>VWZG01013351.1:80811-291239 GCA_013396735.1 Grallaria varia | reverse complement strand
CTATCTCGCATCGGCCTCTTTAGCCATCAGCGCGCTTGCAGCAAACGTGGGTAGAGCCCTTCCCAAATCTTCGTTCTCAAAGCCGAGCCATGATGATGTTGAGGTTAAATTCTGTGTTCACCCCAGCAAGATGTTTAATTTATTCCTCTGTCTACCCCTGCCATTCATGGTGTCTTCCTGCTCAGCATATACGACTATTGATTTTCTGCACAGCCCCACACCTTCCTCCTGAAGAGCTGGTGACTGAAAGGACTGCTGGAAGGATCAGTCTTTCAGAGTTGAGCAGAAATGAGTGTTTGACTCTCAGAAAAGGTTATTTTGTGACCAGGCATCGTCTTCTAACAGACAACAGCAGGTGTGTTATTTGTTCATTGTCTCTGCAAAAATATGGCAGCTCTTATTACTCATCTGGAAATGACCAAATTGCATCTGTGCCCTAATCTATGTTTTTCTTGCCTAGAGTCACATGTACATCAGAGACCAGGAAAGACACTACCAAGCCAAGAAAGAAGAAATTTCATTACTGGGAAATCAGATGTTAGTAGAGATTTCTTCCTAGTGGTAAGCAGTTAATTGTTTGCTTAGATCCTAAAATGAAAGGTTAAAGAGCACACTTTGTATGCTAGTAACTTCTTTTTTGACCAAACAGTACAAGATTTTTTGTCATTCCTGCAATTTCTGTAACCCTAAGGATAGCCTGTGACTATGAACTCTCCGTGTTGATAACTTGTTGATGGGGCAAAGAGATATTTGCCTGTATTATTTAAAATTTTGTAATGAGGACAGAAGAAAAAATTGAAAGTATTCTCAAAAGGCAATTAACTCTTTACATAGGTTGTATCAGAAACATTCTTGAAACCATTCGTCCTCTGTGAAAACAGATTGTGAAAGAACCCAAGAAGGACAAGGAAACTAAGGAAGCATGGAGGGCTGATCCCCAAAAAAAAGACCTATGGATATATGTGGCTTACAACTGAAATATAGGTGCCTAAGTGCAAATCTGTGTGCCTGAGGGTGTCCACCTCATCCTGTATGTCATAAAGAAACCTTTTACTTTAATATTCCTTGACTGGCTGATGCTTTGCATCTGCTTATGCTCAGGAACACCTCCGTCCTGGGGAAGCTGAGCAGAGTGACACCTTCCTCATCTTTAACCCAGCAACTCTGCACTCAGAGCTTATTTCCCCAGAGACATCTATGCTGCTAAATATTATCCCAGCACATCTGGCAGGTAGGATCCAAACAGAAGGGAATGGAAACCTTACTTTTCTTTTAAGACTTGGCAGGGGCAGGTGCCTTCTGTACAACAGCCTGCTGGTTCGATTGCCTACCCTTCACTTTCAAGGCTCTGCCACAGTGACCCAAGTCCACGCCGCCCTCAACAGAACACAAACCATCAAGTTAAAAGCCAGGGTGGTCTTAAACGGGCATCTTAGTGTAGCAGAAAGCTTCTGAGAACAAGCTTAGTTGTGCCGTATCCTAAATTTTCTCAGTTGGGTCAAGGAGTCCCAGGATCCACAAGCACACACTGGATTCCCCTTATGGCAGTTTCTGTGGCAGCTGGGGCTGTCACTGCCCTTGGTCCCCCACCGCATCCTTGCTCTGTGCCGAGTCAGGCAGTGGCCCAAGATAGCCTGGGCAGGTTTGCTTCAGCAGCCTGGGATTCCTGACCTAGAGCTTGACTCTTCCTTCAGGTAAATACTGGTTCAGGACTGTGCAGTCGAAACAGTATAAATCAGAGGAAATTCTAGTCCATTAAATGTCTTAAGGATGGTCTGGTTTATCAACCAAATAAGAAAGCAGTGTACCCTCAGAATTAAAATCATATATATTATTCCCATATGTTTTTTTTCTTCTGCAGCCCTTTGTTATGTTTCCCTGAAAGCAGAGTAATTAATAATATGGGTGGCATGTGTTTGTTGATACGTGGTTAAGGAAAAGGTGCCAGAGCCATGTAATAAATTATTTCTCTGAAACATTAAATATCTGGACAACGAACTGTCAAGGATTTTCCATGCACAGATGGGAGCTGCAGAACAGCAGATCTGTGGGGTCTGAATCTCATGCAGCACAAAAGAAGCCCTTTCATGTTACATGAAAACACCCTGCAGTGTTTGAAATTAATTCCTTTGGATCAAGGAGAATCAATTTTGGTCAAATTGCCTTCAATCAAATGACTAATGGTTTTGTTAAAAATCTCATTGTCAGTCTTGAAGAGAGATGTTGATCTGGATAAGCTATGCTGATCTTCCCTTCATTCCATCACTGCTCATGGCTTGAGAAAACTCTTCAGAAAAATATCCCATGCAGCATATTATAGTGTTTTCACATGTTAGCATATCTCATTCAGAGCTATCCAATCTGATTTTAAATTGCACGTAAATCTTCAACTAAATATAATCCAGATTTCATATTGGTTTATTATTTTCTTCCTCTATACCTGTTCCCAAATGCATTCAATAAGACCATATTATTCCTTGTTCTGTTATGAATATTCATTATGTTCAGGTTTTTGTTTTGGGATCTGGGATGGGCAGAGCTAGTGGGGTTTCTTTCTTGTGAAATCTGATCAGGGCAGTTGTGGTTTCTTAATTCTCTAAAATTCAGCACTGGGCCAATTTCACTTCTCTTTATCTGATCACATTTTGGTGTGGTGTTAGATTAAAAAAATGCCATTGTGGAGTGTAGCACTTGAGATTTAAAGAAAGAATTACTTCTGTTCAATTGCAATGAACATTACTTGCCCTTTGTGTGCAGGTCTTCTATTAGATCCAGCAGGTTTTGCCTTGGATGATAAGGAAGAATTATGTGAGAGGTAAGTTGATTACTCAGTAATTCCCCAGGAAAAAATTCTGAAGAAAAATCCGGTGATAAACACCATCTGTGTAGGAAAGACCCGTCTGTGAATGGCTAAGGTAAATCTCTTATATGTGTGTGTGCAATATGTTCTCCATATCCCAAGCTGAGGTACTCAGGTCCACTAAATCAGTCAGAAATCTTCCACCCTTATCCCCACACTGTAGGGAGCACGGCACTTGACCAACTCATTGACAACCAATGCTTTATTTCCAGATATTTCTTTGGGTAGAGCAGAGAAAAAATGGTAAGTTTTGAGTGTCTCTGAATACTGTTGTCACTGCTGATGAACACCTGTCTATTCTTGTTTACTACACAGCTCGCTTGAGGATTTGTTCTTCAGGTTTCTTTGAGTCATTCTAATGATTTGACTGCTTCTTTGCATAGCTTCTCACATCTCAAAAACAATACCATGCGTAAGATTCTTTTGGAAGACTTTTGATATTTTCTTTTTTCCTTCGTCACGCATTTTATTTTTTTTTAATGTACATATCCAGTGGAAAGCTGGTGCCAGGATCTGGGTACTTATCATTTCTTCATATGAACTACACAACGGCCAGAAGATGCTCCCAACTGAGTTTTCCTACATATTTTGACATTGATTGGTGACTTCATGTTTCACCGGAAACTCTCGCATGACATTGGAAACTGTCATGAGGAAAATCTCCACTGCTTTGTTCCTTGAAAAATCTGGTTGCTGGTGGCTTCCAAATTACGCCCATAACAATTAGGAAAGCCAAACTCTGTGGTCCACACTAGGCCTGGTGCTTTGAGGGGCTCCATGAGGTAGCAACTCTACGGACTGCAGAGCAACATAGCACTTTTTTAGCCCACCAACTGGTTAGATCAGCCTTCAGAGGACATGACAGGATCTGCTGCTGCACAATGCACAACACTCACACACAGAGAAATTTAAGAATGATTTATTCTTATGCAGAATAGCTACAAAAAGTGTAACAAGTGATGTAGTGAGACCTGCAGCTTTCGAACCTACTGTACAATAAGCAAATAATGAAGAATTGAGAATTGGGCTCTTGATATTTCATGTAACACCTTGCTGAGTCCAGATGAAGTACCACAGTTAATTTTATACTCTGTGTGTGCTGGTAGTGAAACTATTTATAGCCTTTTAAATCTGCGTCCTCCAAGGTAAAATTACTGTAGGAACCATAGGATGTTGGTACACACATCTTTAGGTGCTATTTCCAAATGTTGGGGAAGTTGATATTAAATTTTCTCTGAAGTTTTATTGTCTTCCTTCTTTTGATTGAAGTCAATAATTTAGATGTTTCCAAAGGGCTGTGAAACTGATCCAAACTTGCTAGTAAGACAGAGAATGGAAAAGATTTAGAAACTGAATTGTCATGGTATTTTTTTACCAGTGTGGCAAACACTTTTTGAACGGATATATTTTGATTTACCTTATCAAAGGTTTAAAAAGCATAGTGATAACAAGCTCATCATGTAGATATTTTCAAGATTAATAAGCTATCTTAAACCTTTCTGCATTATCTCCACACTTCAGTTTACCAAGCTTTCTGCATCTGAACACTTGGAGAAGCTTCAAATAATTTTCAGGGGGCTCACTTAAAATTCAGAGTATGCCATGATGAAGGCTAGCTTTTCAGCAATGCTTTTGAAGTGACCAAGTAACCTACTGACTTGCATTATACACACAGTTCCTGACATACTTGTCCTCATGAATCACTGAAATTGCTCTCCAGTCATGCCCAAGGCTCTCCCCTTGCCTACCCCATTTCCATACCTCTCACCAAGAGCTGCTTCTATCACCCTGATTCACACAAGACAATGAATGCTTTTCCAGCATTTGGGGAGTGGTGATTTCACTTGTCTTAGCTCACACTCATGCTTTAAGATAGTAGGAATCCTAAAAGAACCTTCTGTCAATGGGATAAGAGTATGCTGGGCTTGTCATTTGTCATGCCAACACCTCTTTCTCCCTTCTCCTGTCTTTCTTTGTTAGTGTTTTGTGCACTTCTCTTTGGACTGTAAGATTCCAAGGGAAGAAGGCAAGTTCTTGCTGTGTGCTTTCCTGGGCTCTACCAGACTGGGTATGTGGTCTCTGTGGTATTTGGGACAGTGACTGGCCAGGTGTTTGGGGTTATTTTAGGGAATGTAGTAGACACAGGTGCTGCTTTAAATTCCTACATGGAGTGGGAAAAGCAGGGGCCATTGGAATACTTTCTCCTTTTTCTCAATACCCATTTGAGCTCAGGTTGTAATAAATGAGCTTCCTTAGGGCCCAGGGTCCACAGTCCCTATCAGTAATGTTCTTGAAAAAGGGATAGGCTTTTTTTTAATCCTGATGAATATTCAAGACAAATGAACATGCCAAAGATTTTCTTTGGGGTGGTCTGTGTTCTCCCAAGACAAACCAAGCTGTGTGATTATGCAGTCTGAAGGAAATAAAATTCTTCTTGAATAGATTATGTTTAATTATGTCTTTTCTTTCTTCTCTGCCTTGGCTTGAGGTAGATATGAAATAATGATCTGCATTACACTCAAATGCTCATTTTTTCCCCCTGAAACTGGGTGTGTGTATAATGGTAAGAACAGGGAGAACAGTTTTCTTGGAGAAAGATGTATTCCCTTCAGCATTCCTCTGGCTTGGTCCATAGTAATTTCCTTGAGTCCAGCATTTGTGCCTGTCTGCTGACACAGCATGCTGCTCATTACAGGTTGTGCATTCCACTCTCAATTTGGATGTTTTAATGAAATTAAGAGCACTGACATAGCTTCATGGTCAAGTGACATCCAAAAGTGAAGTCCGTGTTCCCTTTCAGAGCAACAGAAAGGGGGAAAGGGTAGATTTGGAACTAACTACAGGAAAGGTTGAGAAGATGACTAGAAGGATGCTCTATTCAGAGATGAAGAAAATAGAATGTGAAGTGGGGATGTGCATCACAGACTCTTAGAATGGCTTGGAAGAGACCTTAAAGATCATCTAGTTCTAGCCCCACTTCCACCCTCCACGGGCAGGGATGCCACACACCAGATCAAGTTGCTCAGGCCCCCACCCAACCTGGCCTTCCCCATGTGTATGGGGAAGGATGTTTGGGCAGATGCTTGAAAAGCAGAGAACATCCCTAGCTGTTAGACACGAGATGGTTTGAGGGATGGTGGTAGGAGGTGGTGTTGCTTCCAGGACACTCGGAGTCTGTGCAGCAATGGTCACTCAGGCTCTGAACTCAAGCAGTTGCCACCTCTCTGGCTGGAGGAGAAGGAAGAGGACTGTAGCTCTAAATAAGAGGAGTTTCTCTAGGCTATGGCTGAGAGTTGGAGCTTTTTGCTGGTGTCTGAATGCAATGTATTAGTGATAAACCTCACCCAACTCTGAAACTCATGCTTAGAAAACCTGTTTCATGTTTCTTGATGCTACCAAGAGACTTCAATCTCCTGTGTTTGCTGTGGTTACTAAATATGTTGCAAGTATTCAACTTCCATTCTCCCCTGTCATACAGAGAGCAGGCTGTGATTGTGAGTGCAGACATCTCTGCTATGCAGCCAAATATTCAGCCTAGTCCGAGAACTTGTATGAAGACTTTCCATCTAGATCTTCCACTTCACAAGAACAGGTAGACAATGCAAGCTCAGTTTTACAAAGAAGAGGCCAAACTGGAGCACAGCAGTGTAATTTGCCAAGGGTTAGCAGCGGTGCAGAGGCAGAGGTCTGGTCTCCTCCCTTCCCATATCCCACTCTCTGCAGAAGTTGTCTTCTTCAGTATAACACAGAAGCAAATGAGAGAGAAATTGGTGGGGGCAGAATGTCTGAAGAAGAAATGTTGTGGTTGCAAAGAAGATTCTGAGTTTCTTTATCCTGTCTGCTGTGTGGACAGTGAAGAGACCAGCCCCAGTCTGTGCTGTGGCTCAGGTCTTGACACCCCGTTTGAAAGGGTTGGCACCATTTCCCAGCAGAAACCTTGAGCTTGTCTTTTCCTGAGCCAGGTGAGGATGCTTTGAGCACAAGCTGTGGCTGAGCTGCCACCACGCAAGTGTAAAGAAAAGGAAGGAGTCAAATGGCTCCTGCTGCTTAACCCAGGGCTCAAAACTGTGCTTCCATGAAAATGGCAGAGAAGTGATTCAGAAGAGCTAAAGGAAAAGATGGGAATTTGAACACACAGAATTACAACTCCACCATCCTTCCTTTCCCCCATTCATCAGCCCTGCACACTTTCTTAAAGGGAGGGGGCTTGTGGTCACCTGGGAGGGCATTTGCAAACACACACACACACGCGCGCACACACACACGCACACACACGCGCGCACACACACACACACACATACACACACATGCTCCCCTCTCCCACATTTCTTTTTATTGCCTCACTTCTACCTGTAATGAAAAGAAGGGTCCCTGCCGTGGTCAGACTTTGTGTTGTTTGATTTGAGCACAGATCACAGTGATGAGGGCTTAGCAAAGACCTTTTGTGTGTGTTTAACACTACAGCTGCCAGGGTGAAGAGAAAACTCGACAGACTAAGCAAGATGCTCTAAATACTAATAAAGTCTGAGGGTGATTGGAAGGAGTGGAAATAGGAAAGCCCACAATCCAGGTAATTAAGCTGTAAAGCCCACAGAGGAAGGGCTGTCACCAAATCATCTGATGTGGGATGAAGACCAAAGCACGGTGTGATTCTTTGTCTCTTAATCCCCTCCTCTGCTCCCCAGCATGTTCTTATTTCCCTATAAAGTCTTTGTATGAAAGGTGGAAAAAAAATATTTTAAAAAATCCTGAAGGATAAATCTTGTAATTCAGAGCACTGAACAGCTGGTAGTTTAAAGCACAGAACAGCAGTTTAGTGATTAATTTACCTCTTTAAAATGCTGAACAATACCATGCAGTAAAACATAAAATTTTAGTTTGTATGGCCTCCTTCAAACCAACTGTATCCTGGAGCTCTTTCTGAAGTTAAGGTGCAGCTACAGAGTTAAATAATCAGTAACAGCGGAAGGGAGAGGTATAAAGAGAGATGTGCACTACAGGAGCCCCCCTCCAGTCCATTTAATTTTACTGAAACAAAGTAGCCTTTGCGATGACTTTTACATATTGATGGGTTTTCTCCTCGCATGCCCTTTCCCTCTTCTTCCATCTCATACGAGCCTCTCTGCGCTGCTGCGGCCGCCGCTGCTGACACCCCCCTGTGGCATCAGAGCGCTGCTGACACCGCCACAGGCTGGGTCACCCCGCAGAGCTGCCCCTTCTCCGCCCGGCCCCGGCCTCCCACCTTGTGATTAAGTGTTTCCTTCGGCGGGTTGCCTCTGTACCGCCACCCGAGGGGATGCTGCCCTTTCGGGCTGTTGCCCCAGACAGACAACTACAGCAACGTGCCCTGTATTTGCCTCTGCTGTGTGTGACCTCACCGGAGACACCAAGGGATGAAGTTCAGTCCCCTCACATAGCGGGCTGTGACTGACGCCAGCGTGAGAGAGTGTGCGTAGGAGAGACTGTGCGTGTGTATGTGTGTGTGTGTGTGTGTGTGTGTGTGTGTGTGATTGTGTGTGTGTGTGATTGTGTGTGTGTGTGTCTGTGTGAGCGTGTGCGTGAGTGTGTGTGTGTGTGAGTGTGTGTGTGTGTGTGTGTGTGTGTGTGTGTGTGTGTGTGTGTGTGTACGGAGGGGAGAGATAAGAAAGGTGGAGGGGAAATCAGGCGGATAATGATTTTGGTTATGGGGAGAACTGCATTAGTGTGAGGCGTACGTGGGCAAATTCATCTCCGGCGTAACATCACTGAGCTCCCAGAGACAACATCAGGGAGTCATTTTACCCATGAAAATAAGAAAGCTACTCCTCTCTCATTTGTCAAGCGCAGCACAAAGCCAAGATGTGAAGAGGCCTGTCTGGGGTAGGGGCAGAGGGGTCTGCTTGTTTTGGGAACCCTTCACATCTGCAGTATTCCGGTTTCCTGAAGTAATGCTCTGACTGCTTGTGTTCCTCTTCCACTGGGTAATAATCAGGGAGTTTGTTAGCAGACAGATGCTAAACCCACTCTTATTGCATTTAGCATTTCGGAATAATGAATAGATTTGCAAATTATCTTTCAAGGCTGCTTCTTTTCCAAACAATGGCAACGCGAATGTTTCCAGCTCCTTTGACTTTGCAATTGTCTTTCTCAGACAGTAAAATGCTACAATTCCCTTTCTGGGAAGGGCAGAGGGAAAATGGCATTTCCAAGTAATTTTCAAGAACTGTCTTTTGTAGGAAGAAGTATGCGCTGATAAACTGCTCGCTTAAACTCACAGCTTAGCTGCACCGAGTGGGTGGCACTGCCCTGAATTTAAACAGCGTAACCTGGGAGCTGCCCTCCTCATCCCATGGAATGATTTCTTCCCTGGTGGGCTTTTACCCCAGTGCTGGACAAGATCAGACTCTGGGGTTGAGATCACGAAGGAAGGCTGCCGGGCTAACTAATAGCTTAGAATTTGCCTGAATTCTTACTTATTCAGCCTGAAAAATCTTGATGAATCTCGTCCCGGGGTTTTGAAGGTCAGCCTCCCGAGAGCAAAGTGTTCGGCACTGCAGCCAGCGGTGGGAAAGGCACCTTGTGGTTTCCCGAACCAGAGCAGGGCTTGCCTCTCTCTTTCGCTCCTGCGCTCCCTCTCCGCTAACCCATCTTTAATACGGATCTAATTCCGGCAGCATTGGAGTCCCGCGAAATCACATTAGGCAGTGCAAGGAGACTCGCCGCCCCCTTCAAGCATGATAAACTCTTGATTGCTTCCCCGAAGCTCTAATGAGCCAGCGTGGGCTGAGCGCGACGGAGAGAGATCCGACCCGCAGCCGGGGCGTGCGGGGAACGGAGGTGGGGGTGGCTGCTCTTCCTCCGGGAGAACAGGAGGGCAGGACCGCAACCCGGCGGCAGCGCAGCCTCTCGTTCTTTTCCACTCACACGCCGAGGCCCTTGTGAATTCCGCAGCGACGATGGGAAGGGCAGGAGAGCGCGGCATTCCCGCGCCAGGCGGCTCTCCCGCGCGGCGGGGAGGAGCAGCGCATCCCCGCTCCCCCCTTGGCAGGGACCCCCCCTCTCGACGCTCCGGCGCTGCGCGGAGAGGAAAGCGATGCTTTATCGCGCCTCTGAGTGAGCCAGACGGAAAGGTTGCGGCAAAGGTGGGAGGTGTTAATGATGGGTTGGCACAAGGCAGTGCTTATCTCTTTAAGAAATGGAAATGAGGTCTAATTAGCATATACTGGTTGCAATTAGCATATAAGTCCCGTTCGGGGACTTGGAGGAAGGAAAAGGACCAGGCGGCAACTTAATGGGATTTTATTAGACGAAATTAGCCAGCACTGAACCGCCATAAAAATATCTAAATTATTAGTAGCGCTGCAATTTATTGTGAGTGCTTCCCGGACATACTAATGTCTATTGGGTCTGCGTCATGCCTGCTAATCACAAAAACAAACTGTGGGACAAGAGTAATCTATCTGCTGTACATTGTTATGCTATTGTAGGCACAATATGACAGCTTTATACGCATATATATGTGCGTGTGTGGCTTGGCTTGAGGGGTACATTTTTGCTAATGCCTTATGAGTTATGTAAATGGGATACGTTTGAGCAAAAATGACAAACTGGTCTCTACAGGAACAATCTCACCTATAATACGAGGGAGAAAAGAGAAGGCTGAAGCATCCAGCTTTTGTTGAAACAGAATGAAATGCAAACCCCCTATAGTCATGGCAATCACATGCATCCAGAGGCCAGAAAAAACCCTCTTTCTATAGAAGATGATGATCTCTAGAGACAAGAAGGATATTAAAAATCCACACTCAAATATATGTATTTTTAACACATTCATGCTTTCCTTCATCTTTACACAGGTTAGATGCTCTTTTTAATGAGCACCATCTACAGCATCCACATTAAATGAGGTCCAGTTATTGTCTCTTTCTCCAAATGTGATCAGCCAAGGGTGGATGCGGTGGAAGCGAGGTGATGAAGAATCAGAATTTTTAATTCATAGTGAAAGGTCAGGCAGACTGACCCAAGACAGCATTCTGATAGAAAGTTTGCTATGCAGACAGGAAAAAAAGTCCCCAAGATAAGAAAAATTACATTGCTCTAGCCAATATCCTTGCTCTGTGTTTGAGGAAAGAAGTGGTTCCTGTAACCCTTTTCTATTGTATCAATGGAGGACTTCCGGGCTGGATCCAGCAGAAACTTGGCTAACCAGTAGCTGTGACACTGGGAGTAGGATTACATTTAGGATTATCCTCTCTGTATTTTTAGGAAACAAAGTGGAATTATTCCAAACATTGCCAGGACAAGCATGAGCTCTTGACATTTGGTCATGGCTGTGCTTTCACTGCAAGAAGGACCAAAGGACAAGAAGAGGGAATGTTGTCATGCACCTTTTAGGGTCGGATTCCTTGTGTTAATTCGTAAGGGCTGTGTTTTATCATATTATATACATTAGTAGCCCCATATAAAAGGTCATGTTTGTGTCAGGTTGGCAACAGAATCATAGAGACTAATTTAAATGAAGCAGATGAGTTAAAAGAGAAAAAAAAAAAAAAAGAAGAAGGAAATGAAACCAAACAAAAACCCCCCAAAACAGATAAATGTAATCTTAAATGGTTCATCTGGTTCACCTGACCTCCTATTTTGGAGTAGGATTTGGAACAACTTCCGCATTTCATCTGTTTGATATGTTCAGAGCATGGTGAGTGTCTCTGAAATGTTGACTGTGGTGCCTGATGAGGAGCCCAATTTACATATTCTCAATTTAATCTAAAGTAGGCGCTAATTGATTACTGCTGAATGTCAGCACGCTCTGATTATCTGTTCAAGATGCTCTGGAAAAGAAAAAAAAAACTACAACCCTGAGCTGCAAGTGGGAAGGAGACGTTTGAATCCAGTCTGCCACGTGTGCTGGTTTTGACTGGGACAGAGCTAATTTTTTCCATCGTAGCTTTTATGAGGCTGTGTTTTGGATTTGTGCTGAACCAGTGATGATAACGCAGGGAGGTTTGCATTACTGCTGAGCTCACACAGAGTCCCAGGCTTTCCTGCTCCTCACCCTACCAGGCTGGGGGTGCAGAAGGACTTGGGAGGGGACAGATTCAGGACTGCGGGGATGTCCCAGACCACATGGTGTCATGATCAGTGTGTAGAGCTGGGGGAAGAAGAAGGACAGAGGTACATTTGGAGGGATGGTGTTTGTCTTCCCCAGTCACTGTTACATGTGATAGAGCCTGGCTGGCCCAGGGACGGCTGAACCCCTGCCCATGGGAAGTGGTGAATGAATTCATCCTTTGCTTTGCTGGTGCACACAGCTTTTGCTTTACCTGTTAAACTGTCTGTATCTCCATCCAAGAGTTCACTTCTTGTTAAACTCTCTGATTCTCTCCCCCATCCCAGCAGGGGAGAGTGAGCGAGCGGCTGAGTGGGGCTGAGTTGCTGACTGGGGTTAAACTGTGACACCATGCAAAAACTGTTTCCCATTTTTACCTGATGTTATATAAAAGTTTTAATTATCCAGGTCTGAGGCTGTTGAGTGACTGCTGCTTTGTCATGTCCTTCCAAGACAAATGAGTCAGATACAGAATTGTCCTTGCTTTCTGACTGATTTTTCTCAAACCAGACATCTCTTCTACAGGGTTTTTCTCATCTTCTCCCAATCCTGTCCTTAATGATTTGAGACTTCAACTCTGAATATCCTTTCCCTGACTTGGAAGGCACAGTATGAGGTCGGAGAAGGAAGCTCAGGTTAACATTTAATATACCATGCTGGATTTCAGGAGATAAGTCATGAATCTCAGCGGTGATGTGAGCTCTGAATCTGTGGCTTGGAGGAAAGCAGTCTGCAGTAGCTCTGTACGCAACTTGGGCCAAATCTCGTATCTTCTTTAAATCTCAGATTTCCCTCTCATGACTGGACAAAGCCTATTCTATGTGAACAACAATGACATTATACAGAGAGATGTACAGAGCTTGACATAGGCTGATGTAATAATACTAATCAGAGATTTCCAGTCAGGTGCATTACAACTTTTTGCTCTCATACCTCATGCATTATTTTGGGATTTTCTCCTTTTGCTGAGACCTGTGTTTTTGGGGTTGACTTGTTTGGTTTTGGTAAGCTTTCTTATCTGGGCACTGAGCCCAGCACTAATTTGTTTACATACTTTGTAGCATGCCCAGTTCTGTACCTGGAGGTAAGTATCTATCTATTATTTAAATAAATGCCTACACTCTGCATGCGGAATAAGTCACCATGAACAAAAATTTTAAATAGCTGGGCTAGATGCAGGGAGAAAATGCTCTCTTGCTGGTTTCTTTTTCCTCTTTCTTTTCTTTTTGTGCCTGGCTACAATTAAGTAGCAAATTGCCACTTTTTTGGATCACGGCAGGATTAATCAACAACACTGTAGCGAGACCATTTTTTCCTGGCTCAGTCTTGGCGTGTGGGGCTATTTCCCCAGTAGAAGTACCTTCCAGTTTAGATCCTGTCATGCAGAAATCTTTTTCTACATGTATGCTCTCCCTCTGTGATTTCCACGAGAGCTCTGCCCTCCAGCTTTTCCAATTCAGCATTCAAGGTATGAACTTGTGTGTTTGCGAAGCTGCCAGGGGATGGGGAGCTGAGGCAGCAGCCAGCGCTGTGTAGAAGTGTTGTGTTTTTTATTTCTTTGGAGCAGTTAATCTCCATTAGATTGCCCAGCTACTGTTATGCATCTCTGATATGGATAAAGGACTGTGTAGGAAATATTGTCATTAAGAAATTTCTCTTCCTGTTAGTGTTGCTTGTTAAGGCCTGAATGCTTGAACACTATTTAGATATGTCAAGTAGTGTCTCTAAAACCAATTAATTTTTTAATTGTTTTTTTTTTAATCCTGCAGCACTGGTTTCCTCTGATACATTTTTGTCCGTCCCAAGCATTTGCCTGCCTGCTTCAAGCTCCTTCCAGTTTCCCCTAAATGGACCAACCCATATTGTCTAGTGCCCAGCAGAAGTATTGCTGCATCCTGAAGTGCAGCAAAACCAGTCTTTATCCTGCCCAGAGCTGTCCCGCAAATCTCCCCAGTGGCAGGTTTTTGTACCCAGTCTCTACTTCGCTGCCAGTTCAGCCCCTCCCATTCATCTTCCCAGCTCCCTGTTACACTGACAGGCTTCCACGGTTCTGTGCTTTGGGTGGCCTGGTGGCTTGCTCTCTCTCCTCCCTGTCCTAGCCAGCAAGGCTGGGCTTTCCACAGGGGAAATGAAATGCAAATGTGCCTGCTACAGCCTTGTTCCTGTCCCTGCTCTGCTCAGCAGCTGAGGAGGATGAGCCAGCCCTCACAAGGAGACTACACCTCCACCCCAGTTGCAGGCTTTGGTCCCACTCTATCTTCCAGGGACACAAAACCAACAGCAGCCAGAGAAGGGGGAGCCAGGAGGAAAAGTGAAGGCTTGGTAGTTTTCCCCAAGCATTTCTCCCTTTCCTTCTCCATTCTCAACTCTGTGCCTGCTCTCCTGAGTCACCTGCCCCCAGTTTGACACCTGTGTCTTCAAGAGTGACCCGTCAGAAGGAAGTGCTGGCCCAGCAGCCCTGGGCACAAGGCAGAAGGGCTGGCTGGTCCGGAGGAGCCCTCGTGCTTCCCCTGTACTCCCAGCCATGAGGAGTGTCTGTGAGGGTATGTGTCCCCCATTGCTGGTCATTTTCCAAATACAGCAAAAGGTGTGAGGCATTTTCTAAAGCAATTTTCATACGTTCTTTCTGGATCTTATTCCCTTGCAGCAGGGACATCTAGCCAAGCCCTATATGGATCAGGGCTCAGACTTGGCAGGCACTGGAGGAGCTCCGCCTGACCTGGCTGTTCATTCATGCAGGTGAGTCCTCCTGCCTCCCTCCATTCTCTCCCTCTGGCTAGGAAATGAGACATCCAGTGTGTCCATGAACTGGCCCCAGCTTTCCTTTCTTTTCATTTTTCCCTTTTCTGTCCCTCTTCTCTGTCATTGTCTCTGATTTGCCTATTGCCCATGCACAACGCTGCCCTTCCCTCAGCCTCCTCAATCCTCCTCTGTCCCCTTCAGAGCACCAGCCTCCCTCCTCCTCCCTTAAGGCCAGTGCCTCCCCAAAGTCCCCTTTCCTGTTTGGGCCCCTTTGTTCCTGCAGTTGTCTGTCAGCTAGGCCTTCATTTTGAACACAAATCAAGAACAGCCTGTTGTGAGGAAATGGAGAAGTGGTGAAATGACTTGGGATGGGAGAAAGCTGGGACTAGAAAACCTGAGTTTTGTTCTCTCTTTCTTTTTCTGGTTTTGGCACAGGTGGTGCCAGAGTTGTATACTGTGTAAATTCTTCTTCTTTTTTTGTCCTAGGAAAGGCCAGTTCCTGTTTTATCACCAAGAAAATCATTCCAGCAAAAATGGGAGCACGCTATATATTTTGATTGTAAAATGCTGCGTTAGAAGAATTAATACAAATTTCAATGCTGAGCGGAAGATTTCAACAAAATACAAGGCAGGAATTGCTGGAAAGCGTAATTAATAATTAGTTATTATCCTATAACTATCACAATAATTAATGTGCAGTGTTTCACTTCACTGGTTTTTTTCAAAATATTTGATTATTTCTGCCTTCACGATGCGAATTTCAGGTGGTGAAAATGAGTTGCTTTGCACCAGTAGATCTCCTGAATATGCAATGAGAAACCCGCAGCAGTCAGGAGCCCCAGCCAAGGCAGGAGATGAGACTGTGAGCTGGGAAACAAAGGTGAAGGAGAGAGGCAAATGAAAGCGAAGCTTTTCCTACAATAGGTAAAATACAAATCTCTGGAGACTTAAAGATATTGCATGAACATCAATTTTGCATGCCTATTGTCTGAGTGGTATTAGCATGCGTAGGACGTGGAGCCCCCCCTTTCCTCTGAGCGAGGGGAGCATCATGGCAAGTCAGGAAATGGCATAATTGAATCAGCTCCAGCACATGACAGGCCTTAAAACCCGCCCAGATAAGGCACTGAAATGACCACATATCCCAAGCACCTTGGGATCCCTCCTGCCAAATGACTTCTGTGAGTAAACTAAGCAAGGTTTAAACTGCACCAGGAGACAATTCAGTCATGGATTTCATCAGTGGTTCCTTTTGTCATCTGTGAGACTTTATGACTAAGAAGCTGGATGAAGCAGCTTTCTAGAAACTTCTTTAGAAAAAAAAAGACAGCTAAAAAGATGCAAGTCATGCTTATGCTGTTTACAGAGAGGGTTTTTTTTGTCCTTAGGAATAAAACAAAATGCCAGTAGGTTACCACTGAGATAACACACAAGAGTCAGAACATGCTGCTGCAGGTCGGAGGGGTATCGTTCCCATTCCTCTCTCCCTCCCCTTTCACCCCTACATAAAAGTTGACAATTAGTTTTTACTGCACATACATGAAGGGAGATACATGCTTTGGCCTCTATGTGAGAGCAATAATTCTCTTAAATTGATGTGTCAGCGAACTAAAACTCAATATTTTTTTTTGCACAGTGTATTTTGCAGTCAGAGGACCTTCACTAATCGGAATAAAGCAATTTGGCTCCCTGTCATTGCTCACTGAAAACATATGAGCTAGTTGGCACATATGGCCTCCTAGATTTATCAGTGTCTCCCATCTAGTGCAGGGGAGGTTCAGGGCTGCAGCTCAGAGAGGAGTGAATTTTTATGAATGCTTTTTCCCCTCCCTGAGAATTCCCAGAGCTAGATTTATTCCTTAGTTTCAGAAATATTTTATTTATTATCCATATCCCATATCCTCTTAAGGTCAAATTGAAGTCATACTTTACATTTTTTATTTGCATTACTATGTCTTCATGGCTTTCTTTATTGTAATAAAAAGCACAACAACCTAAAATTTGGGAGAAGTACTGTTCCCATAGCTCTTCTTTCCTTTTTTTTGTTTTTTTCTGAAAGTTCTGTGATGTGAACATACACAGCTGTCTTCTCAGTGGGACCTGCATAAAATGGATTTGCTGCATCTTGCATCAGTTTCACGGAAGGCCAGCTGTGGTGTCATGTCTTTGTCATGCTCTCTCTAAAGAAGTCCTCACCTCCCTCCCAGCTTAACCGGAGCTGCTTACACTGATGCTGTGACAGGGTAGATGGAATAGGCATATTTTAACAGTCAGTCTTTATAGCTTGGTTACACCACAATATGCCCTTTTGACTCACTGACTCTAACAGGTAGTCCCCTCTCCCTCCTCCTGCAGCTCCAGGCATTGCTCTTTGATAACCCTTGAACTTGTGCTTTAGGCCAGAGGAATGTTTCTCAGACTTCTGATAATGTGAACCACAAAAACACGCTGGGACCCCACTGCAAACAGCACATCACCCCTCTAGTTACAGGGAAAGGGCTGTTCTGCATTGGGTATGGCAGACATTAGTTGACATGCAGGTAACTTCGAAGTCATGCCAAGGAGAAATCTTGTTTGGTCTTGGGGAAATGTTTGAGTGTCCAGACAACTCCCCTAGTGCCTGCTCATGACAGAAGGGGCAGCCCAGTCAGTGGGGAGAAGGAATGTGGTTGGATTCCCATCCTGAGCTTGTGCACAGCCTGGCACAAGGCTGCGACCAACACTGTTGATAGCACAGGGACAATCCTATGCCTGTGATGACAATATCCAAGGCCTTGTTCCTGTCCTCTGTGACCTCTGTGTCAGATGGGACCTAAAACACAAGCAGTGCTCAGTGGGAACCAGGAGGAGATATTTTAAAAGTGAATGAAAAAGGCTTTTCAATGTATATGGTTGAAGAGTTAGTTTCTTGCCAAATACTGGTCCTAAAAACCCCTCTTCTCTTAGGTATCCTCACCTGAAATTAGAAGTACTTTTTAGGCTGGCTGCACAGCTGGCTTGGCAAGAGGCACATGGGCTCATGTCCTTCTGGTTATTCATTTTCACTTGGTCACAAGGTTATTAGGACCTCAGCTGACTCCTGATCCATGCAGGAGGCTTCACCATCCAGTCCAAGCCTTCAGCTAGGACATGCCAGTCTGGAAAGTGGCATCTGTAGCAGCTTGGTCTTTTCCACAAATGAGGCACAAGAAAGAAAGGGTCTGTTCAGCGCCTCCCTTTCCCTGGAGGTGACCTGCTGGTCTCAGCAGCTGAGGGAGGACATGTCACCTTTGACTTCTTCTGTCTTTATTTCTATCTACCCTTGGCATATTGTGCAAGGAATGCTAAGAGATTTGGTTAATAACCAGAGAAAATGTCCCAAGCTTTTGGAAGTCCATCTATCCTTTTAATCACACTCTCTCTAATGGGCTGTATTTTTTTTACTTATCATTTCCTTTGTTCATGCCCATTACAGTGTTATTCACAATTTTAGCTCAAACAATACCTCTGAAATAAGAGGATAATGTGAAGTGCCTCGGCAGAAGGAGGGGAAGCTTCTTTTTAAAACTGAAAGTACTGCATGATTTCCACTTTCAAAGCATTTAATTTCACCTGGTCCACACTTCTCATATTTTCCAATAAAATAACTAGATGGGGGCACATTAAAATGGTCTCAGTTGAGCTGTTTTAATAAAAGGAGAAAGTTTAAAGAGCTCGGCCATGGATGAAAAGCTATTTAAAACAGGCAAGTTGGGTATTTCTGGCATGGATGCATGAGGTATCTGTCTCCACCTCTAATTAAAATGTGTATATTGTTCAGTTCTACAACACTCCACATGATAGACAAATTAAACACCCAGGAGACCAGCAAGTTACCCTGTGTTGCACCTCACTCTTGGCATGGCCCTGTACCCATATGAGCAACTGGTCCTGCCTGCGTTCCTGGGGAACTTGGTGATTCACTCTTTGTGCCTTTTTTGCCTTTGTCCCAACTGCTTGGCAGGGCAGTTGCAGCTTTTGGAAGTGAATTATTCTGGGTAACACTTTGCTCCTTGAAAAATGATGCAATCTCCTGCAACATAGGTGGAACTACAGAGTCCAGAACTGGGAATAGCATTAATGATGTGAAGAAATTTTGCTTCCCTGCAAAATTTTCCCATTGGCATTTCAGAGGGATTTACGTTAAGGAAAAAGCAACTGGATGCTTTTCCTGCAGTTGTTGCCCTGCCAGAACTACTAAGGAGCTGGGGTTGCTTTAATGGGGAGCAGATATCACTGCTCTAATGGGGAGCAGGTATCACTCTATCTATTTGAGCAATTCCCAGTCTCTGTGAATCTGCTAAAGATAAAAGCAAAAGGGCAATCCAGTGAGCTAATAGACTGAAAACCCATATAAAATACTCATATGTCAGCCTTGGTGTTCTCTGTAACTTGTAACCCACACTCCTTTGTAGCATGATGCCACATTTGTAAGTTATGAAACATCTAGAATGTTCTCTGACAACTTTCAACTCTAAAGAAAGGGAATCCAAAACATTATCTTTCTTTCCTTGAAAACCTGGCTTAAACAGGCTGTGTGTAATGAACAGACAGTTTTCTGTTTTGCCATGCACAACTATTGTGTGCCAACAAGTGGAAGTTTCATGTAGTGTTTTGAAGTATGGATGTCTCAAAGTGCAGAAGCATAGGTTTTGCTGAACTTGGTCAGAGAGAGAAATAAATGACTACAAACCTGGATGAAATTCCCTGAAGAATCAAGCAGAAAATATGCTTTTACCAAGGGTTTATTGGTGTGGGAGTTTCAGAATTGTCCCCATAAGGATTGCTCTTCTCCTGTGTAAATGTCCAACACGAAGCATGATACTGTTTGTAGGTGATGACACTTCCACTGTGCATAACTGCACCGAAACAGTATTAGTATTCCTATAAAATGCAATGTCTACAAGGAATACTCTGATGGCAGTAGCAGCATTAAAATTCTTCATACACAAAGGAACTAATTAATTCTGGCATCAAACAAGGAGTGTGGGTAGTTAACTGTTCTAAACCCCATTTCACAGCTAGGTGTAGGAGCAAGTAGGACTGTGTGCATAAGTGATACTATGGAAAGAAAGGTCAAGTGACTTGTGTGAGGTTCGATAACCAAAGGAGATGCGGAGGTGAGGATTCAGCCAGTCTCAGATTCCAGGTTGATCTTCTATTTATTAGATCATATTAGATCTTGAAGGCTGTGTGGATATTGATATTCTTTTATTGGCCATTTCCACTGCATGTTATTTCCCCGCAGTTTTCAATCTTACCCTCCAAGGCCAACATTATTTGTCAAAGATTATAACAATGTACAATAGATTACATTTTAATGGAGGATTCTGAAATAATTACGTATATTTTCCTCTCTGCCTTTAGTCTCCCTGCTTCCAGTGCAATCTCATCCAGGACAAGGCCACTGGAAATGTTAACAGAGAAAATACTGTTGGGATTTTCACACCACCATCAAATAGCAATGCCAGACACCTTTACTTGTGTTGGCCTCTGAGAAGAGCTGCACTGATGTGGAAACTGCGAGACAATATTTTTGAAAAGGGTGCAGGAGGGAGAGCAGTGATAGAAAAGGCAGACTCACAGCACCTCTAGAGACTGGCTAGTCCTAGCCCCCTTGGTCAAAGCAGGGTCATCTACATCAGTGTCCTAGTTATAGTGGCTGGGACCAGTTTATCACTGTGTGAATGTAACTGGAACTGTGTATTCCATACCCTCTCTGCCATTTATCATGAACTGTTAACGATGCATTGTTTGCAACAGCTGCCCAGGACACACCTGACACCTCAGGCNCTGAACTGAAGCATATATAAGCTTGGGGTTTTGGAACCTGAGGCACTCACTCACTCCTCAGATTGAGAGGACGACCAGCACCTCAACAGGACTGCAACTACCACTCTCAACCAGACTGCGCCCACCAACCTTCTGGAAGGAAAACAGGTTTTCTTTTTCTTTTTTTGCTTTGGACTCAGGGGGACCACGTGGTGCTCAGCACAGGGGCTGGTGAGCACCATACTGTTTGTGCCCCAGGGGGTTGGGTTGTACAACTGGGTTTTGAGGGCTGAAACCAATTTTCCTTTGTGTCAGTGTATCTATTGTAATATTTTTTTATTAAATTGTAGTTCTGACTTCTAAACTCTTTTGAGTTGGGTTCATTTCTCCTGCTGGTTTACTTTTAAACCAGCACAATCAGTGCCCACACTGAAGAGTAGCCGTGTCAGAGTCAAAAGGTCTGAAAAGTCTTTGATGGTGTCTCCACAGCATCCTGAGGCCTGAGCAAACCTCCCTTGATGATGGATCAAGTTGACATGCAGGGACCTCTCTTCCCTGCAGCAGGGAGTCTCCCACTACTATCTCTCATAGCTTCTTTCTGGTGCTCCTTGATAGTTCAGGCTCAATCCACTCAGATGCTTCATTAGACACAACCTCCAGACTCTCATCTGCTATGAGGTCTGCACTGATCCTGACCTGAAGGTGCAGGTCTGTGAGTGAAGCAGGAGTCTCCCTCTTGGTAATAGAAGTCAACACTTTCCAGTCTTTTTTGTCACAGAGGTCTCTGATTTCCCAGTTCCCTAAAAAAAGACTCAGCCTGTTCCTCCTTTAGTACAATTGCAAGTTTGGACTATTTTATCTTCAAGGTCTCAGAGGAGATCCAGTCGCCCTCCTTTTTGTCCTCTCCAAAACTGCACAGGACCTCCTCCTGCAGCTTCTTTGCTTGGCACCACAGATCCTCAACTAGTGCACACCTTTGGCAACGAGAGACCATCTCCCCTGTCCCAGCCTCAGCAGGAGGCCCCAGACAGCCCTGCAGCCCCAGGCCTGATGAGCTGCATCTTTTGCAGAAACTTGGTCTTGGTTGACACCTCTGATGTGTCAGGGTGACAGCTCCCATGGGTGCTGGGGGCTGTGCCCTGGGCCAGGGCACCGCTGCTGCTGAGCAAGGAGCACAGTCACCAGCACTCTCTGGCCTCCTCCTGCACATCCTTCTGCCACAAGCTCTGCTCAGACTGCTGGGCAAACACCTTCTCTGCTGGAATTCAGGTCTTGGTGGGACACAGCACAGTTTAGCTGAATCTAGTGAGGCTTGGTAAAGGACCTGGGTGGTGGCCAGTGTGAAGTGGCAGCTACCAGTGGAAGAATGCTCCATGAGCTCCAGTGGACAGTCACTGAGTTTGGGAGTCTTTTTGCTTGTGTCATTTAACCTGCTGAAGAGAAACTACTGCAAAACAACCAACATCAATAGCCACAGCCCTTGAGTTTTCCAAGCAGCCGCT
The DNA here is from genome assembly GCA_013396735.1 of Grallaria varia. NCBI lineage: Eukaryota > Metazoa > Chordata > Aves > Passeriformes > Formicariidae > Grallaria > Grallaria varia. The sequence continues at coordinate 269,257 of VWZG01013351.1, read as the reverse complement.
TCTCCATCTGGCACTGCCTCATGCTGCTTGGTTTGAGATCTCATGAAAACACGCTTGCGGGTGGTATGATTATTCCTCGAGATGCAACATTACAGGGGGCACTATCCCCTCCTGTACTTGCTCCATATTCCTTGTTGCCTTAGTTCTTTGCTCCCTTTAGTGATGGGAAAGGTAGGAACGGAAGAGCTTTGAACAAGTCCCAGGGGCTTCAGAACAGGAAAAAGGAATATATCTGAGGAAAGGGAGAGTATCTGAGAAAAAGGAGTTATCAGCATGAGAGACCTCAAGCTGAGTGACTGAGAGTTGACATTTCTTCTATTTATTTATAAAATTTGTAACTGTGGAAATTAGCCTTAGAAGCTGTAGCCCCATTACTGTTAGTTTTATCATCCTTCTAAGACATACCCTGAGGCATTCCTAGAGATTGAATCCTACTGTACTTTGCAATAAGCCCATAATTGATTATGCTATGGAGCTTTAATATGGGCTGAGAAATGGAATCCAGAGTAAATACATTCAGAATTTTGCTAGCAGACCAAATTTAAACCTGGTTTTCTGAACCTACTAAGATTATTCCTTCTCAGCTTATGATTTAATTTGAACTAGCCACCCTGAGAGGTTCAGTGTGTCTGGGCTATTGGCTTGCTGGGCTTCTCTAAAGAAGTTTATCCTGTATACTTCTTCTGTAAGTTTGTAAAGATAAAATTAGATTGTAACATTATTCATTATAGGACATTTTAGATCCTGCCTAGTGCTTTCTCCAGTAATGCTTCAGATGTCTGTCAACAATGTCATCACATGCAAATTTGCTGATTTTTCTCATTTCTGAAAAACAAGTATGTTATACCATATCTGAGGGAGAAATGAATTAGGTGGAGGTGCTCATTTGTTGTTGTACTTCTCAGCTTAAAATAAAGCCCATGTAGCTTCCTAGCCTCTTTTTTTTTTTTTAAGTTCATTCATTTTGCTCATTAATGAGGAATGAGATGTTAGTCTTTTCTCTCCCTTTCATTAGAAACATTCCTCTTTCCTTTTCTCAGGTGCTAAGGAACATATTATTTCCTTTAATATACAGGTGGCTACTCCAGCTAATTCCAGGGCTTAAAGAAGCTGACTTGTATATCTGGTAGAAATTGAAGTTTCTTAAAACACACCATTTGCTGTCTAGGAGGCATCCTTAACATGCAAATCCAATGATGTTGGTACAAGCAAAAGGAACTTTGCTCAGAAATTAAGAATTAGCACTGTTTTCTGACCATTTTAAATCCTGGATTTGTTTCTGAACTTGAAGTCTCTACAGAAAAATGTATTTGTGAGATTCAGACTTCTGAGTTGGTCTGAGGTGGGGGGGGGAGAGGTTTAATTCACAATATATTTTTATTTGAAAATATTCCCCATGAAACATTGTTATTGTCTGTGCATGGTCTTAAGGGAAAAATAATTTATTTCATATTTCCCACTGGAAAAGAATTCTCTCTCTCTCTTTCTCACTTTCTCTTTTCCTCTCTCTTTCTCATCAATAGCTACAAAATTGCTTATTTCCTCAGAACTACTACATCACTGGATCTGCTCCATTGAAAAGTTATACACGAGGATTTTGTGTTTCTTTGCACAATGTGCTAATTCTGGTAAAGTTTCCTTTCACGTGTTCTTGCCAAATGTTATGATGCTGTCCTTTCGTTTTCTATGACCAGGTAAGTGGAACAAATGCAAGCTACAGGGGCAAAAATCTGTCTTGTCAAATTGGAGAGAGCTGCAATTAAAGAGCAAATCTATTTCATGCGCTGAGCTCTTACTTCACTGCACTGTCAAAGGACATATGATACTTTCGACACACAATGTTTGCATTTGTGCAGAGGCCAAGATGCAGAAAAAAGGTTTATGTGGAAAGACAAGGTATAGGTCATGAGATGTACGTAAACAAAAAAACACTTACATAAGCATCTTTAGCAAGCATAGCAATATTGCATTTGGATCAAGCTTTGGATCAACTGTCAAGTTAAATTGAAAGAAAAGGGAACAACTGATAATTTTTTTAAGAAAAAGCTGTTCTTAACACCGAACTTGGTCAAAGTCTGGAAATGCACACTTTGTGTTATGCAATAAGCTTAAACTTTAATGTTACCATTTTTCACCTTTTGCCCGCACTTTTATTGCTCCAGAGGGAACTTGCATGTAAAATACCTAATTTTGGCTCTGGCACTGAGCGGTATCTGCCTCTGCATACAATAGCTCTCTGAAAAGGTTTGCAGTACAAAAATGTTTTTCTCATTTGAAAACACCACTTAGAGCTGTTTGAAACAGGAGTAGATGATGTGATCATTAAAACCTCAAGGTTTCATGTCTGTTAAGGGAGTTTTTGTTTCTGCTGCAGCAGTGGGTTGACTGCAGAGGTTCTGGCAGGAAAGACCTGGTGAGGTGAGCAAATGTAGGTCAAAATGTAAAGCCAATGTCATCTATTTTGTATGAAGGAAGAACTAGGATCTGGAGGGCAGAGTTCAGCAAAACTGTTCCTTGTAAACTCCAATACTTTGTTGGATAGACAGACAAAACTCTGCATGGGGATGAGAAACCAGTGGCATGCGACTGGGCTCAGAACCATCCAAGAAATGGAGCTGACATTCTCTAGGACAAATCGCTCCTCAATTCTTTCATACAGACCCATTTCAACTTTCAAAAAAGTCTAGTTAGGACCTCCTGCAGTGATTCTGCTGCTTGTTGGTGTTGATGCCTGTTACCAAAGTGGACAGTCTTCTACTTTTCCCATTGTTCTTCCAGCCTGAGAGGAAAAAGAAATGGCCCCAACAGTTACTGTCTTGACATCTTGCTTGTCTAGAGCAGTGATTCCCTACCTTGCAAAAACTCATATAGGGGCAAGAAACTATTAACAGGCTGACAGACTGTGCTGCTTTTCCTCTGGGAAGCACTAACCCTCAGACCTCAGAAGTTACATACACACATACACAGAGGGTTATTTATCTATGTGAAAATAGGTATGTCTGTATTTTAAATGTACAAATTTGGAGGGACAGTGAGCAGCTTCTACCCCTTGGTAAGTTTTTATGTGTGTCTCCAAGTATGCTCAACAATGTTCTTTAGCATCAAAGACTTTTCTTGATTTTGAAATAGAGGACTCGCTGCTAAGAATTTCAATTCCTTTTCTCATTTGTGCCTGGCATTTTCCCCCTCCCCTTCTCTGTTTGAAGTGGGAAAACAAAACTGATGAAACAATCTCTATCAGAATTATCTCATCCCCTCCACTCCCCATATATCTCATTTTAATTCATCAGTGTATTTATGAGATCTTTATTAGACAGGCCAAATTTATTTTTCATTTGTGCTAAACTGTTTATGCCCTTATCCTCAGCACTGGGCTTTTGGTTATCTGCCTGACAATGATGAAGTGCTAGGATATAGCACATGTGTTAAGTTCTTGTCCTGGTGCATATTCTGTGCTATTTGTGAAATGACAGTGATAAGGAAAGACAGACAGACATGAAATGGATTAGGTGAGCATATATCTTAATTTTTAGTAAATTGCTCAAACCAGTTCACATTGGTGATGACCAGTGATTACTGTCTTCTTTGAAAAAAATGGAATTCCCAAAGGAGTTTCCTTGTGTTTAGATGATTAAATCGAGGTCATATTTGCAAATGAACTCATTGCCAATTTGCAAAGAGTGCTTATGAAGATCTGCTTGCTTGCTTTGGTGCCTGGGTGACAGCTGATTGATCCAATGAGAGGGCTGCTACCGGTCCTATTTCTAGCAAGGTTATTACTTTATTAGTAAGTAGCTTCTAATTAGTATGCAGAGTCTGGAGTGATTCCCTCATTTTAGGCATGCTGGTCAGGTTTCTGGGCTTGTGTGTTCTGGCTAGCCTCTGGCTAGCCTGGGAATCCAGTAGGTACCTTGCCAGCATGCTGCAGCTTTTCCAAGGGAATACGCAGGAGTAATTAACAAAAGCCTCTGACTGCCTGCACTGGTGGGATCTGGGCTGTTCCAGCCTCTCGGGGTTGATGAAAAATCACTCACCACAGAAGCCTCAGCAAAGAGGGCAGATCACAACTGGGGCTGGGGGCTGGGCTATGCCCTCCTGGGCAAGAGGGGGCAGTTGCAGCCTAACTCTGCCTACACACTTTAAAGTACAAGCCAGCCATGGCAGGTGAGCTCCTTGGGAACGGGCAGGGCTGTATCTGAGCTCTCGAGTCATGAGAGGCATCATACAACATAGGTGGGGAAAAAAACACTCTTGTGTGCCAGTGTTGTAGTATCAGCCTTGAGAACAATGCTCATGAATATTTCCTCCTTTGGGATGTAAAGGGGAAATTTCTGTGCCTCCCAAGGGAATTTCCACTTTGTCTCCCTCAGCAAAATGAACCCTTTAACTCAGTGACAAGCACAACAGCAAAAAGAGTCTGTGGACTGTAGCCCTATGGCCACCTGAGGTTCTCAGCTTAGCTGGTCTTGATGGATGGACCAGATCTGATTTAAAACAAGAGAACAAGTCACTATTGGTATTTCTGTGCTAAATTTTTTTTCCCCTCTCAAACCTTCCAAGAAACAAGGCTATTTTGAATCTTTTCTTCATGTTAATGAAAACAGCCTCAGGATTTTTTCTCACTCAGTTCCACACTTTGCCTTGTCATCATATTAGAGAGTGGCACAGCATGGAGAAGAAGTATAAGAAATCTCACTATGTGAAGAACACGAAGGGAGTGTGGCACAGGTTAGATGATGTCTATCAAATCAGCTCACTGCCATGGAGGGGGGAAGGGAGACACATGGCCATTAATTTGGGAAAAAGTAGATACAATTTTCCACTCTAATAGAATGTGTTTGGGCTTTTTTCAGCAAAGAGTTCATAACTGCCAGAAAGTTGGTTTGGATTTACACCAAAGAAAGGAGGGGAAGAGTGGAGGCCACTGTGTTTAAACCTCATCTGACTAGCAAGTACGGTCATTGATCAGAAACTCATTTCATCACTAGATTTTGATTTTCCTTCTCTATGTGTGATTTTCCCAAGAAATGTGTCCAAAGAAACTACCTGACCAGCTGAGAACATAGGGTCATGTACACCCAGGTGACTTTCCCTGGGCCCATGTTACAGAGCCTGTGCTATTCGTGACGCTGCAGATAGAAAGAGTCAGGACTACCCTGACTTTTTAGCTCTTGTGTCCAAACTATGGAGGGAAAACAGCAGTAGGCAGTGGGCATCTTGCAAAAAACTGGCCAGAGCTCCAGATTTTTATAGGTATCAGCCTGGTGGAGAGTTAATGCCAGCTTGTGATTGCTTAGGGTATCGCATTTATGGCAAAGTGATGTCTGAAGCAATATTTGGCACCTCTGAGTTTGTCAGTAAGATAACTGAGATCCTTAAGAGCTTCATTAGCTGAACTGTCGAGTCATCATCCTCCTGATTACCTGATGGGATGGGTTGCTGATGCACTGAAGAGGACACCTCGTGTCTTACCACGTTGGAGTCTGGAAATTCTGCATTTAAGCAGCCTTTGCAGAATCTCATGTGGCCAGAGCATAATTGAAAAATTTGGCTCTGGGGCAAATTTGAAAATTAAACAAGGACTTGAGGGAGTGTCCCTATGGAAACCATGTCAACGAACAAACAGCATCAGAGGATTTCAGTCATGTTTGTATAAGGAGGATAATGTTTGCTTGATTCTTGCAGGCTTTAGCTGTCTGTCATCCTTCTACAGCAAAGCAACAGAAATTAATTGAAAGAACTCAAAACCAAATAGAAGTGTTTTAAGTTATTTGAAATTTGAAATTTAAGTCACATGGCACAGTTTCGATAAGACACATCATGTCACATGCAAGATTTATGTTTGTTATTGGAGCAGTGTAACTTTTAGAAGACCATTTCCATTGCAGACACTTTAGTTTATTTGTTGAGAACTCACTGTTGGAACAGAAGTATGTTAGAAATGAGCAAAAGTGGTAGATTTCTGTTCTAAGATTGGTAATTTCTTTTTAACTCAAGCCACTAACAAAGCCTTGTGGTGATGCAGTTGAAAGAATTAAAAGCAGTTTCTTCCTGGATGCAGTTCCTTTAACTTAGAGACACTACACAAAAACCTGGTGCCCAAGGGAGTCATGCAACACTCAGTGGCCGACTTTGCCAAACTTCCAAGCCCTTTACAGACTAACCATCAATTCTCTCATATATTTCTGAGGGTCCAACCATCAGCAATTCTGTGTCCATCTCTGAGGTTTTCTTTCTGTTTCCTTCTTTTTTCCCCCTGCATTTTTATTTTTTTCTTTCCCTTGCGCATTTGTGTACATACAGATACATTTCCCTCTCTTAAAACTATAGCTAACACGCTTCAGCCTTCCATCCAATTCAGGCTCCTTATAAGCTTCATACATTTTCATTTGGACCTTGATATGAACCCATGTTCTGGATGGAGGGTGCTACTGCTTCAGCAAGCAAATTTAATAAAAGAACTGATGGCTTCTCAGACCTTAAAAGAAGGGTAGATGCTTCACCCAAATACGTTTAATCCAATCAGAATACCATTGCAAATTTAAATATATTTTCTAATGCTTAAACTGTAATGTTGAAAATGGATATTACCTCTCATTCCTTGGAAGTAGTGTCTGAGTCAGGGGGACCTTAGTCCTGTTTCAGGTACATAAATGTTATTTGTACCATTGCACAACACAAATTGTGATAATGCATTATAAAATGTTTTTCCAAGCACAGGGTGGGACTCACAGCCCTTGCTAAAGAGAAGGCATTTATGTCTGTAATTTGTGCCTTTTCTCCCTGAGCCTGAATTCAGAAGGCAAATGGAAAAATGTCAAACATTTCCAACAGAGAAAATCTTACAGGAAGAAGAGCAAAATGCTAAAGATGCAGTAGGAGAAGCTTCATATTAGCAGCACTCACTTCCACTCAGGCAACACTGAGGACTGACCCCCACCCCAAAATGTAACTGCAACTTCTCCCAGTCCTCTTTGAACAAATAACCAGCAACACTGTTCTGCTTTTGCACGGCCATGCGTCACTGAGCTACCATGAGCATTTTCCAGGATTAACTCTGCTTGGCTCCTCAATTGGTTTCAAGGTTTTAGCAAGCCTTTTTTTAGCCAGCGTGGAGAAGCTAATGCTCTTACTTCTCAAGCTTTTTAAAAAGTGCACGAAGCCAGATCATCCCCACCCAGTTTTGCCACAGAAGGGATGTAGCTAGCAGAAAGCCTCCAAAGGTAGTTTGAAATCTCTTCAAGGAGAGGGAATGGAGCTTAAGAGACCTCAGCTTTCAACCTGCTTGTCCTCTCAAGACTGCAGCATAGGTAAAGGGCTCTGTGAAATCCCAGAGAACTGCACAGGACAGTCCCCTTCCCAGGAAAACTGGGGGGAAATAGCTCAGGTTAGAGAACTCAGGATTCACAGTGACACAAATTCCCAGTGATGACTTTCTTGAATACAAAGATGTTCCCAGAGGAAGGGGGTTGAAGGGGGGAGGCCAAAAGAAGGGCTCTATGCACAAAGGTCCCAGCAGCTTCATGTACCCAGTGCTGGCCTTCCTAGCCCAACAGGAAACATTAGTAATGCTGGGCAGGTGTGCTTTTTGCTCTGCAAAGAAATATGTCCCTCCTTCTCTTCCTCACAAGCTTTCTGAGCATAAAATTACTCAGGCACCACCAAAAATTCTCTGCAATTTAGCAGGAGTTTCTTCAGCTGCAGGTCCCCAGTTGTGACTCAGCCTGGGGGAGTCATCTGTGCAGATCTCTCTCGCCGCGTGTGAGGAACAGCACCTTGACCTGGGTACCCTTCTTTGTGCCTTTTACTGTTGGTGTCATTACTGACTGCAGGTCAGAACAGCAGTGCTCTGGCTTTGAGCAGAGCCTTACGGTCACACTGAGCCTGGGCAAGCTAAAATCAGAGTAACTTCAGTCTTTCAAATATTAGGCAGTGTTTGGATTGGCACAAAAATCATTTGGCTTCAGATCCCATGATATTGAAACGCCAAAGTTTGAGGAACAGGAGAGATATTTAAATTCCTTCCAAATTTCCAGAAAGAAGCCAAGGCAAAATACAACAAACTTGTTTAGACAGCTTTTTGCTGGTGGTATTTTTCTCCAAACAGAGCCAGTGTGTGCCTACCCTTGCTTACTCTTTCTACAAGACATGTAGGTAGACCTTCCCCAGGGCAGAGTGCAAGTCAATCCCAACCTTCTCACAAAGATCTGAGTTTCCTGGTAGTTCATGTGAGTGGGTCGTGATTGACATGAAGTGTCCATGCTGGAGTCTGTGCAGAAGGACGAGCCTCCAGCTATGCAGGGAGGGCAGCAATATTTTGCTGTAATAAGGTGACAGAGAGCATTCAGCATTTTCTGCTGTTCCTGCCTCTCTCAGATGATCACTTGAAGAGTGGGGTGAGAGAGGAGAAGCTGCCTGGATTGCAGAAGGCACCTTGGTGGTGAACGCCTGAGAGCCACACTGCTGTTGTACATCAAGGAGCTGTGTTCCTTCTGGATCGACAGCAGAGCGGGTCCGTGCGAAGGCCTCTGGATCCTCTTCTGGTGCTTTATTCATGGATAAGGTGTATTGAGTTTTTTGTTAGGATGGTTTCAGTGAGACTGTTACTAAACACATTCCATTTCTCAGGAGTTGTAAGCAGTTAGTCAGAATGTTTTTTGCTAGATACAGTACAAGGACCCTCAAGCTTGCCCTGCAAAGCTTACAAGATAAATGAGATGCACGTAAGGGCTAGGGTGTTGGGGCTTTTTGTTTGTTTTTTTGGGTTTGTTTTTGTTTTGTTTTGTTTTGAGGCTTTTCCAGTGTGTTTGCAGGATTTTGAAGAGTAACAAGTCGTGTGCGTCCTCTCACAGGACACAGAGTAAAAGCACATTCAAAAGGGAAAATCATTTTTCCAAAGCCGTACACCTCCTTCTCTCGAGGAGCAGTACTGAACTGAGTGATTTGAAAAGTTCTGCAAGACAGGGAGGGAATCACACGGGCTGTGGCAAATCATCAGTAGAAAAAGTTTTCTAATAGCAACTTGGCTTCTATGTAATTTTAACTGTCACAAAACTTCGGAGGATGAGCCGATGATTCATCACACCTCTTTACCTCTTTTTATGTAAAAAAAACCTTGATGGCTAGTTTAAGAGCTAACTAATGGCTGGTTATATAACCCTGTTAAGTACATGGCAGAGCTATGGAAAATGGCTTTTCATTCTGTCTTTCCACTGACTCAGAGATTTCGTGTTTGTCAAATCGGACTATTACATAGCAGCAATGGAAGAACTAATGTAAATTAATTTGAACTGCTTGACCAGCTGGCCTTTCTCTTTCTCTGCTGCAGTCTGGTCACACCGAGTACACTCTGCTTCCCCCTTTCTAGGGGGAGTAGGATCATGTTTTTGTGAGTGCTAGGCTAGGCTAAGCTCAGATGGAGGGTTGAAATCACGTGAGGGGTTTAACATGAGTACAGCACCTGATGGGTCTGCAAAATGAAATCTCCAGATGCAATTTTGTTCGAAAACATCTGCTGAAAGCATTTGTTGTTCTGACCTATAAATATTTTAAAAATATTTCCCTATGTAATCATCTCTGGTTTCTGTGTATTTGGTGGTTGTGGTCTCTTGACATCCCAGTGTAGGTTTATCTTTTCCATCGTTCCAACCGGAGAAAGAATGAGTCACACAAACTGAATGAAACTTTTCCGTAAAGCCCAGAGAGCTCAGAGAATTCAATTGGCCCCACTGAAATCTGGATGTTGGGCTTGGGAGTGTAGACGGGTTTACTGGAAAGTTTGTGATTTCAGATATTGTCCGGTTACAATTTGACAGAAAGGACTAAAACTGAGTGCAGAGCAGCTTTGAATTCAGACGTCCATTGGCAAGATATTGGCACTCTGAGTACAGGGGATGCTGGAGAAAATCTGATGTGATCTCCTGCCTGTGAAACTGCATCAGGCCTTCCTGCTCCAGAGCAGTGTCGTGAATAACGGTGCACATTTACCTTTTCATTGGGACTTTCTGAGTACTTTTTTTAAGACACTCACAGACAGAGACTCACAAGCATATAAATAGATAGGTAAATATGTATACATATAATGTTCTTGCCAAATGTAGAAATTTATATGTCTTATTAACTGATAAAAGACTAAATAACCTCCTTGGATAGCATGCTGTCTTTCACCTGACTGCAAGTAACTGCTTGGTAACAAGGGAAGTGACACATCAGTCTCACCCTTGTGGATTGTGCTTTCCCTACAGCCCACCCACTGCCTGCTCCATCACAACTGAGGTCTCCTCCTTGCCCAGATTTACTTCTTGAACACTGTGTGGCAAGACCAGAATTCAAATGAGCAAGGGAGAGGAATCAGAAGCACAGGTTTTGTTCACCTGCATGTAGGATTACTGGCAAAACTACTGAACTTAATGTAGAGGGTGTCTGTGACATTCTCTGCCCTCCCAGTACTGCCAGGGGCAGGGGAGGTGCTATAGCTGCTACCAACAGCAGTGGCAGCTCCCAAGTGTTTATTGGTCATTTAGCACTTTGAAGAGCTCTGCTGTACATATTGGAAGGTGGAAGCCCAACAGTTTCAATGTCCATTATTGTTTTCCATTATCAGTACCTCAGAATATTTCCCGAGCTGCTCCCCCTTCAGAATGTGGGCACCTTCCCTCACATGGATGGCTCATGGAAGATCCACAGCATCCCCAGCACCTCTGGGGTTATGTATGAGAGTATGGTTGGAGAGGAGTAACTTTAGTTGAGTCTGAGTGAGGTGTAAACATGTGTCCATGGGGATGGAGGCAGGCAGGGCATCACCGTGTCCTTTTTGAGACCTCTGGTCCCAGTGATGCACCACAGAGGTACCTGATGGCACGGAAGGTGATGCCAGGGCTTCACATAGCGTGGCAACAGGCCCAGTGTTTATTTACACAAGGACTAATGGGAATGTGTAGGTGCAGGAGGAACAGTGTCTCTTGACTCTCCATGTGAGCTCCCAGCCTCTGGATGGACAACACACCTCTTACAAGAAAATGGCTGTGATGCTTTAGCTTATGGCACCCTGCAGCAGGACATCTGTCTTAAGGGATGGGGCAACCCTGGATGTATGTGCAGACTGGGAAATGAGATGATGGAAAGCAGTGCCACGGAAAAGGATCTGGGGCTCCTGGTCAGTGGCAAGTGGAATACGAGCCAGCAGTGCCCTGGCAGCCAGGAGGGCCAACCATGTCCTGGGGGGCATCAGGCACAGCATCACCAGCCGGTCCAGGGAGGGGATTGTCCCGCCCTGCTCTGCACTGTGGCGGCCTCACCCGGAATATTGTGGGCAGTTTTGGGCTCCACAGTATAAGAAAGGTATTAAGCTCTTAGAGTGTCCAAAGGAGGGCAATGAAGATGGTGAAGGGCCCTGAGGGGAAGCCGTATGAGGAACACCTGAGGTCACTTGGTCTGTTCTGCTGGAGAAGAGGAGAGTGAGGGAAGACCTCATTGCAGTTACAACTTCCTTGTGAGGGGAAGAGGAGGGATGGGCACCGATCACTTCTCTGGAGTGACCAGGGACTGGACCCACTGAAATTGCCTGAAGTTGGGTCAGGACAGGTTTAGGTTGGATATCAGGAAAAGGTTCTTCACCCCGAGGGTGGTTGGGCACTAAACAGGCTCCCCAGGGCAGTGGTCACAGCACCAAGCCTGACAGAGCTCAAGAAACCTTTGGATGATACTCTCAGACACAGGGTGTGACTCTTGGGGATGGTCCTGTGCAGGACTAAGAGCAGGAGTTGATGATCCTTGTGGGTCCTCTCCGACTCAGTCTATTCTGTGATTCTGAGAACTATCTGGTTTTTATACAAAGAAATCTACATCTGAGTTTCCTCTCATTTTCATTTTCATTGTAAGACTAAAATTGAAACAATTGTATTCACAGAAATGAATGTGTTCATTATGATTATTTTAACTTTTTTTTACCCCTCATTTATTATTAATTTCAGGGTCCAGTTTCATATTCCTATATAATAAAAAGAAACCAGAGTTTAAATAAAATTAATTGTCAGGATTTAAATAAATTTAATTACCTGCTAGAAGGTGACAGAGGCAAGGAATTCTGTTCCTCATTCTTCTCCTCTCTCAGCTGTTGCAGTCTCAAACAGCATGATGCTTTAGGCCTTCCCGGGCAAAGTAATTCTGGGAAAGGTCTTCCTTTCCCCTGCACACATTTTCATGATCTCCATGTAACTGAAACAAAAAAGTGTTCCATAACTTTAATGAAACTCTTTTTCTTCAGACAGATTCTTAGTTTTGCATTGTAAGTGGTTTCTGAGCTGGGTTTCCCCTCTACTCCCCGTAAATCAAAAAATTAATGCAGCTTATATGCGGGTCATTCATCCATGCAATCCACAGCAAAGAATTATTTGGAAAAGATGTTACCTCGTCATAGAAATTACAAGGATAAAATTGGCTTCAGCTTTCGTTTTTTTCTAAATTTGTCACATTTTTTGAGAGGGGAAAGGTAACTTACCGGTAAAGAATTTGTTTATTGTTTGCTCTCCTCCTTTTTTCTACAATATTTGCATATATGGTGCCATACTTGTAAACTATCTTTAGCTAAAAATTACTGTGAATTTTGTATGAAAGGTATTTTTCACTGTTGCACAGTGGCTATGAGTCCAAGCAGGGGCCTTTATTTTGCTCTCCAGCACCAAGGTAAATCTGGAGGGTTTTGTTTCCCCAAAACACCTCCGGATTTAGATGAGCGTAGCTGAATATTGAATCTGCCACACTGTCTTCTCAGCACAAAGACTCTGAAATGGATTTGTGAGTCTTAAATCCGTCCCTGGGGCATCCTAGTCCACACTGTAAAATCACCGTATGTAAATTGTCGCTGTTAAATAAGTTGCTCAGGAGGGAGGGAGAACAGGATGGGAATTGGACGTTACTTGGTGCTCATGCTGGGTTTCAAACAGGGTTGCCCTTCCAGTTCAGAAGTCGCTGAAACGGCGGGGAGGAGATCGTGTGGCTGCCATATGGACGGCATGTGCCAGATGGGGAGGACATCTCAGTTACTCCCACATTCTGCAGAAAAACAGAAATAAAAAATGAAACACAAAACACGAGCCCCTTGCCATTCAGCCATTGGAATGGGGCGGAACAGGAGAGCAGGCCCTCCTTTCAGGGTATTTATCTGATAACTCATTAGCTGATGTCTTACGTTTTTCATCTCTTCAGGGAAATCTGCTCAGAATTTATTGCTGAGCTGTTAATGAATTTTTAAACTGTCAGGGAGTAATGTAAATAAGTGGGCTCCTGGATTGTTGTACAGCTATTATCAGGTCAAAATGCATGCACAGGAACTGTTGCTTCAAGAAGAGAGTAAATCCTAACAGAGAGTTACAAGACACTGAGTTCCTCACAGGAATGCCTGCATTGCCCCATCCAGTGAGAGTCCAGCTGTTTCCTGAACCCTCTGCCCTCGGAGGAGTGAAAGAGTGTCCCCTGAGAAGAACATTTTGATATTCCATCTAGGCCTCAGCAATAGTTTTTTTTGTGGTTTTATTGTGGCAGAAAGAAAATCTTGGTTTAATGGCCTTGGCCTTGGTTTTTCCTTTCACTGGCCAGGAAGGCAAGGTTTATTTGCATGGCTGTGAGTTTTGACACAGGCGCCTCTGGAGTATCAGTGTCCATGCTCAGCGCTGGCCACCGCTGCCAACTGCTAACACAGGACAGGCTTTTGGAGAGGGCACTTGGTCCTTGCCAGGAAGAACAGGGGAAGAAGGAAGCACTGTGCTTACAGGGCAGGAGCACGGACTCACGGTGGGGTGCAGAGAAAACATCTCAACAGGCAATTCTAAGTCCCTGCCCTTCCATCCACACAGTAGGAGAGTTTCACAGGTACCGTGGCACTGAAGCACAGTGAGAGCACTGCTACTGACACAGCCAGGTGCCTGACCAGCTGCCCCTGTGCTGTGTCCCCAAAGCCACCCGCCTCTGCCTAAGGCCAGGGATGGCAGTTCGGTGTGCTCTGGCTGCACGAGTGGCTTGTCAGAGGCATCTGCTACACCAACTGCTTAGTTTTGTCCCTGTGGATTAACTGCAGTGAATGGGAACAGTATTTTGTGACAGCTGCAACAGCCAAGTAGGGAAGGCTTTTAGTGACTGCTATTTTCACATTTTTCATTTCATTAGAAACCTGAGCCCTTTCAACAGAACTAGTTACTGCCTTTATAAACAGGAAAAAAATTAAGCAGCAGATTTAATGATGGGACCAATTGTAAGAAATCTTGTCCCCAGTCCTAGGACTCTCTTTGTTCAGCACGAGGAGGTTATTTGTTTGCTTTTTGCTCTACAGAGGAAAAGAAACCCTTTCCCATTCCAAAAACTATAATTATTAACTGAAAATAGACAAGTTAACTATGACAAGCAAGGGCTCACATGTCCTGGTGCCTCAAGTCCAAAAAAAAAAAGTCACATTAATGTCAATGTGCTTTGGATCATTAGCTCTTAAGCTTCTAATGCTGTTCCCTAATGACCCTGCTGTTCTTTCTCTTCCATCAGACTGTCTCTAACCTGCAGAAGGTGTGCTAATATTTCAGGATTTTGCCTTCAAAAAAACACATACGTATCTCAGTAACATATGAGACTTTACCTGTTGGGTGTCTGCAGTGTAGTTTATAGAAGTCATTATGTGAAGGCTTAAGTTCTTACTCAGTTTTTATTTCATTCATTTATTCTACTACAGGAACAAGAATAAAAAGGAGCATCTATCCCAAGATTAAGGCAACTAGCCATTAATTTAAAACTGCAATATAGATGCTGGTTACAAAACTGTCACCTCCCTCCTCCCCTTTCATACACGCTCTCATATTCTAACCAGCAGTCAGCATTTTCTTTTGGCCAGGCCCAAGGCTGGATCATACCAGCATTGTGATATTTCCTTGGATGAAGTTTGGCACCCATGTGCATTGCTCTGTACGGATGAAAAGATCCCTTCTCTGCAAAGCCACAGTGTGCTCTGACTTTGATTTCAGTCTGTCAACACATCTTTCAGGTCCTTCTTGAGGTCCAGAGAAGGATGCACTGGGTGAACCCAGTAGCTGTTCTCCCTCCATGGAGACTGCAAGGAGTTTGGCAGCATCAGCACAGAATAGATTTAACATGCTAACTCTATATTTATGGGCTTTGTGAGCACTGTACATATGTTTATATTTCTTCCCAAAACTAAGGGTGATCAGGACCCCAATATGGCATTTAGAGCTAACCCTGCCCACATCCTCCAGGCAGGGATACAGCCCGAGGGGTTCTTAGTTAGCCACTCTTTCCTCTTGCACGAGGGTGGCATGAACTAAGTCTTGGAGAAATTGTTCTCATTTTAAGAGGGAACACAACCTGACCCTCCAGGATGGCTGTTACTGAAAAAACATACAGAAAATCTGTGAGACACATCCAGAATGCAGAAAACAGGTACTTTCCATCAAAGTTGAGTAGTAGGGAGTCCTCAAGCTATTCAGAGGGTTTATAACATAGCTTGCTGCTTTCTGATGGGTCCTAGAATACAGTCCTACCAAAAGTACAGAGGTTTTCAGATCTTTCACCTCTGGCCTCACCACTGCCTGTCTGATCTCTGCATACATTTTTGATATATAAAGAGCATCAAGAACACCACAGTTATTTCAGTAGGTAGGTCTGTCTTGCTGTCTTCTGACACTCCTGCTGCTCAGAACTGGATAGCCAGGGCACAAGACTTTCCCAGCCCATGTCTTGGAGAAAATATGCAGCGCAGCAGTGCCGAGGGAATCCTCCTGATCCTTACACTGGCCAGAAAAGGCACAAGAAAACTCGTCATGGGGGAAAACCTGAAGGAAAACACTGGTAAGTGAGTCAGCAGAAGGCTTTTTTGCTGACTGACAGGAGGGCAGTGCAGCATCCTCTGCGCAGTCTGGGCACTCGCAGCCAGGCCAGTGACCTTGGGGAGTCTTGGCTCCAGCAGGCTCTGGCACCTGGAGCGGGAGCACCCTGAGCCGGAGGCAGCCACAATGCATGGAATGAATTGCCCTCTAGAGGTACTTTGC
This sequence comes from Grallaria varia, assembly GCA_013396735.1. Taxonomy (NCBI): domain Eukaryota; kingdom Metazoa; phylum Chordata; class Aves; order Passeriformes; family Formicariidae; genus Grallaria; species Grallaria varia. The sequence continues at coordinate 253,211 of VWZG01013351.1, read as the reverse complement.
ACTCTCTCCACTGAACTTACTGGAAGCTGGGACAGCTAACTTGGACTTGAGCCTTTAAAGAGCCATTAAACAGCCACAGTTCAGAGAGGTGACTGCTCCATAAATCCTCAGAATTCCTCTTCCTCAGAGGGAATGTACCCCCTTAGGATCATCTATCCTCCCTCTCTGTTGTCTTGGTTGGGCATGGCAAGAACCATTGAGCAATCAATATTATTAATACAAGCAAACCAATGCTGGCCCTAAAATATGCACAGACCAAGAAAACAAATCGAAACAGCAAAGGAGGTCTTTGTTGTAGCACAGCTTCAAAGCTGAGGTTGTAATCACATAGAAGCTAAGGAATGCAAATGTACAGTAATCAGAGTATTGTAACTCATCCATCCAAATGTTAATAGTATTTTCTCACTATATATTACGTTAGCATTAATGGCTTAGGTTCAAATTCTGCACTGTTTTCTACAATTATGACTCATTTTTCAGCTAAAGGGACTATCCATGGTAATCAGCATAGCAGCAGCAGGATTTTTAAAGGCTTATGTGAGCATACCATGTGTGTATGATTCTCCCTGTAATAACTTTCGAAACCCTCTGGCCAAAGCCAGCGAAATGCAAAAGCGCCGTGAAATTGCTTAGGTGAGTCAGTTCCTACAGGTCTGTGAAAATAGGCAGTTGTGAGGAGGAGAGACCTGCTGCTGGACAGGATGCCATGCTGCTGGAGGAGCTCAGCTACTGCTGGACACTGCATACGTCTCACCAGAGAGAGTACCTTTATAAAGCAAGGGAGAAGTTCCTCATCTCTCAGGGCCCAAAGCCAGCCATCAGTGCATTTTGCTCCCCTTGGTGCCAATGTCCTACACTCATGCCCCTCTTTGTACATTAAGAATCATCATAATAATAATGATAGTGATTTATAATAACAGCAATTTCTGGATAAAATCTGCTCTTATGGAAAGCACAGGCTAGACAGTCCCTTCTGCAGGGAAATTTTGCTTCATCACAACACCAAGTCTGACAGAATTCAAGAAGTGTTTGGACAATGCTCTCAGGCAGATGGTGTGACTCTTGGTGATGGTCCTGTGCAGGGTGAAGAGTTGGCCTCAATGACCCTTGTGGGTTCCTTCCAACTCAGCAGATTCTGTGATCACACTTTCCCCACCTGCTTTGGGTGTTCTTCAGGTAAGGCTAAAATGTGTTCAAAGAGTAAATTCTTAAGCTTATATGAATTTAGTCACCTGAAAACACGACAACAACAGACATGGGTTTTCATTCTAAGGGTTGCTTGAATAAGCTTGCTTTTCCAAAGTTAAAAAGAGAGTACAAAATAAAAGTGCGAAGGATTCTGTGTCATAGCTACAGTGATTATTAAGCCGTTATAAGCCGGAGAGAATTGTCTTAATTTTATTAGAAACAGTCCTAGAAATTAAGTTTATTCTTATCTGGATAAAATCAAGTCTATCTCAAATCCTTCTCCTTCTCTTACTATGTAACACTCAGCAGAGGTTGTGCTGGATAGTTCGGTTGTTGCTTGTTCCTAATTCACTGTTGCACTTTGCATTTGTAAATCCCCAAGCACTCCGAGCAAACACACACAATGCAGAGAAGATCCCTGTGTGGTGAGGATATTTTATTCTTTTCACTTCAGAACTGGCTAAAATGAAGTATGACAAGAAGTGTGGCTTGTCCTTGAGCCAGCTGGTGACGGAGCTGAAAACAAAGCCTAAGAATCCCCATGCTGGGACCCTTAGTCTAGACTGGACGCCTCCTTTATTGCTCTTATCTGAACCCTCAGCAGAATGACACAGCCCTTGTGGGCTCTGCATAGGCTTATGGACAGAAAAAACAGACCCGCTCTGGTTTTGATATTAATGGTTTTTTTCAATGACATTGAACTTTGAGCTGAACTTCACCTGTTCTTTTCCCTAATCATCAGCTTCCCTTTGCTTATATTCTTAAGTATGGATGAGAGCGGATGGCAGGTCGCTGGGTTAATCTGCATCTAATCCGTAGCACAGTCACGATGTGGAGCAGAAACCGTGTTTAGCTCCCTGCTGTGAGCAGCTCTCCTGCCTGCTGGGGGTGGGAAATCCAACCGGCTGATGCACTTCCACTGCTTTTCCACTACAGAGCGTGTGACAGCAAGGTTTCAGCTCTGAACGGGACCGTTTTTGTGCCCTAGACAGAAGCAAGCCTTCATAGTCTTTTCTGGGCAGACAAGAATGTTTTCTTCTTGACTTCTTAGTCAGGTGTGCCCCAAGAAACGCTTTATGACCTGCTGCTTTTTCCGAGCATTTGGAAAAGAGAACAAGGTAGGCAACCCTGCTCATCAGGCTTACTCTGTTTTCTGATCTCAGGCTTGTTATTCTTTCCCCCATGAGTCAGTCCCGCTGGAGTGGCCCAGTTTTACCCACCCTCACCCCCTGCTTTATCAGTGACAAGGGGAATGACTGTGTGAAGGCGACACTGCATGCTGCGGGATGTTTCCTTTGTGCAAGCCTTCTTTTGTATTTTGTCATTTGTGAATGTTCTCACCCCCTAACACGCAGGCAGAGTCTAAATTTCAAAGGTACGTGCTGCCTGCAGTGACAACGTCAGACGAACATGGGTGCTGTGTTTTATACATTGAGGCCCACAGGTAAATACCATGGGGGTGGCATGAACAAAGGACACATAGCCCAGACTTAAACCTCATTTTTAGCCTGCTTTCCAAAGGAGAGAAGGTTTCCGCAATTCTGTTCATTCAGCTTTCCTGTAACTTATGAGCAGATTTCCTCTGAATCTAAGACATGTCCCAAATTCCATTAGGCCTTCAGGTCTTTCTAGACCAGGCAACTGAAGAGAGACTTTACTAATTCCCCAGTGAGCAAGAGGCCACCGTGTAATTCTGTCCATCATAGACACCAGTGAGTCCACAGGGCTTTGCTTGCTCTTGAGACCCAAATGCAGAGCAACCCAGACCTCTTTGGGTCACTCACTCACAAAACAAACTTGTGCCATAAGTTCATGAGGACCCACTCCCACAAACTTTTGTACGTGCGAGTGGTTCTGTTCTCGCAGTCAGTCCTATCTCTGGGCAAGGGGTGAGGAGTGCCAGGATGTCCTGCTCCTGCTGTGGAGGCACTGGCTTGTGTGACTTCCTTATTTGAGGAAGACCCAGCCTGGAGAGTTACAGCTCTGAGACTCACACAGAAAAGGAAAGATGATCCACATTTCTACCAGCTCTTTGAGGGAAAGTGAGCAGAATCACCCCAGTATTGGATGAACCTTAAAAAAAATAATTAAATAAAATCTGGATTCACTAATTCATTGAAGGCAGCCAGGGAAACATAGAAATGATTAAATAAAATCCCTTAGGTCAATAACGAGTCTGTCTTTGGAGGCACACCAGGGTTCAGTGGGTGTAAGTTTAATTAAGCCAGCCAAAAACTGAAGGGAAAATTAGAAACCATTTCCAACAATGCTTTACAAAAGCTTCCCATTGAAACAGACACATTAATTGAATAGGAGCTGAGCTGTACTTTGATACATGAGCCCCAGCCCAGGGTGCCTCTTGCTGCAGAAAGCAGCATTGTGAGGTTTCATTTAGAAGCAGCAATCTCTCACTGTCATCCTTTCCTTGTTGGCAAACATCAGCTCCCTCCCTCTTTTCTTTTTTTTTTTTATTCCCTTCAATTAAATGTTTAATTAAAGTACCATGACTTCCTTTCACTTGGAAAAGAAATTGAAGAGACTAACGTGTGAAAAACGGGCTGAGAAGCGAGTTGGAGCACAGAGCAGAGAGCATCTGCAAGGCCTATGAAAGTGTAGCCCTTAATTTGCTTTGGTGCCACATCAAATTGCAGTGATGGCGAGGTGATACAGCTGCAGGAACATCTGGAAGGGGCTGATAAACATGGTTTGGGTTGGGTCTGAAGCAAGCTTTGAGTGTGGCTTTCTTTTATTTGGATCCTGACTGGTCAGCTCAGCACAGCTGGGAGGGAAGAGGAACATTCACAAAGATACATTTTCTGCTAAGTTTTCATGCAGCGATTCAGGGGAGCTTGTTGACTTGCTTGATAAGCAGACTGGTGCCTAATAAGGGTTTTCTGCTGTGTCTTGTAGATCAGTTTTTGTCAGGTTATATGGTGGCTCATCACCCTGACACGTTTCAGGACCAGCAAACGCCTCTGCTTTGGCTGCATGGCTCTTTTTATCAATATCTTTAAAAAACTTTAGCAGAAATTTGTAGTTATGGAGATTGCCTGGGCAGCCCATTTCCAGCTGCTGGCTTGATGGTGCCCCAGTTAACCCTGACAGCTTGGTTTCCTCAAGCAGGCTTTAATGCAGAACATGAGTTCCTGCTTTTTCTGTAACTGTGTGGAATTTCCCAGAGTTTGAGCTTTTCTTGCCTTCTGAGTTTTCTATGTCAATAATGTTACATTTCTCTTCACACATTTTTAAGAGAAAACACTGTGTTTGGATCTTTTTTCATGCCATCTTTAATTTCTGTCCCGTGTCTCTTACACACCAAAAGATTTCCATCTTCTGATGAACTGCAGCAATGGGGAGCTGCTCCTCACAGGCTGTGCTTGGGGCTGTTTTTACCTGTTATTTCCAAACTAGATGAATGTTTGTGTGGTACACAAGCTTGATTGATTGAGGCTGAGAACAAGCCAACTTGATTCATTACTGGAACAGTATGTGTGCATGTCTGATTGATAGGGGAGGGCTTGGAAATGAACTTGGGTCAACAGTCAAGCCCAGAGCCCATCTAGAAGAGCAGGCATAAAGTAAAGGCTAATGGGCCACGTTCCTCCTCTGCCCACAGTGGCTTGGTGTCCAGTCTCCTGAAGCCGTGACTGGCTTCCCAAATCACCAGCGCTGCACTGCCCACATTGGGAGAAGTCAGTGCTAAATGCTGTGGGAACATTGCCATCAAGGTGGATGAATCTACTCCCCAGGTTTCTCTGGCTGCTTGTTGGAAGGATGGACTGGGCTACAGCTGATAGTTGCTGGCACTCAGTGTGCACGGAACAGCCAGGCAGCAATTTTCTGGCTTGCTGATCTGGCATAGCTAACTCTAATACACCGGCACTGAAACACACTGGAAACATGTCAATTTTTATGAAATCCTCCCAGAAACCAGGCAGATGTGAATAACATCCTCCCTGCCAAGCAATTTTTGAAAGCTTCCCTACCTCCCCCTGCAGCAGCCTACCTGGCAGGCTGGTGGGGAGATGGCAGGCAGGGGATGGAGTCTGCCAAGCCTCGTCTCCTTGGCAGCAAAATTTCCCAGGGCTTCCTGGCTACTGGGCCCCCTGGCCAGCCCTTGAGCCCTGGAAGTGCCCTGGAGAGAGTAGTGGATGGCCAACCTCCTCTGTGAAGTCTCAGGGAATTCCCACTTCAGCCCTGCAGAAGAGAAACAGGTTCCTGTCTTTACACATTTTCCTTCTCTTTTGGAATCAAACTGAGGCTTGTTTCTTTGGCTGGGTTTTTTGCTTCCTTGTTTCCTTTGTTTTGGAATTCATAATTTCCCAGGGCACTGAAAGAGCATTTTCTAGTCATCCCTTCTGTGAATAATTTTTTGTGTAAGGAGACTGGACATCTTACAAGTTTTTTGGCCTCCTGTAATGCTGCTTCTCCTTGCATCAAGCAGAAAGGAAGGCTGAAATCAAGGATGTAAGGTAGCAGTGGACGGAATGTGCATTTCACTGTTTCTTTCCCAGAAGATTCTAACTTTTCAGAAAATCAGTTGATCAGGTACCTAATTACCCTTTCTTTTTTTTTTTTTTTTTCTTTTTTCCAGCTGTTACTAAGATGACTTGTCTCCAAAAAGGCTGAGAGGTCCTCCGTGACTTGATGGCAAGAGGGAATTTAACAGTCAGTGAGACAACAACATCCTGATGATCCCTGCCCTGCCTCTGCCAGGTGGTGCCATGAAGGAGCACCCTGGCCACCCTGTCACAACCACACAGCTCTGCCCAGGTTAAGAGGCACAAGCAAGCCTGTGGTGAGATGTGGACTCTCTCTGCTCCAGCTCTCCAAGGACCTTAAGTGATGCGACTCTTCTTGTGCTACACTGCTTATCAAGGCAGACCCACCTCCAGCCTGACGTTCCTTGGGCAAGGTCACACTCGTGATGTCCTAGACAGAACGAGGAGCTTTTGGCAGACAGTGATCCAAAATGCTGCTCGCAGGTACTTTCCAGGCTATTTGTTATAGATCAGTTGGTGGATTTTCAGGATTTTAGATCAGGGGAAATACTTGAAGGCAGCTCTGAGGCATTCCCCTGTCAGATGCGCACGTGGTTGAAGGGTCTGAAGCATGCGTCAGCATTTCCTGGCTGCTTCATCCTGAGGGATGAGAAGTGAGGCCGAACAGGGGAGTGAAAGACCAGTCTCCCAAGGCTAAGTTGGAAGACAGAAAGTCCTGCCTGGAACAGTGTCAAGACCCACTGGAGATGTCAGCAGGATCTCCCCTTCAGTAAACCCTTAGGGGTCATTAGGTGATGTTTCTTTCTTGGCCCAGCTGCAAATACCATCCCCTGCCTCTGTGTTGTTTTCCCACTGACTTTAATGTTGATCTAACATAATCATTGCATCTCATTCCCATTCTAAGATGAGGTATAATCAAAGGGAGGCCTGTTTTTCATTACTGTTGAACTTGCACCAACAGGAACTTTCTCTGACGCAGTTCACAAGGGGGTGAGGAGGTGGGAGGGAGGGTTAGTTATTACCTCTGTTTCCTGTGCTGGAGCATGGGCTTCTCTATCAAACTCTGCCATCTCTCCCAGGGGCCAGTCACTAATTCCTCCATATCCCAGCATGCTGGAGCCTCTCTTTAGAAGTGACTTCCAATCGTGACAAATTATCTGTGCTGATTTCGTGACATGAACTGTTACCCATTAGGGAATGAACTGACATCAATAAATTCATTTCGCTTACGATCTCACACTGTGCATGAATTGAAGTTCTAGAGGTGAAAGACATAAATTTACCAGGTGGGCAGGCACACAGCTTCCCCATAAGACTGTGCACTTCACCTTTGCTACGTGAGCTGCTTCCAGTGGGCCAGCCCAACATTAATTTTGCATAGAGTAGATTTCTCCTGTACTGTCACAGTCCATATGACTTGTATTTTCCACAAGTACCTGTGTGAATAGCCTTACCACAGAACAAAGTCCTGGTTGTTCCTTCACCAAAAAGAAAAAAAAATTCAACACCAAAAAACCAAATTCAAACCCAAACACAGTCTTTTTCTTTACAAGATATGAACAGTTAGTATTAGAATAGTATCTTCTGCTCTCCAGGCTTTGCAGAGTCAGTAATTAATGAGTTGTCCCAATGCCCCGGTGGGACAAGTGAGAGAGCATTATTTATTAGGCAGAAAGGAGTTTCCATATGTGTGGATCTACGTCTTAGTCAATTATGACTGTAAATTCATCAAATCATTCCAGCAGATAAGGCTCTCCTCCTCCCCAAACACTCTGTCAGTCAAGTGGCTGAAAATTTCACTCATTTACCCAAATGAAAATCTCACAGTCTCCTGGACAAATAGAAACTTCCAATCATTTAGTTAAAAGCCTCTTGTGTCTCCACACTTCTGAGAGCTCCTGATCAAGGCAGGGATCCTGTTAGGTTGTGTGCTGTGGACACTGGATGAAGGCAATCCTCAGGACAGAGCACTCACTGACCTCGTCCCCCCCGTCTGAATGTTTTGAATGGCTGTTTTGAAATACAGCTCACTGGACATAATATAAAATAAGTGGTCTTGATGATGAGGTTTCTCCTTTCCTTGTCTTACCAGGAGTTAGATATGGTCATGGGTGACAAGTCTGTAAAGAAATATTAAAGGAAAAGAAGGCAGGGATGTGCCCTCCAGCACCCGTAAAGCATCTACAAGTGAGGGTGTTGGGGGTTAGGTGAAGGGAATGGGGTCACAGAGTGTGATTAGGCTCATGTTCTCGCCTTAAATTGCCTAAGACAGAGCACTGGGAATGACAGAATGCTCATTAGACCCAGGTGGGCATTTTTTGTGTTCTTTTGTAAAAAGAGGAGGCTGCAAACTGCCTTCAGAAGTCACAGGAGTGGAGACACGGCTTTACTGGGTCTTCCAAATGCATTAAGCACTAGTAATACCTTCAGGGTTGCTGCTGGCTGAGCCGCTTCCCTTTTGCTTTCATTGAGCAATCACACATTTTCCCATCCCCGTGAGTAGCCAAGCCTACCCCAGAAACGTCAATACAAAGGTCACATTTATTGTGAAAGTGCAGGGAAACCTGAACAGTGGCTGGGCAGGGAGTCTGGTCAGGAAATAGTCCCTTTTATTTTGTTGTCTTGGTTTTGAGGGGTTTGAGGGTTTTTTACCCTTTGGCAAAAAAATGTCAAGTATAGCAATTTGGGAATACTGTAAATGTATCACAGTGCTTGTTGCTTAAAATCTGTATTCCTCTCTTCACTTGTATATTCTGTGCTCCCTGCCCAAGCCTCATTAATTCAATGAACTGAACCTTATTTTTGGTAAGCATCCTGTGGACCTCTCTGTAGCTACAGGAAACTCTTCACCATAAACATTGTCTCTCTCCAGTCAGAGCTTGTCAGGTCCACAGAAGAGAGATTGTGGTCACCTCGCTGCCTGCAAAAAAAAGTGTTTATTGTGCTGTCATAAATCAACAGGACAGACTGGGAATAGACAAGGTGCCCAGGAGGATTTCTGTGGGAGAGATCAAACTCCAGACACACCTCTGAATACCTATTTCCCCAGAGACTCTCCATTGTATATGAGAGGGAGAACAGCCACATTTCAGCTCCTTCCATGCTTGCTCCCCATACAGAGCGGCAGGACCTCAGCCCTCCCTTTGGGTTGATGCCCTTCCCTCCAGGCACCCCTAAAGCAATCATAGGTGAAGACAAAGGCAAAGGCAAAGTCACACTGACAGGGATTTTGTGTGCCTTCACCCACAATGTGCCAAAACGTGCCCTGGGCTGACCTGTCCCACATAAGCAGCAACAGCAGTCCCCCTCCTCAGCTGCTGCTTCACTGGCACCAAAACCATGGCCTTGCAGAGAACTTCATGCCCATTAAAATCAAAGGCAAGCCAGGAGGAAAATCCCTTCCCTACACTCATTCATGCTGCTGGCAAAAGCAGTGGCCTTTGCTGAAGCAAACCGGTGCTTTGAACAGAGCCCTGTGAGGTGGGCAGGCAGTCACTCTGAGGGGCACCATGCCATGGCCAGCTGGGTTGCTGCTCCCTGCTCCATCCTCCCACCTGCACTGCCCCTCCTCACCACTGGCCACCCTTTCACCAGCCCATCCCCTGTGGTCAAAGGGATTGAGAAGTGCTTCTGTGCCTCTGGGGTCCCACCCAGGCACTCTGAACATCAGAGGGGTGAAGGCGGGGAAAGGGCAGGACCTGTTCATATTGAGTCTCCGGGGCATGAAGAATTACACTGTGCTCTGATTGTTTTATAAAAATCTGCTCCGGCACCTGTCCAGAGCCATGAGCACATCTTCAGTCATGTGGCCAAATGCCTTTTAGTTTTAATCATTTCATCAAATGCCTTAGTGAAAGAGCCATTTGTTCAAATGATTGAAAGTTTGTCATTTGACCAAATTACTAGTCTGGCAGGATGACTAACAGGTCATGGCACAATGTCAAATTCTATTAATGTCACCTGAGAGAGACAAGTGAGGAAAGTAAGGGTTAAGGGAGGAAGTTTGTAGAAGTGTTTATTCCCTCACTATGTACCCCTACACATACACAAGTGTGTTCCCAAGGAACAGGGTGTGAAATCGCTAGGATGGCTCTTTATCACCTTAACATGTAGGTGGCTGGAGTGGCTCCATGTGGACATCCCTCAAAACTTGGGGAGAACAATTTATGTCACCAAAAGAGCATGGAGCTGCTGTCAGAGGGAAAAAAATGGAGCTAGGGGGTACACTTGGACTTCAAGTGAGGGCTGCCAGTGCTGGGACTAGATGGAGAAAAAAACCTGGCCAAGCCATGAGCCAGGAACCACATCTCTGTGAGACCAGTCCCAGGCACTTCCAAGGCCACTGGTATCACCATACTTTCACTGCCTGAATCAGCTGGGGACACTGGCATCACTTCCTGCCCCCTTCCTCCTCATGTTTCTGCAGCTGCATTTCTTGGATGGAAGGAAAACAGAGGATGGAGAAAAGACTAAATTGTGGCCACTGGCAGAAGTGAGAACTGACAGCAGCCATATAAGGGGGCATTAACCTTTCATAAACCTGCTCTCTGGCCTGTGACTGGAACCAGGGAATATATAAAATTCTTGTAGTAGGTCTCCTATGTGCAGCATGGCTGTTCTGGCACACACACTGGCTTCCTGTGAATTGCAGTTATATTTGCAGGGCATTAGTGGAGGGATGAGATGGATTTTTTTTTATATTAAAGAAGCAGACTTCAAGCAAGAAGTCGGCATTGAGGAACCAACATCTCTCATCTTTCAGGAAGGATTTGCCATGGGCATTCCTGGTAAGTGGTGATCCCTTACTAAACTCACCCACTCTGTATGACCCTGTCCCCTCATGTGCAGGTGGGTACTGCGGTGTGATCAGCAGTTCCAGACCTCTGAGGGTCCTCACAGGAGCAGGTGCTGAATCCAATTTCTGCCTCTTCCCTCTCAGCTGCCCATATTTTGCTTCAAGGAAGACTACAGGGGGACTGGTGTGCCCCCACTTCTCATCCAAATGTGCAGTTAGGCACTAGTTCATCCTGATATCAGAGCCCTGCTGTGTGGGTACACCCAGCAAACCCTATGCTAACACAGTAATAACAATCTGATTATCTGACTTGAACTCTTGACCTGCAGGTGAGACAGACACCAGGCCAGAAAACAGCTCATGCAAAAGTGTGTGTGTGCATGTGGGAACAGCGTGCGCAAACGCATGTGTGTTCATGTGCTTGAGGGTGTGCACACGCCTGAGCATGAGCTCTGCCTCTTCAGGCCAGCTCCACTGCTGCTCCCTGCAGCCTCTGGCCCAGGCAGAGCCCTCTCCATCTCATAATGAGTCATCTCACTGTGAAGGTGAATGGCGGCATGGCTGATCACTGCTGTCAGTCCCAGGACAGCCTCCTTCCCTCGGTCTGGATCAACACGGCTGATCAGCACGTCAGGGCAATAAGTCCTGGATGCCCCTGCCCGGCCAGTGAAGGTGCTGGGTTGAAGTGCGTGGCTCAGTGCTGTGCCATGCCAACGACAGGGTACCACAGCACACACACAGACAGGGCAGTGACTTGGCTTTATCAGTGCCTCCTGCAGTCTCAGCATCTTCCCTCTTCTTGTGACATGAGCTGCAGTGCTTGGGAGTCATCAGGTCAGTGTTGATGTCTCTCATTCCTCTCCTAAGCCATTAGATAAAGGTGATTGGAACTCCAGCCTACGCACTGTGTTCCCTTTCCATTTCTTCCAGTTGGCATGTGTACCTCTTCATTTAATACACTGCTTTCTGCCTACAGGCTCTGTCATCTCAGGCTATACAAGCCAACTTCCACAGCTGACTCTAGAGCATTTAATGTTAGAGAGGTGTTATATATCCTTTGCCCATCTATGTATTCTTGAGGACTGTCTGTACCGGGCCTGCAAAATTATATATATACGAGCATGGAGAAAGCTGCAAAGAACTATATTGGTCATAAAAAGAACACCAGTTTGGCCTCAGCTTGAAGTAAATGTCTCAAGCAAACCCATTACATATTCTCTGTATACACAATGGGTTTGATTTGAGATGTATTTATGCTCAAGAATGTTATGCATTCTCTTTATACACCATGCAAGGTTAAATTTTTTTAAAATTTATATTTGCTTTTTATCATACAGACAATTTATGGCCAGACCTACTGAATCTATTTGAAAATGTCCATTTATTCTTGATTAACTCCAGAAGTGCTGGAGATCAATAAATAGCTTGCTGCTATTTATGTACTTAGGATCTAGACTCAGAAAAGTTTAGATAAACTCTTCTAGAGGAAACTGAGAATCCAGATTTGGCCTGTTATAGATACTGTCTATATTAAAATTCAACTTTACATTGGAATTCCTGATTGGGGGCATTTAGATTTATAGCAGTGATTTGAACCAGTCCCTAATCAATTCCTAGATAGTACTCTTTCATCAGCTGATCTGACAGCTGGAAGAAGGTCAGGATCATAAATTTCCCCTTCCTGAGTGCCAGGAGTGGAGGTGGGAAGTGACTCCCCCAGGTGAGCAGCAGAGCTGGGAGCAGGGGCTGGGGCTGCCTGGGCATTGAGTTCAGCCAACCATCCAGCCCCTGGGACTGCTGGATGCCTGTCACCCCCACTCTCAGGAGCTCAGCTTGCCTGAGAACACTCAAAAAGGGTGACCACACACTTTTCAGAGCTGGCTGGGTCAGGCGGGGGAAGGATGTCAGCCTGTGTCATCAGCACAATTCTCCTTCACCCAATATACATCTCCTCCTGTTCCTGCCCCCTCCCATTTTCCTTACCATGGCCTCTCATGTTCCCAAAACATCTGAGGTATGCAGTGCAAGCCAGGCTAGGTTGTCCTTTGAGGGAGAGTGTGAGTGGAGAGATTGCTACTGCTGGCATGCATGGAATGAGGTTCTCAGCAAGGTGCCCTGAGTTAAACACTCACTGCTGCATTTAACCATCTGCATAAGCCACCTGATTTTCAGCACTGTGTGGTTTTATGTCTAGTTTTACACAAGATTCACTAACACTGTGTAGGTGGGTTTGAGTTGCAAAGTTCTCAGATTTGGACTCAGTCCGAAGAAAACACTAAGCAGGGAAGAGGAGAGTGACGTTCACTCCTGGACTACCTCTGTGGCTCTTTCCCTTCCACCAGGTGCTGTGTAGCCTCCAGGAAGCCCTTCTCCTCCCACCCTCCTCTAGCTCCTGAATCTAAAGTCCTGGTCCTTCCCACCTTCTTTAGCTTCTTGGTGTCACCTTTTCCTGCCTGCATCCTTGCGCTTGCTCCTGCCATGATCCTGCAGTCCACTTGTATGCTGCACCATCAACCCCTTCCTGTCCCACATATGGGCATCAACGGCATCGTCTATTTTTTTGTCCCCCCTCAGAAGGGTTGCCAGACCCTCCCTCACCACCTCTGCCAAGCCCTTTGCCAGAGGAGAAACATCAGCAGGAAAGTGCAGTGTCACATCAGAAGTACCTGAAGTACTCATGGCCAGTGTCAGGTGGCAATGACTTCTGCTTGGCTCACTTGGTGCTGGCTGCTGCCTCCCTCTCTTTAGTGAGAGCTCAGGCAGTGGTGGTTTGATTCACTCTGCTCTGTGATGACAGACTCTGTTTTCCCAGTAAGTATAGGAAATGCAGTAAGAAACCCAATTCACTCATCCCCCAGAAGCTGGAACAAACAAAAAATGATATATGTAACCCTATTTAGGTTATGATATTCCAAGGCTTTTAGCACCACTGCCCAGTGACTATGAGGCAAAGCCATCTGGCACAGATAGGGACAGTTGCAAATAACGTACAATTTGAGTGCTGACGTGGAGTCTGGTGCTACCAGAGATAGTAAACCAGCTGGTTTGGACTTTGTAACATCTTCAAGACAGCATGGTACAATTCTGCCCAGTTTATCAAAAATGAAACTAGCGTTTGATGTAACAATAGTATTTATATCTATCACACACAGCACTGTGAAATATATCGGTCAAGGAGAGCTCCCACGGAACAGCTCAGCACTCAGCTCCTTGCAGAAGCTGCAGGAGGGTATGAATTATTATGAGTATTTTGAATCAAGTAACAGATATGGTTTATGCAGTCAGGATTTCTAGAGAAGCTCAAGCTCCTGATAAATATGTCACAATCTGTGATAACTTTGCCAAGTCCTTTAATAGCCTACAGCTCCAGTTGCTGCAGTTTGACTCCTGCAAAATGCGGGAAGGAAGAGTAAATGTCAGTAAAATCTCTTTGTCTCTTTCAGACCAGCACATCAACTGCCTCAAGGGCAAATCCAAGCCATCTCCTTCCCCTGTGGTGGATGTAGAAAAGGCTGTTTGCTTACCTTGTTCTTATAGGAAGGTTTTACCCAAGAAAGAGGCCTTTCTGGTCAGATTTTTGGAAAGGATTTAGAGGTCAGGTGGCAAGGTTCCCATATCCACCTGTGATAAATCTTGCATCTTCCCATCTTCATTGGTGTAACCTTCTGCAGCTTTGCCAGATCCACATCACACTTGAACCGCTTAGCTCCCAAAACAACTGTCTAGAAATCTCACTTCTTCAGATTGAGATGACAAGGCTGAAGGAAAACACCAAAGGATCCTATTCTCATGGGACCAGGAGGTGACCACCTCACAGAGGGAAAGCAGAGTGGGAAGGCTGCAGGAAGGAAAGAGCAGTGCCTACAGAGACAAGAGCTCAGGGGGATGAACCTCTGTGCTGGAGGGACCACTGGCTGAAATGGGGGTGAGGTGTTTGTAGCTCTTCCCTTCCTTCCACGGAAGTGTGAAAGGAGAAATTTATCACACGTGTGCACAAGGGAGCACAGTTCTACCTGAGCTTCATGGAGGTAATTTGTCTGGCACTGCTGGTTGGATCAGGGACTGGGCACAGCCAGTCCCCCACTGAAAGGGTTGGGGTAGATTCAGCCTCTCAAAGCAAGGCTGGATCTCAAACTCCTTGAATACTGAAATATTCAGAAAAGTATTTTGTTGGCATGAAGGAATCAAGATCTTTTATTCAAAGCAAAATCCAAAATTGCCAAGAGAGATTTTAAATGAGTCTTAGCTCAGGGTGGTTTTCCAGATCAGCAACACAGTCATCGCTGGGAAGTGCTGTAATAAATGGCTTTTGTCTGGCAAATGACCACTGCTTGTTCTCTGAACAAGACATTCAGGGGATGGGGATGGACTAATAATTTTCATTTTTGCAGTTTTCTCTTTTTTCTCTTAGTTCCTCTCTTTCCAGATGTCTGTTATCACACTACAGGTGAGCAGTGGTCTGTATGGCCTGTAGAAGTAATGTAGGGTGTAGGAAAGGGCACTAGAAGTCCTGTATCCAGTCTGGGGGATCAACAAAAATCAGCTTAGTTTTATCAAATATTACTTATAAAGGACAAGGAGGGGAGGGGGACCAAGGAAATCTCCTTCAAGGCATTAAAAATCTGTGCTAGAGAGCAGCTGTCCAGTGAAACACACAGTAAATAAAAATGCAAATCTTAAAACACAATATTAAACTCCATACTGCCTCAGATTGAGAAAGGTCACTGTTTCAGGAACAGCAAAATCTTCTAAGTCATTGAGGCAAATTTGAGTCCCAGCATGTGGGTAAGCACTTACCGCAAAGCCTGTGAGAGCCTTGTCAGTGTGGAAACCCTAAAGACACTTCTGAGGAGAAAGGTTGGGACTGGGGGAGGATTTCAGGAATAATATTAGCCTAAACAAACATGATAGTGGGACCAGAATCAATGCAGAAATTGCTCACCCTCCTTGAGTGAGAAAACAGATCCAAAAAGTAAATAGTAGCCTCAATCCCCATTTAATCTGCCTAACCCCAGTCTCACTGTCCCCATTTTTTTCCATTTAATGCATGCCCTGAAGATGCCTGATGCTCCCTGGAGCCTTTCTGAGTGCAGTCAGTGAAATTGCTTTGCACTGGGCTTCCCCATGCACCCCACAGCAAGGGGGAGCGTGGCACCCACGCTGCCCTATGGCACAGCAAGGCAGGGCTGAGCACACCCCAGAGCCAAGCTCAGGCCTGTCCTGCCTGTCGTTGGCACAGAGAACCCTCTGGCAGGGACTGGTGGGCAGGATCATGTGCCCAGCCCCATCCATGAGGCTGCGTGGGGCACGCTGGGAGGGTACAACAGCTCCATCCACCACCTGGCTGCTCTCCTAAAGTCTGGCCTGTGTTCAGAATAATCTGTTAAATCCCTCTTCTCACCTTTTTTGTCTGCAGCTGTGATAAGCAATCCCAAAATGACTGAGCTTTCCTCTCGCCCTCCGTTTGTTCAGTGCACTGACCTAATCCTCTTTCAAGAACTCCTGGGGCACGGCAGCCCAGACCACTCAGCCACCATCCCAAGGACCTTCCTCCAGCACAGGCCACAGGATTAGTCCTAAAACACGAGACCTGCCAGAGCCCTCTGCTTGGCACACCCCTAGCTGATTTTCCAGGGCCAGCAACCTCGTCAAGGGGAATTTCCTTTGACGCTTCCAACGAGGAAGAAAGCACTTTCAAGAGGGCTTTAAAAGCAAAGCTGCTGCTGGCTGATTCACTCGCAGTAATCCAGCAGAGGAGCTCACAACTGTGGCAGCAAATCGGCTGTTGGACCAGGGATGCTCACACAACACAGGCAGTGGGCACAGGAGGAGCATTTTGGATTTCACAGCCTGGCATTGCAGGGCTCAGGGACTGAAACTAGGCCACAGCAAGAGAAGCTATTGAGCAGGAGCTGGCATAGGGTCTCCTGAGTGTTATCTAATGTCTGGGGGAAAGAATGAAGACAGGACAGCACAAAACAGCCTCCTGGACTTGCAGCAGCAGGGACAGCACCTCACACCCCAGGATGAAGGGTCAGCACAGTGGCTGTGTGGGACCAGAGAGAGACAGATTACTGGGAAGAAGTAGAGACAGATTACTGGGAAGAAGTTGAGACAGGTTGCTGGGAAAAAAAGGTGAGATAGGAGAGGAGAGAGAAAAGAGCCTTGTGTGCAAAACAGAAGCTCAAAGTGCAAAAGTAAGACAAGGAAATATTTTATGTCTTTTATTAACCCACTTGAAACAGCAGGACAGAGAGCAGTATTGATAAATGGCTGTACTGGGAAAATTTGCAGACCTTTCCCTCTGGCACCACTCCACCATTGGCAGCCATGCAGATGAATTAAGGCTCTGGTATCTAACCCTGGCCATTGCTGTAGCAATTTGGAAAACAAAGCTGTGGGTGTCCTGGCTGCCTCACAGTCATGAAGTGACCCACCATGCTCCAGAGCTGGCACCTACACCTTTGGCTTGCTTTGCTTTTTAAGGAAGAAAGGCTGGTACTCTGACCTCTGCAGCACTTTGCCCAGTCATAGTGGCTCTCTGGAGAGACTACCAGGGCTGGGAGAGGTGATGGTGGGTTTGGAAGAGAAGCTCGGATGTCCCTGGGCCTGGTTGTCTCTTCTCTGCCTGTTCCTACCAAAGCTGCTGCAGCAGAGTGCAGAAACGACTGACAGGATGCAGGGCAGGTTTACTGGGAGTGAAAGGTGTTTTGGATGAACAGGAGCAGTAGATGAGCCTGTCTCTTGGAGAGTGCATGTCTGAGAGGTCACTGCTCTGCTCGTCAAGGCTGGGCTGGTTTCAGTGACCGTTCCCCTCTGTGGTGGCCAGCACCGTTTCCATGTCACGCAGAGCCTATAACTCAAGGAAATAAAGCACATCCGACACCCCTCTGAGACATGTATTCTATATGAAAATTTGGTTTATTACTGTCAGACCCACAAATCTGGATCTGCTGTGTAATTCTATTGGCGTCCATCAGTCAGACAGACACATTTAATGAGAACGAGAATTTATACCACTACATCCTATATTGGCTGCTGCCAAAGTGCAATCGACAGTCAGGATCTTCTCTTGCCAAGAAAATTGTCACTGAAAAAGTGCTGGCATCTTACATTTCAGGAGAGCAAACCCACAGATATTGGGGTGCCTCTTTGGCAGATGCAATTCTCATGTGCTGGACACAGAAGCAAGACATCTGTCCTGCATAAACACACCAGGAATGTGCAGACAGTCAGTGGAATAGATAGAAATGTATAATGGGAGATCTTCCTCAGCACTTGGGAATGTATACTCCCCAGTCTTCTCAGGAAACAACATTTGATTTCCTCCAGCTATTTTTTTTAAGTGCTGTGTTGTGAATATTGACATGTTTAGGTGTATTTGCACTGGCTGTAGCTGTAGGGGCAGGGAAGACTTCTCCAGATGCACAGGACAAGTCAGGTTCCTGGCTCTCATAGAATAACACTGCTGAAAATCCCCTTTTTCTGCTGTTCTCCTTGCCCTTTCAGTAGACACCTTTGCCGCCATTCTGACTGTTGCAGGCAAGTCTGTGAGGTCTAGAAGGAAGAGGTGCCGTGGCATTTCTACACTTGGCAAGGTCTCCTGATTGCCAGAGAGACAGTCATATCCCAGGTCTCCCCCTGCACAGGGTGCCCCTGTTGCACCTTGCATCACATTTGTCCCCTCGGGGCTGCCCCACCATTAAACTAAAGGTTTGGGCTCCCTGTGACTGCACATTTGCAGGCATGACTTTCAGTCATGAGCAGGATATGGAGTCCACCAGCAGTGGATGCATCTCCCCTGAATTGAATCCTGAAGCTGATTTGTGTTTCAGGAGAGAAAGTCCTTGGGGGTGATTTCCTTCTGTATTAAATACTTCTTTCCTTTAAAATAAGGTGTCTTGCACTTCGATTTAAAAATAAAAAATAGGAAAGGGCTTGGGAATCTTCCCTTTGAAATTATTGCAGTTTTACTTGTTGACTGAATTTAGTAACAGAAATTTTGTCTGTCTGAATTCTGAGCCAGACAAGAGACCGAGAAAACAACCTTTCCTTCCAAAGTCAATTTGGACCAAGATAATTTTCTTTCCTCTGACAGGCAGGTTTTCTGGCTTAGAGCAAGGTACTTCTCATGCATTCTTCATGCTTTATTGAGGAGCAGAGGTCACAGGGAACTAAAAGCCCAAAACTGCATTGGACAGGATATGTCGACGCCTACAGTTTAATCTGATGCTGAGCCACTGCCTTGCACGCAGTGTTACTGGCAAAACCCACACATATACGGGCCTGCAAAAAAAAAAACCAAAAAACCTGTGCCACAGATTTTGCAACTCAGAAAGCAAACGCTGTGAGTAGTACCTAACCTGAGCTATCTTCTGCATAGCATCAGGTCCTCACTGCAAGAGACCACAGTCAACTACCTCTGATGACTCCATTGGCAGCTCTCAGGCAATGCCACTGGTAAAATGCTGAAATGCCAAGAACCCGGCCTTGAAAGTGCTGAGCATCCTCATTTCTTTTGATTTAAATAGGAGCTGGAGGCACACAGCACCTTGCAGGATTTGGTCCTCTGTAAGCAGGTGCTGGCTGAACTGCTCTGACTGTCAAGACTGGCCTTTTTTCCCCTATTTTTCTCCCCAAGGAAGAGATTTATCTAGGATTACCACTTTGCAGAGGCAAACTATGGCGAAAGCTATTCTTCTGGAGACAGAGAAGGGTAACTGCAGTTCCATTTCTGTCTCTATTTTCAGCATTTGCAGTTCTAAGGGTCCATTTTAAGTGACTAGAAAAAAAAAGAAAATTGGGATGTTATTCCAACAGTGGAGAAAATTATTCTTCATAAACACAGTTAATCGAGGCTGCGGGGTTGCAATCATTCATTATAGATGGGTGTCAGAGGAGAATAAAATGTATCTCCTAACCAGCTGCTAAACCCAAAATTAGAGGAGCCAAGCACAAGAACTGAAGTTGCCTGTCTCCTGAAAAAGGGTCCTGGTTCAGCAGGAGGGAGAGGTTCCTGTCTCTGGGTTCCTTTTACAGTTCAGCAGCCCTCCTGCCAAGTCCTCGCCATCAGTCCCTGTGATGTTTAGCAGCACCATCCTGGTTAGATTTTCCCTGCTAGCAAACAGAGATCAGACCCATGCAGATCACAGGTGGGCGCACGGACAGCAATGCCACAGCATCCCTGGATTGTTAAAGCACCAGGCTCTGAAATACAAAGTTGCCGGGGGTACACCAGCCTTTTCCTAACCTGTGAGTCGCTCTCACAGGATGATAGAGCCTGGCTTAGTTGCTTTCCCCTGGGAAATTCCCTGAGGCAGGAAGGCGGTTGAACTGCCGTGGTTATACCTTTGATATCTGGATGAGTATCTGCTAGCCCCAGGCAACCGGGCTCCTGTTAATTTTGACCAGGGAGCATGATACACTGTGGCAAGCCGTGTCACTTAGGATTGTATCTGCTTAGACATGATGCCTCTGAGTAACGTAATTTATATTTCATGCACAATTGAAGCAGCTAATGGTATAATTCTCCAAGGGGGAAACAAGTTGTTACAGCATTAATTACATCGCAGTTGCCATTTTTTTCTTTCCACCCTGCGCCGAGCCCTTTGGTGTCATCAATTCAACGACGGCAATCGCCGCTATCACATAAAAGGGACTCCGGCCCGGCGGCCGCGGGCGATGCTGCGGTCCCTTCCCCTCGGGGGTGGCGGGCGGGTGGCCTTGGCTGCCGAGGGCAGGCTGCCTCTTGTGCGTGCAGACAGAAACTACAGCTTGGCACTGGGAAACAGGGCTCGGAAAAGCAGCCAGACATGCACAAACAGCGCCGGAGGAGTCGGGAGAGGGTGTCGATCCCAAGCGGGGGTGAATATTTAAGTACCCTAGGATTTGGAGGAGGGAGAGCCCGTGTGTCTGCATCCTCGGTGGCTTTCTGCCGTGACTGTGACCACGGATCATTCAAGAAGCCCGGGAAGAGTGGAGAGAAGTTCAGAAAGCCTCGGATGCCTCTGCTAGCCCGGCTTTGCCCTCCGCACAGCTATGACAGAGAGGGCGCCTCGCCTTCCTCCTACAGCTGCTGCAGCAGCAGCAGCGCTGAGAAAGCATCTACAAGGGAGATGAGCACAGACCTATCAAAGCAAAGCTGTCCCCAGGTATCCCAAAGTGGGATTTTCCTGGGGAAGAGCAAATAACAGTTCCATAGGCAGGAGCCTGGAGATCTGATCCAATCTTGGAGGACAGCCAGCGAAGGCAGCTGGGAGCTGCCAGGGGCTGGGAGCTGGGCTAGGGACACTGTGCTGACCAGGCTGACCCAGCTGGAGGGCAGCAGTGCTGTGAGCGTGGGGACAACCCTCTGACCAGGGCTGAGCCTTAGTGGCAGCCTCGGGCAGTCAGAGGGGCCAAGGCAGCCCCCAGACAGGGGTTTAGGACCTGCTGGCTGTGCGTGGCTCTGGGCTACAACGGGTGTTTTCTTTTTCCAGTTTGCATACGGCATCAAAAAGCCACAGAGCTCGCAGGCGAGCTAGGAGTAGGTGTAAAAATAGAGTCACTGGTGCATAGCAGAGTGTGCCCAGGCTGGATGTAACCCGAGTGTGCCCAGGCTGGATGCAACCCGAGTGTGCACTGCCCTCAGAAGAAGAGATAAGGCGATAGGGAAGGGCAAGCATTGCACAACTTAGGCCACTATGAAAAGGTTGGAATTAAAAATAAAACTCTGCGTGTGTGTGTTTTGGCCCAACAGCACGTCAGAGGGAATGCAACACACTGTGCTGCCAAGTGTGAGGCTGGCATCAGGAGGAACATCTGTGTCTGGAGCTCTGACTCTGTCAGGGGACTGGCAGGGATTGTCCCGCTCTGCTCTGCACTGGGGTGGCCTCACCTGGAATATTCTGGCAGTCTGGGGCAATGCAATATATGGAAGATATTCAGCTATTAGAGAACATCCAAAGGAGGGCAAGGAAGATGGTGAAGGGCCATGAGGGGAAACCATATGAGGAGCGGCTGAGGTCACTTGGTGTGTTCAGGCAGGAGAGGAGG
The DNA here is from genome assembly GCA_013396735.1 of Grallaria varia. Taxonomy (NCBI): domain Eukaryota; kingdom Metazoa; phylum Chordata; class Aves; order Passeriformes; family Formicariidae; genus Grallaria; species Grallaria varia. The sequence goes on along the minus strand of VWZG01013351.1, from coordinate 231,692 downwards.
AGACTGAGGGGAGACCTCACTGAAGTTACAACTTCTTTGTTAGGGGAAGAGGAGGAGCAGGCACTGATCTCTTCTCTATGGAGACCAGGAACAGAACCCAAGGTTATGGCCTGAAGTTGTGCCAGGTCAGGTTTAGGTGTATATTACAAAAAGGCTCTTCCCCTAGAGGGTGGTTGGGCACTGAGCAGGCTCCCCAGGGCAGTGGGCACAGCACCAAGCCTGACAGAGTTCAAGAAGCATTTGGATGATACTCTCAGGTACATGGTGTGACTCTTGGGGATGGTCCTGTGCAGGGCTAAGGGTTGGACTGGATGATCCTTGTAGGTCTCTTCCAACTCAGCATATTCTGTGATTCTGTGATGTCTAACCGGGAGGAGGAGGAGGGCAGTGTGACAAGGGGGATGAGGGAATTGGCCTTTGCTCTGCGAGCACTGCCCGTAGCAGCAAACATCATACACACTGAGAGCCAGCAACTGTCTTCGTGGTGAGACGCTGATGGCCCAGATCACAGCACTGCAGTGTCCCAGGGAGGATGCTAAGGAACATTTGCACTCCCCATACTCAGGCACTAATTTTGTGCAATCGTTTATGCCAAACTATAAAGGAACTGATTGCAGATCCATATGGAAAATGATGCCATGCGTCTATGCAGAGATATTCCTAGCATACCATGGGACATAAGATCTGAAGGAGGGGGAAGCGGGAAATTATTTATTCACGGAGAAAAGCAGCTTGTAGGAAGCCAAGACTATTCAGTTCAGTTGGAGTTGAAACTAGAAAACAGCTTTGACAAGAAAAAAAGCATGAAGAAATTGTTTCTAAAAAACTCATTAATATCTAACTTGTCATAGACTCACTTCCAAAAAGAAATAACTCTATAAGAAAGAGAAATTCAAGTATCATTCACTAGGGGACTCAAGGACCATTCTCCAAGGGGAGGAACACAAATGCCCTCAAAGTGGTTAAATATAAATCAGTGATTAAATAATATTATCATATTAGCTATTCATTCATGTGGGGGCTCCACTTTCCCAAGCAGATGTTCTTCCCCTAGAACTGTCATGCCCCTCATACTCCATCCCTGATTCTGTGGGAATGTTGCTATTTATCCAGGAGCCAGTGAGGATGCAGAGTAAGCTCCATCCCTTTGGGATGTACTGCTAGCTAATAGCTGGACACTGTCCAGCAGGATGAAACACTGTATTTCAGCCTCTTTCTGCAGCAAACCCACAATCAAACTCCACTCTGTAATATTTTAGCTGTGAAACTTAATCCACCATTTTAAACTTCAGCAGTATTTGGGGTGTGTTTGCACTGCTCTGGTGACAGCAGCAGAGAGGTACCTTCAGTTCTTTGTGAACCCACCTCTGGATCCCTTATTTGAGGAGTAGGACCTTTCTTACTTAGTCTCCATATAAATTTGAAAAACACACCTGTCCAGGGGGTGATTTGAAACAGATGTACTCCCATGGGGTAAATCCTTTTGGCTGATGCAAGCATTTCATGGCACAGCCAGGAGGATAGGTACAGTCAGACCATGTCCAGGGCTGGCTAGATGCAAGCCAAGTCCAACCTGGGAGCCAGATAGCCACAAGCTGGTTTGGGCCCAGTTCCAAGCTCAGAGGGGATCCGGACACTAGGCAGTGTCTGAGCCAGCCCCAAGCATCCACCCAGCAAGCCTGGGTCTGGCTGCAATCCCTTGCAGCTCCAACACTGACCCAAAGTTCTGGTCACCTGCTGAGGTCCACTGGACCTGTTACTGAGTGAAAGTTGCAGGCTTGGGGATCTGTCTTTGCAAGACTTTTTTCCTTTTTTTTTTTTTTCTCCCTTTCTTTTTTTTCTTTTTCCCACAATACAGGTAATTTATGTCAAGGTTGGAGGGGCCTTCTGCAGCTCATCACCTTGGGAAATCAGGTTAGTGATGTGGGGAACTTCCACATGGTCTGAAGTTGCCTGCTTTAGGCATTAGGAATTTCTTTAGCTGTTTAAAAATCGGAGCTGGGAGCTACACAGTTTAGAGCCAGAGCTGCATTTCTGCTTAATCTCCACTAGCAAGGAACGTGTGTCAATTTTTTTTTCCTTAGCAGTGAGGTAATTAAAGGAAGAACAAGGCAGATTTGCCATTCTGGGAGCTGTAGCTGTATATCTGGGCTTCCACAGAGAAGGATGGGAATCACTGTGAAGCTGTTCCAGAAGAAATGTCAGAAATATGCTTTTACTGATGAATAGGCAGAAGCCACACTTTCAGATAGGAATATTTACCTGCCCTGCCATACACCCCAGCTGCTGCTATGTCCAATATATAATAATCCAATCCATTTTAATAACCTGCTGCACTGCAATAGCCAGGATTCTTTCCATTTGGAAGGAAAGGGCTGCATTAACATTCAGACCGTAATCCACACATTCTAAGCATGTTTATAGCTGCTGCCATATACCCATGGACCTGGATCAAGGCTGGATTCCACATTCCCTCAGGCCGCTCCGAAATTCAGAGGCATTTGGTTTCAGGATTTTCCAGGGCTCCATTTTTCAAATCTTGCACGCTGATCTCAGCCAAGCCCCTGTAACATGCTTTGTGAGCCCTGTGCTGCAGCCTGCCCGCTGCACTGTGAGTGTCCTGTGAGGTGCTGTCACACAGCCTCAGCCACAGCTGGACAACAAGCTGAGCAAGTTGTGCTTGTGGGGAGTGGTCTGGGACTAGGGAACAAGGCAGTGGTACTGCCCTTGAAGCATGAGCAACAGTGGGGGATCACTCACAAAACTAAGACTCACCAAGGCTTCTAGGGATGGACACTACTGCATGGCCTGGCATCCCCTTCCCATCCTCGTCTAAGAAACTGCAGGCCATTCCAAACAGGCTCAGAAGAGTCTGTACAGGCTGTTGCTTTATGTAAGGCTGCAGTGACCTGTCTTTGCCCTTTACACTCCAGTCAATTTGAGGTGCAGCCTGGTCTGCATGTGTAACTATCTTTGCAACTCCTACGCTGGGCTAATGGCATTTCAGGCATTTAAATCCAATCCCAGCAGCAATCCAGGTCCCCTTGTTCCCTGCCCCAAGTCTCAAAGCCGCTCAGTCTTCTGGCAGCATGGCAGTGCCAGCGGCCAGCTGGAGAGGTGCCAGGAATGTGCAGGGAGCTCTGCTCACATCTGGGAAGGCTGAAAAAAAGCAGCCAGAAATAGCCAGTGTTTCGTAAGAAGGGCTGGCACTGTGGCCTCGCTCTGCAAAGCAGCAGTTATCATAAGTTTTGACGAAACACCCAAATTCTCTTTTAATTTCAGCTTTGTCTCACCTTTGGCTCAGCACCAGCCTTGCAGGAGATGCAGCAGAAAGGATAGAGAAGAAGGTGAGAGTGTGTCAGATGCAGAGACTACCGTTACATGTGCTGAAATAATTATTTATTTTTTTTTTGCATCCGCTTTGGACGCCGTTGTGAAACAAGTGTCAGTGCCTGCAAATGTCACCTAGAAGGTAAATGGTGACAAATTTCCACCCAGGGTTTCCCTCAAAACTAAGCAGGTTTTCTTTTGTTTACAAGTGTTAGCCCCCCCAGAATAGAGGGGCTGACGCTTTCAGTTGGTGTGCAGCCTGGTCCTGGTGATGACCTGTGAGACCAGTCATCTTCTCTTGACCCAATGGCATTGGTTTCTTCTGCTGAGAAGCCATGGTGTGGAAAGGGGAAAGAGTTAATAAATATTTACTTCATACCCCAGCATAAGGATGTGATTGAGCCAAACATACCAACAAATCAAGGAGAGAACACCTGCTTGTCCATCAGAAAACAGTGTGAAGGCCATGGCCAAGCGGCCTTTGGCAGCTTCTGTGTGAGAGCTCATCAGGCATGTAGAACAAGCAGGAAGTCTCCATGATGCTCAAAACCTACCCAAGATTTCCATAATGGTGCTAAATGTGTAGCTGGCTTGCGAGTAAAAGTTAATCATCAAGAAGTACCCTAAACCCACACAGTTATTTCACAAGAAATGCCACAGCTTTTGGATGATCTTTTAACCCTTGTTAGATATATGAGCACTCTTTCTTGTGGCTCAAATGGAAGCCAAGTTTAGGACTGGTTACCCATAACCCTTCCACTGCCATATCATCTGCTGCTAGGGTAAAAACCTCAGCAAATAAAGAAAAGTGAGACTCCCCTGGAGCTCTGGCCAAGCCTCCATCAGCATGGCACTGGGTGGACAAGTATTTGTGTTAACAGTGCCCTGGCCAGTTCAGAAAATAAACACCTATGAGCCACATAAGCATGTGCAAGAGGGCTTGGGGCACTTCTGCAGAGAGATCTGGGGCCTGACAGCCAGTCCAGACCAGCAACTCACAGAACTCTTCGGAACAAAAAATGGAAAAATGCCAAAAAAAAAATCCCTCCCATTCCCCAAAACTGATCCCAGGTGACTCTGCTTTTCACAGGAATCACCTTGCATTGTATCACCAAAGAAGCAGCCCTTGCTGCTGCACAAACAGACGGCAATCCTTCCAGATTTAATGCAACAGCCACAAGTAATGACACACACAGTTCATCACAGAGGCAGGTAGCAGGGCCCTTCGCTCTCATTCATATGAATATAATGCCTACAGCAATGCAACACATCTACATTTTTAGAGCCAATAGTTTGACTTTCATTGCTCTGTTATTTTTAATCATTTTAATCTGCATTTTTAGCATTCTACTTCTTCTCTTTTTTACTTCCAAACAAGACAAAAAGTATTCAGCAGCTAATACCTCTATTTTTAATGGCTTGAAAAATAATGAAGGAACATTAAGCAGTTCCTGAGCCTTCCAGAGCACTGGTATTTTTAAAGATGAGATTGATCAAAGAGGCTGTGAACTCTAATGGAGATGGATTGGCTCAGCACTCTAATGCCAGCACGGAGGCCGCTTTCAGCAGGAATCCAACCTTTTCCTCTCATCTGCTTAGCACTGAAGTAGCCAAAACCTCTTTGCTGGAACAAGGCTCTGCCAAGCACAAAAAATCCCATGTTTCTTGTAAAAGTTCAGGGACAGGGAATTAGTTTTTATCCCAGTTGATTGTTTTTACCACTGCTTCACTGCAAGCCTCTCCCCAAGGCTTCTTTCATGTGTCTGAGTTATCCCAGTCTGAGACCACACCATGCCTACATTGCATTGCTGTGCAGACAGTTCGGCGGCACATTGCGGAAGGCAAGAGAGGGGATTTTAGTCCACTTATTGCGACTTGCAACACATGCCTACTTCTGCTATGAATCTGCCTGGGGTCCCAGCGAAGAAAGGCTTGGCAGCCCATGCCATGGGGATGGCAAACACCCATATAGGAGGTGGAACAGCTCCTGGGACCACCTTGGCATCACTGGGAGGAAACAGCAGCGAGGAATCTGCCTTGCCACCAGCAGTGGGGGAACACTTTGCATCCTGCTGCTGCTGAGTCCTCCTCAGCCAGGGCCCGTGCACACAGCAGGTTGTGGAGTAATGATTTGGCTTGCTTTCTGACTGCCTGCTGAGTGCCTGAGAGGACCACAAGCAACCTAAAGNGGGGGGGGTGAGGATGTGGCAGGGTGGGGTGGGAGAGGGATGAAGTGACTCACCAGTTTTATAGCAGCTTATCAATCCTGTGGTACAGGAGGAACCTAATCTCAGACACCCTACATTTGCCAGAACCAAAGGCATAAGCCCTGGGTGTTAAATGAAGTGAAAGTCACATGCTCCCTATTTCCAGACAGTACCAGGACTTTGACAGCAACAATTGCTTTGGCAGGAGACCCAGCTCTGCATCTGTTGCCTCTTTAAAACCCACTCTGTTTTATTTCCCTGTGGTGGTGCTGTTCCTTTCTCCTCCCTCGGCAAATCCAGATGAGCTTTGGGATGCGGAGCATGATGACAAGGTGTGGGGCTGTAATTGGTAGAAAGAACTTATTTTGGTGGGACAGTAACCAAAGCATCAAATCCTGGGATATACACAGCACCCTGCATGCAGGGTAGGAGCCTGGACCCGAGGGCTTGAAAACCAGGCAGGAGGCCCAGAGATGGGCTGAAATACTGGGTGCTGAGGGCAGCCATCAGCCCCAGCTCAGCTGCAGGCAGCTCTGAACCATATTGACACTGAGCCCTGATGTCCAAATGCTTCTCCACCCACCGAGATGGACACTCTGGGGAACTGCTCTCCGGATTTTCCCCACTGGCAGTGTGTCCACACCCAGAGCTGCAAAGCTTCCATACCCTATCCCCTAAAAATATGCTGTTTCTCTATATCTTCCAAGTCTGTAAACCATGTCAGGGGATAGCTTAGATTTAAGGCGACGTAGTGACTATAAATATTGTGCTTTGAATAAAACAGTTGTGAATACTAGATGACTCCATTTATTGTTAAATGTCATATTTAAATGTTTTAACCCTTGGTGTCCCAGGTGCTGAACCAGCAGGTGAGACCACAGAGGCCCCCCCCCGGCATTTCATTGTCAGCAGACAGATGGAGGCTGCAGACTGAGGTGACAGTGTTTTAAAGTTTTTCCAGCATAGCCATGTCACATATAAATGTAGAGAAAACACCTTCCCAACATCCTTCTGACAGACCAAGCCTTGCACCAGAGCAGCCTGGTACGGAGCCCTGACTGGCCTGAGATCTCATCACACTGATGCTCAGTTTTCACCCATGCCCACTAATTATGGTGGTGGTGATGGGGAGGTCATAGCTGCCTGCCTAATTAAGCCACAGTGGAGAATTCATCAGCTGTCCTGCTCCTGCTCCTTCATTTTGCTTTAGTACTGTGTTATCACAGTGGTAATGCTTTATTAGTGGCATCGTTTTTTCTCATTTTTGAGGCTAGTGATTTATTTATTTGTGCTCTGGTTTTGTAACTCCTGCTCTTTTCCTCCCCAACTGCTTCCACACCTCTGAGCATGGAAGGCAAGATTTAATGCTCCTGGAACATCACAATTAGCCCCATCATGCTAATAACTTATAGGAAACAAATAAATACTAGAAATGGTGGCACTTAGGAAATTCCCCTGCTCTGCAGGAAGAAGGCCTGCTGGTCAGGGCACATTGATTTTTTTTTTTCTGAATCCATCCATGCAGGATTCAAGGACAGGACAAAACACTATTAAGTCAGCAAGCAGAATGCAGTAAATAATGTGCGAGCTGGAGGGGGCTGAGGCTCTGTGCTGACTGAGTCCAGATACAAATTGTGGCAAGCTATACATCTCGGCATCACAATGACACTGTCTCTGGAGCACACAGGAAAGCCAGCTGGGTAACTGGAGCTGGAAAAGCCATTTGGGACTCCAGAAGTTTTGCATGCTGTTTTTGTTGGGGAGGCAGAAATAAACTCCTTCCCCCAGTCCACAGGATTCCTTGCTGCTCTGGAAATCTGTGTGGATAAATACCCCCTCTTCTGTTGGAGCACAGTATGTCAGTGCCAGACGAAGGTTTTAGTGCAGGAGGAGTTATGTTTGGGAAGCAGAGCTTCTACCAGTGGGGTTTAACTGGTATAGCTGTGTCAAAGCACTTTGCCATCATCATATTGCTGCTATACCTATGCTGGTGAAGTGCTTTTCGTTATGTAGAGATGCTCTCTGGCCTAAGGCTTGTTTGTGAAGGAAGGAGAGGGGAGAGTCCAACAGATAAAAGCTTTCCACTGAGCAGCAGGAGGGAGAAGGCAACCCATTAGCTTTTCCACTTCTTTGTCATCTCCAACACTCCGTGTACTTCAGCACGTCAGCTTCCCCCAGAGTTCAGGGGAACTAATCAAGTACGTAAAAAGCTTTGTGTGATCGAGTGTTTGCAGGGCTGGGGTCCTGGTTAAGTGATGTTGGGAAAACAGAGAAGAGAGAAGAACCCCACTTGAAGACTCACCCCTGGTCTGACGCTCAGCTGGTTCTCATGCTCTGGCCCCACAGAGCTGCAACACTGGCATCCCTTCAGGAGCGCAATTCAGAGCATCCCTGCAGAGAAACAAGTACTGCCTGTAACCCATGGTTGTCAGTCCTTGTGATTTAATCACCAGTCTTATGCTTCACTGGGGTTTTCCTCCCAAAAGTAATCACGTGCAGCAAGAACTCAGCTTTCCCTCTCCAGAAGAAAATTCTCCCTTGCCATCTCTGTTACAAGGAAAAACCCAAAAGCTGAATTCTTCTGGGCCAGAAAGGCATGAGCTGGGGATTACAGAAAGTGGCTTTCCAAAAAAATTCTCATGATGTGTTAACTGATTTTATGGTCCAGGACCCTCATATATGACACTTGAGCCCTGGGCTGGACTGGCAACATTGAAAGAACATAGTGTCTAATGCATTTGAAAGAAAGCTGCGCTTATTCACATTGAAAACATAAAAAGGAGTGAATCTGGAGGCAAATTAGAAAAATAAGATCTCAATTTACATTAGTTCTGGGAAGCAGTGGTGGTTACTGGCTTTGTATACAGGCAAAAGGCTCTTTAGTGCTACCACTGAGGTTACATCAGTGCCAGAGTGACAAGGCAGCTCGAGATGAGCTTTCTCTTTGAGTTACTCCTACAGCAACTGCTCCTGCCTTGAAGTCATCTTTGTTCACCTCTTGGTCCTTTTTTTCCTCCCCCTCTTAGCCTCTCCTGTGCCCTTGGTAACGCATGCAGCCCCTCCCCCAGGGATATTGTCAGCACAACACCTGATGGGAAGGGGACATTGGTTTGAACGTGACCTCCTCTGAGACCACTCACTCTGTAGCCTGCCCTGTCTCTGCCCCCTGCCCTCTTTAGGCTGGCCCAGGGGCAAACAGGGAGAGTGGCCGGTCTTTTGGCTGACAGGGGAACGGAGCGGACTCCCCTTGACTTGTACCCAGGGCTCATCTTCTTCCTTGAGGTGAGAAACAACTGACACTGGTGACAGCTTCCCCAATCCCCGACATTGCCTTGGGGTCTTTTAAGCCCCTTTCTCCCTTGGGGGAGGCAAAGAAAGACAGCATCCAGCCGATGCCATTTGGCTTTGGCCCCCCTCCCACAGAGGGCAGGAAATCACCCTCTCTATTGACAATGACTTCTTGAGTCAGCCCTAAGAGTGTTGCCAAGCAGGGCCCAGTAGTTTCATTTTCTTTCATTTCAGGGAATTCTCTCTAAATCTTCTGGCATAATACTTGGCATGTTTCCAAATTGGTCATTAACTCCGTTCCTGGGATGAGGTGCAACAGAAACATCCCACAAGTCCTATTCTTTGAAAATTAAGGTCAAAGCCCAACTCATCTACTATGGTGTAATGCAGCCAAGTGTATTTTTCAGATTTAACCTATAATGTTTGAAGTTAGAAAGAAAGGGCAGCAGCATGCAAAAATAAAGCCAAAGAGAGTGTATGATGCAGAATAACATAAACCATAAAGAGGCCATGACAGGCCTTGAGAGGGCAACTTCAGGTATGTTAAAGTGAAGGTGTAGGACTTCTAACCCAGATCTCATCCCCTACACTTGTCTTACATTGTCAGGAAGGACTCGTTACAAGTCACTACTGAGGTCTTCTCCTGCAGTGCCAATGGCTACAGTTCCTCAACTCCCCAGGCAAAGCACTTTGGTGAAGAGTTAGATTACAGGTCATTGGGCTGCCACTTCACCCACGGAGGGGGATGGAGTCATCCCACTAAAAGAAAAGGCCAGTCCTGGACTTCAGAGCTCCGAATATCCCTCTTTCATAGGAAGCTGTGGAAACAGCCCCGCTTATCTCAGCCTTGCTGTCACTGCTTCCAGATGCTACTGCATCTGCACAGCAGTGTTTCTGTCTGCCTGGTCCCTGGCCAGGCTTCACTGCCTGCCTAGTCTATAGGCCTTGCTTCTCAAGTATTTCTGAGCAGAAAAGGCCAGTTCCCACCCTGTGGACTGCAGCAGTGTGACAGCAGACATCTGGGCTCAGAGGAAACTTTTTGTTGGCCCATTCAAATGCCAAACCCAGGTGAGCTGCCCGGATGAGCTGCCCTGGCACTTGCAAAACCAGCCTCTGCCACATGAAGAGGAGCACATGGCTCCCACCTCCCTATGTGCCAGACCAGGAACATTTTCTGGACCAGAAAATTTCCCCACTGAAAAACCAGGGCTGTATTTCCAGGCATCTATTGGGATTTTCTTATCCTCTTGTGCATTCAAACATCTCTGCTTGCACAGGCTACATTTTCCTTGGTGCTGGGTTGTGACAAGCTTGCCTTTTTCTGTTTAATTCTCAGAAATGCAAATGATTGCCAAAACCCTTCTGTGTTACGATTTGTATAGGCATTATTATTGAACTGCGTTTGGAAAAACTGGGGTGACAATTCTCACGACCCAGTGATTTTCTGCTCTAGTGAAAGGGGCATGTTGTGGGACTATCACCAAGAAAGGAATAGGATTAAGGAACTCCTTGCTTATCCAATTAGAAATCCCTCTAAGCAAGAGAGCAGGTAGGAAACTGGAGTGAGTCCAGAGTGGTGGCTTGGCCCTGGTTGGATGCCAGATGTCCACCAAAGCTGCACTGTCACTCCCCTCCTCAACCGAAAAATCTGAAAAGTCCCCAAGGGAGTTACCAGCTCAAGACTAAATTTTTTATCATAAAAACAGTCAAGAGGGCCTTGCTTGAATGTGAGAATCCTGCCTCCAAACAAGACAGTCAGAGCCATCCCCTCATGGATATGAGCTTAACTGTGCCTGAACTGGGAAAACCGATTTTAAGCCATTTTCTTAATCCAAGCTGGATCTAATTCTCCCCAAGATCTCAAAATCTCTTTCCTATTTCCTTGATGAGAGGGAGGAGAGGAAAGATTTTTCAGGCCCAAAATAGTCCCATCCTGTTCCCTGCCTGGCTCCGAGACCTGGCTGTACCTTCAAAATGATCCGTGATTTTGGGTGCTGTGTGGGATGTGAGTGTGGGGAAGGTGCTGATTATGCGTCTGCTGTCACACACAATGCATTTCCAAGAAATTCCCACATAATGCCAGCCAACATTCTCTCTCCTCAGCCGCCCTTTTCCTAGAACTAATCAACCCAGAGCTGTGCACAGAAAGTTATTGCTGACTTTGTCCCCTCATGGAGGCTCAGGCCCTTCATCCCTGCTCTTGGTTTATCCTGAGCAGGTTAAATACCTCCTTGCAGACGTGTTGAACCTGGCAGTAAAACACGTCTTTGTCCCTATTCTCTTGCTGGGAAAGTAAAGCTTCCCTGAACCAGGAGAAGGCAGTGCCTGGGGAGTATCACGGTTGTATGTCCTGGCTTGGCCACGTTGTAGGAGCATTCTGAGTCCTGAGGTACACCCAGCATCATCCTCCTGCTGTGCTTGCCCCAGTCCTGTGATTGCAAGCCCTGACCTCCAACCTGTCCCTCGCACCCCCGCCTGTCCCTCCATCCCAGTCAGCTGCCCTTGGCATCCCTTTGGGGCCACCACCTCAGCAAGGACAGCTGATGCTGCCACACGGAGGGCAGCAGAAAGTGAGGAAGTAAACTGGGTTCAAACTAAAACTCCCTGTGGGAATATGGGGGCACCAGAGGGGCTCTCCCAGTGCAGATCCAATAGCACAGGGCCACAGACTTGCACATTAGGCAGCCCAGGGCACATTGTGCCACCAGCACAGCCCTTTTCCTCTGCTCCCTCTGGAGCCCTGGCTGGTGGAGAAGCCCTCTGCCTGGCTGCTAATGCTGCTGCACATGCATTTTGGGTTTTTTGAGCTGTTGCTCACAAACAAAAGTGTTCAGATGAAAAATAAACCTCTTAAAAATCCCAGCCTATTCACTCCTGGCAGTCTGGTATTCCTTCAAACTGTCAGACTTAGCAGATTGTTTACTGGAAACGGTTCAATTGGCAGGACCTTCTGCTGTGCAGATGAAATTTTAAAATCCTGTTTCTTGTTGCACTCGAAGTCTCTCTTTCCACTACATGGCTTCACAGAATTATTATTCACTTGTTTCCCATTTAATTGAAAAATACCCTCTCCCTTTCATTTTGGTGGTAAAAATATGGGGGGATATTAGCCCTCATGTTTCAGGACACAAGCCAAGAGTTAAGTGCTTGGGCTAGAGACAAAACTTTCCCCGAGGGACGCAGTAATGCAGAATGGTCAATTATCCCCGAAGCATCCCAGCTGGCCAAGATGGGGACTCACACTGTTCATCTGGACAGACAAGGGGTACACAGCATGGCACTCTCTGTGGACCACCCAAGGGTCTCATCATCCAGAGAGATGTTGCCCTAATAAAGAGAAGCACCTGAAACTCCTGATCTTTCAGATTCTGGCATTTCCCTTCCCGTGTGCAAGCATAGCAACAGAAAGAGCTGTAACCTGCTTTGTCAGGGTCCCATTGCTGCTTTTGCAGCGTGTCCTTTGAGCAGCTAAACCTGTAGGACCAGGGCATCCTATTTTGGGTCAAATGTTCTTCCTTTTCCCTTTAGTTAGATGAATGCCTGACTGCTGCCAGCAGAAGACTACTTCAGTCAATTTTGTAAATTTTGTTGAGGCTTATGGCAGAAGAACCTGCTGTGACATGTCCCCTCTGCTACCTCTCCATGGCCCTTGTCTGGAGCTATGCCTCCAATCCTACCATTTGTCCTTTGCACCTTTGGCTGCATTGACCTCTAAGGAAAATGTTAAAGCACTTGCATACTCCTCTGCAGTAGTGATCTGTTATCTGTTAGGTGGTTCAGGGTTGCGTATGCCTTCTGGGGAGGATGTCTTCTTCTTTGGCCTCATATCCAACATCAGGCAATGTTGGTGCCAAACAAAGCTTGGAGGCTTGGGAGACTTGCATCCTAAGCAATGCATGGTAGGGTAACAACTCTGACCCGAAAGACACTGTTCTGGTGTCTCTGCCCTGACATGCTTCTTTTAAGGATACCAAGATTTTTAGGGAGGTGCCAAAGCTGTCTGTTCCTCTGCCACAGTTTCTTCCACTCATCTCTGGTGCTCAGCCTGCCGCTGACAACTTCCCTTAATGAGATGCTGAACTTTAAATAGGTTCATTTCCAAATGGGATTGCCTCTGCAGCCGTCCCCAAGGACACCTGCACACAGCTCTACCTTGCCAAGTATAGGAGGTGGTGTAGGATTTCCATCAACACCCGCTGGTCACATCTCGCTAACTAAAAAGTTCCCTTCTGCCATGCAGGTGTCAAAACAAGCTGTTCCAGGAAAGTTTCTCGTGGAGTTGATGAAATGACCTACAGAAATGGGCCTTATGTGCCATTCCCAGTCATGTTACGGTGTCCTGTAATCACTCTGTCAGCAGGAGGAGCAACTTCCTTCATGGTCACCTCCTCACCATTAATCCAACCAGAGATCCTGTTCCCCTTGCTTGCGGCTGCATTTCATAACTGAATACATTGCACAGTCTCACTGTGGTGGTCCTTTGTGGGCAGTTGTGAGCCCTGTCCACTCTGTGATTCATGCTGCTGTTGTCCCAGCCTTATGGGAAACCTGTCCCAAAACTGGCCTTTCAGTTTGATGAGCACTTTCTCATGCGAATAAAGCAAAAGAACAGCAGCACAAACATGCAGAATTAGCAGGGCAGAACAGCACAAATTACAATTAGCACATACAGCCCCTAATCTCTGACTTTACTTATCCCTCCTGTCACATTCCTGCTCCCTGTGCTTCCCCCCGCCAGGGGACACAGGTTCACTGAGTGAGCATTTGGTTCATGTGGAAAACACCATGTCCCATAGTACAGGAAGAGAGTGCTTAAAACTAAGATGGGGACCAATGGGATAGAGCCAAGGAGCTTGGATATGTCCCATTGAACCAGTGATGTAGATGAAGCTGACAGTGTGTGGCAGTTCATTTCTCACAGTGTGGAGCAGAAGGTGATCCTCTCTGCGATGGGGGACAGATAAAAAGGGATTGGGAGGGCATCACTAGCAAAGCTGCCTGCTGCTAGGGAGAGACGCAGGGCAGGGGGGCCCAGGGAACCATCTGCTCAGTGCTGGAGGATGGCTGGGATTGCAACCAGGGAGGTTCCACCATAACTGTGCAGGCACAGCTCTTATTCCTGCTAAAGTAGCACAGATAGTGGTTTTTTTAAGCTATGTTTTGGGCTGGGAATGCTCTGTTAGCCAACAATTTGTAAATCTTCTTAAGTTCAGGTTGTTCTTGTTTTAGGTCCTACACAAAAAGCTCCCCACTGACTTGAGCATCGTTCCTCTCCTTCCCCATACAAGCTTCCCTGCCTCTGGGGAAAAAGAGTACTGGCACTGAGTCCTCACCCCTGTCTCTCTCTGGATGCCAGGGTGGGGGACACACTCAGCCTGCAGCTCAGCCATGTGCTGCATTTACAACGAACTCGGGATCTCCTCTCTCACAGAAAACCGAGTCCTCTGGTAATGATACTCCCCAATCACCGCACTGGTGGTGTCACGATCTGATAGATGTAGCTCTGTCTAGAGGTCACTGCCACGGGCTTTTTCCTTAGCAGCATAGGTGGTCTTGGCCCACTCCTGCCTCTCCATACCAGCAGGGTAAGCCGGACCTGGGCGTCACGCATGATGTACATCACAACTGCCTGTAGGATAGCTGTCTTGCTCTGAAATAACAGCTGATTCCCAGCTAATAGATTCAGTAATCTGACACCCGGGCTGTAATAATTGTATCTGAACAAGGCAGGCCCCAGCCTCTGCCAGCCTTATTAGAATGAGTGATTGTTTCCATCAGGGATGTAGCTCTGGTGCATTCACCTTTCCCGGGCTCCGAAATACAAATTGAGCTTCTGACCTTGGCAGATACGACAGCTGACCTGTTTCCTCCTTTTTAAACAAGGAGAAAACAGGCTTTGGAGGGAAAGAGCCTGCTTCCTGCAGGTCCTCTTCTGCCAAGCTCCTTGCTATCATGAGATCTTAGTTAAATATTTGGCCTGCCATTATTAGCCAGGATGACAGGCTGCCTAAACTGCCGAGCTCCTTCTGTAAGGCACAGAGGAGCAGTTCTCTCTTCCTGTTGGGTCTGGGTTTATTCCTAATTTCTCTGCTCCCCAGCATGGCGTGGCTGTCAAAAGCAGCCCCTTTTCGCTGTGACTGTGCAGACAAGCAGCCCCAGCCGCTGTGCCCCAGGGGTGTTTGTAACCAGGGGATTGCACTGGGGATGGGGCTCAAAGTTGCACCGCTGCTGAGCTGTGCCCCTGCCTCCCTTTCCCTGCTCTGAGTCTCAGGCAGCACCCCAGGGGCTCTCCCGGGGTAGGGGACAATGAGCCCTGCTGGCACCAGTGTGGGGGCACTGAGGCTGACACTGATGGGTTTGCAGCAGCACCCAGGCTTGCCTGGTCTAGAGAAGGAAAAGCTGCCTGCTGCGCTGTCAGCAACAGCGTGGGAAAGGCAGGACCAGGGAGGGAATGGCTCCCAGGAGACTTTCCCTGGAGCCACAGGGACATTCATTGAAAGAAAACCACCTCCTGCCCTCAAGCCAGGAGTCCTCCTCCTGCCTCCTTTAGTCGGCAAGTCAACAAGGCTCGCTTGCTAATCCTAAATTTCCCTGGTGACGTGCCGTGCAAGGAGGGTTTTCCAATGGGCTGCAAGCTCCATCCTATGCTGTGGCTGTAAATACAGGTGGGAGGGAGATTCAGCCATGGTCTCCGCTCTCTTCTTCATATTGCTTTTCCTGAGGTTAAATGTCAAACATGTCTAAAATATCACCCGTGTCTGCAACCCTCATGCACTCTGGGAGAGGGACAGGCCGGCTCCCCTCAGGGCTCTGTCCTGATTTATGGACCAGCGTGGTACAGAGCCATAAATCGGGGCATGCATCAGATAACGTCATGGGAGAACTGCGTGCATTTTATCAGAGCTGGGACTCGAACATGGGGAAGGTGGGAGCAGGAACAGCCCCGGGGCATGCAGCTTGGTTTTCTTCCACCAAAGAGAGTAAAAAATTTAAAAAAAATTTTAAAATTAAAAAAAAACAACTTGGTATCTGAGCAGAAAATCTTGCCTCGGCTCAGCAGAGGAGGCACTGACGATGTCGTGGGAGATTCCCGGTGCTTCGCCTTTCAGCTCCTCTTTAAGTGCAGGGCTGGTTTACAGACCACTGTCAAGTCCTGTAGGTCTGGTGGTTGGGCACGAAAGAGGGAGCCAAGCAGGGCGTAAGAGTGTTGGGAAAGAGATTTATGTCTTTTACTGTCCATCTGCAAAGCAAAACAAAAATAGCTGAAACACCGGTTTTCTGCTTTATCGGCTCTGTGAATAAGCATATAAATTTCTATGACATTTCTGGAGGCTTGCTGAAGGGGAAAAAAATTCATCCCTTAGGACCTGGCCGGCAGCAGTGGCAGCATATGGTCTGCTGAAATCAGTGCCTGAGCGCGTTTTGTGTGTGTTAGCATTAAAAAGGTGACTTTGCGAGTAATTTAAGCAGCAAGGAGGGGTTTTCTCTTTTTTGCCTTTTTTTTTTTTCCTTCCCCTTTTTTCAATCCTGTCTAAGCTGATGCAGCTGTCACAGCCAATAACTCTTGAATTAGGGAGCCGGGCTGCCTTTTCTTGACCGGGAAGCACGAAGGGGTGCTGGCTTTTGGCCGCTTTGTGGAAGCAGGCTCGGGCTCTTCCTGGGAGTCGGAGGGGAGAAAGGCAAAGACCCCGGCAGAGGAGAAGAGAGGAGTCGGGGAATGTTTTGTTTTTCCCAGCAGCTGCAGATCCCTCTGAGAAGGAGTCGGGGCAAGTCCATGGGAAAGCGGCTTCGGTCTCTCGGCAGCAGGAGGATGGCGGGGGAGCGCCGTTCCAAAGATGGAACTCACAGTGGGGGGAAAACAAATACAAATAAGCAACTGTTTATGGTAGATAAAGCGTGGCTTTTTCTCTTTCATCGTTGACTAAAACCTCGTGTTCTTTCAGGTGAGGGAGGTAGGAGCCGTAATGCGCTGTCAGAAAGCCGTCTTTCAGCAAGGCAGCACCTCTGGATGTTTATCTCCCTGCCATTGTGCTCCGGCGCTTTGAAATGTAAAGGGAAGACGCTGCTAATCACACTGTTGCTTAAAGATCAACAGCCAGGCGGGATGTACTTTGTCACATTTTCTCTTTGGTCTCTCTTTTTCGGTAATGAAAGCGGTGACATTCATTCAGGCTCGCACGCCAGCACGTGGAGGTGGATTTTTAATGACTCGCTCCTGCCCTTTCCCTGGGCTCTGACTGAGGGGCGCAGCCGAAGCCGCCTTTGGAGCATCCTGATTGTCCCCGCAGATCCAGCCAGTGGGAGAGCGCATCTTGGTATCACGTCTGGTTTCCTCTGGTTCGCATCGAATCCCTCCTGTGTTACGTTTGAGTCATATTGTTGAAGACAGAGAGGACGAGACATGTAAGCAAAGGCTATAAAGCAAAAGTCTGATGTTGGATTTCTTATTAGTGTGAGAAAAGAGAGCTTTAGGGGGTATTTAAAAAAAAAAAAAGTGTGGAATAAAAGAAATGAATCCTTATCTGCACCAAGAAATAAAACTCAATATACAAGATGCCTCTTCCTGCCCTCCTGGTCCAGACTTGTTAATAACAGAGCAGAAAGGAAGAAATAAGCATGGAAAGCTGGAGAGGTAGTTTCTTGAAGGACTGAAGGGAGAGGGATATTTTAATTATAAGACAGGAATTTCTCGTGCTCCTTTTTTCTTCACTGTGACGTTAGTACAGAGGTCTCCACTTCCACTTTCCACTATGACCTGCATGTGGGGGAAATGCAGCAACTCAAAGTTGTACAAGGAGCATAAGGAGATGAAGAGAAATTCAGCTCTTCTCCTAATGTTGATTAAGAAGAGCAAACAAAGAAAAGAGCCAAAATGTGAACCATCAGTTCTTTTCCAGCAAAGGCTCCACTGAATCCTATTACAGGGATATATCAAAAGCAATGAAAAAATTTGCATCTTTTGCCTGCCCAATGGCCAAGGCAGGCATCATCAGATGGCAGTGAGAAGGCTGGGATGCACAGCAGGTAAAGAAGAGTAACTGAAGAAACACATCAGCAAGTGTATGTGTCAGGCATCGAAATACCACCCCCCACGCCAGTTCTATTTGCTTTCTCCAAGCCTTTTTTGTGCCAGTCCCAGCCTCCTCTGGGAACAGACCCCTGACTAACAGACTAAAGGTGGTTCAGCGCTTCTTTAGAGCACTGGGAAAAGCAATGGCTTGTGCACAAGCCACAGCCCCTGGACAGCCCAGGAAACACCATGCATTTTTGTGTGGCAATGACCAGCTCTTCCTCTGTGGACAGTTCCTATCACTGCCACGGATGTGGGGTGCCCAGTGCAGGGCAGGTCCATGTCTGCAAATGGCTTAAGGCTCCCAGTGAAGCCCTGAGTATCTCAAGGCATGGTACTCACAGGGAGAGCAGCTGAACTGATTGATGCGTGTCCCTGGCAAAAACTGCTCACCAGCCCATCTATAGCAATACAGAACTGAGGGGTGAGCTCTTCTTGTGGCAGTCAGGCTGCCAGTGTGCAGCTGACTTAAAGACGAGAGGCTACATGGTGCTAAGCACACTGCTTGCCTTCAGGGCCCCTTCCAACATGATAAATACTTATTTGGATGGTGCCCTGCAATGTGCGGTTGGATACGACCCATAAATCGTGGTGTTAAATTGGTAAAATAAAAATCCAGTGCTGCGTCAGCTCGGCCTTTGAGAAGGCAAAGCTGATAAATAGGGTTTGATTGGCTCTTTCTACACCGATGCCCCAGAGCAACACCCTCTGCATGAGTGTGATATTGCTGCAAGCTGACAGTACAAAGGACAGACGCACACCCGTGCCAGCCATTGAGCCGGCTGCCTGGATTAACCCTGATTTCCTTTCCTGACACTCCTTTCTTCTGCTGAGGAGGGAAGCCAGGCGTAAGAGCAAGTCCCTTTGGCTGTCATGCTGCAAATGTGGTGCTGGCAGCGTAATTCAGCGTGCCAAGCTCGGTTCTTCCCTCCCTGGTCCCTGCTCTGCGGTGGTCTAACTCCGTAAAAGCAGAGGATTTACACCACTTACACAATTGGTGTGAGAAGGATCAGGCTGTGACAGTCCTGACTCCCGGCTTCCTGGGAAAGGCAGAGAACAGCTGCCTTTCAGCTCTCCTTGAATCCCTTGTGCTCTTTGTATTGATAAGGATTTCCTAGGATGGGGGTGAAGGGAGAGCACGTGGGACAGCGTTTCACGTGCACCTTTCAGATTTATCCTAAAAGCCCATGGGAGGAGTGCCACCGTCTCCAGCAGCAGAGCAGCCAGCTCCCACCCCGCCAGCCACTCCCAGCACCCCTGTTAAGATGGCAAAGCGACAATAAATACAAATCTTATCTGTCTAATGAGGGAAATTCCCTGCACAGTAGGAAGGAGCCTCTCCATCGAGATGGTATCTGCGCCAATCGAGGTGACACCCTGAATTCGGCAGCAGCGAAGCCTCATCAGGGAAAGGAAAAGCAAGAGGCCATCACACTTTCCCACTGCCTTTTAGTGTGTCCCCAAGCAAACCTGGCTTGTGGCAGTGCCAGGAGCGGTACCTGCCCAAAAGAAGCCTTAGCTCTCAGAGGATGCTCTGCTCCTCCCTGCCGTCTGTGTGCTCGCTAGTGGCCGAGCTGACAAGATGCCAGGAGCCTGGTGCCAAAACACAGAGGCAGTTCTCTGCTTTTCCGCTGATCCCTGCTCGCCACCAGCTGGCCCAGGGCTTGCAAGAAATGAGCCCTGGAAGAGTGGCCAGGTGCCCAGAGCTGACCAGGAAAGAAGGAAAAGCTGCTGGTGGGTGGAGAGAGGCACCTTCAAGCCCCTCGTTGCCACTGGGCATCCCCAAGGGCAGGCAGCCCCTGTGTGTGCTGGAGCTCAGGGCTGCATCCCTCAGCTGGCTGGCTGGGCACTGGTTTCCACCCTCTCCAGCTGGCTTGAGGACACTGCTGTATCCTAGTGGGGAATGACTTGTGTCATGTTTTCATAAGCCCTGAGTGAAAGAGATGTGACATTCCAGGGCATGAATTCATTGAAAATGTTGGTCAGAAATAGTTCCAGATCTGGCTTCTGCTCCTCATTCCAGCATCCCAAAACACATCAAGTCCAGGTCGATGATGGTTATACCCACTGCAGACAGGAAATGGGGTGGGAAACAATGTACAACCACACACTGATTGTGAGAGCACAGAGCAGAGCTACAGCACAAGTCAGGCATCAGCATTTCAGCATATACTGCTCGGAAGCAAAGGTGAAAGCTGTAGGAACATTTTGTTTTTCGCTGGTTCACTGCCCAAAAAGAAAAACTGAAGGTGAGGCAAAGGAAGGATATGTCCTTCAGGTTCAGCCCAGAAAGCAGGGCTTTTACTCAACTCCTTCAGGGGGAAGGAGATACAAGCGAGTTTGGAAGAAAGGCAGCACTTAAAATGAAGAGGCAGAATGTAATCACGAAATGTTTTGATTTTCTAAAACTGTCTCCTCTTGGCTGACCATTGCTTAAAGTCAGCACAAGCTGTAAACTTCAGTCTGCAAAACATTGCAGCCAGTGAGAAGATGCTGCGTAATAGATTGGAGCTGAACAGGTGTGGGACCAAATGTCTCTGCTAAATGAGAGAGCTGTGCAGGTGATGCTCTGGTTAAAGCATCTGCCAGTAACTAGGCTCTCTCTTGGTATTTGTCCATCTAAGATAGTATTGTAGAAAAACTGTACAGATTACTCTCAAATCAGTAATTTTCCAATCCCCTATATGCCTATTTTTTTAATAAAGAAAATTACCTGCATCTCAAATGCAAACTTTTCAGACTGCTCAGTTAGAGCAGAATATTGGAGCCTTCCAATAAATTTTCTCCCTTACTGCTGAAATTTCAGCTGACAAAGAAAGCATCCTGTGCTCCTTTCTCACACATCTAAATTCTGAAGCATCAGCTGTTTTGAGGGGGTTGGATAATAACTCCCTGTTTTTAACATCCAACTCAATACGTTTGTGAAAAGGATTATACGGCACCTCGTCCGCCTACAGCAAGGGATTGAACGTGATGCCCGGGAAGGGCACCTCCACTCTCATGTTTAATTCAGGCCTTGTTTTCTGTCTCAAAGGCAGGGAAAGTGAGTGAAGCATTAACTTAGGTTGGAATGGGAGGTCAAATTTAAGTCTGAGTTATCTCGGCTTGGCCACCTGAAGTATTATCCCGGTCATCGCTAGAGAAGAGCTTGGGATCATGCCCAGGTTGGATGGAGCTCTGAACAATCTGATCTAGTGAAAGGTGTCACTGCCCATGGCACGAGGGGTGGAACTAAATGATCTTTAAGGTCCCTTCCAACCCAAGCCATTCAATGACTCTATGATTTTATGATCTGTGCTCTGCCCTTGACGTTTCTTCCTACCCTCAAACACCGAACCCAAACACTCTGTAGCACTGTCCCCATTTTACAGAAGGCCAAAGCAAGCTACTGGGGACATGGAGCCTTGTCAAAAGTAACCAGCATGGTAAGAGCAGAACAGGGGGGCAAACAGCCTTCTACTTCCTAATCATGGTCTGCTCCTGAGATGTTGGATAGAACCTCAGGTGTGTGACCACCCCTGGCTGCCTTTGCTTCTTATTTGCCATTAGTTTGAACCAGCATATGAAGGGCACTGACTGAAGAAATAAGACCCAGGTGCTGGTGGAACCTGGGAGGTGGAGAGGTTTCTCTACCAGAAAAACACAGCCTGGGGTAGAGGCAGGGGCCAACTGTCCTAGTACAGGACATGGGGAAGGTGGGGGGTAAAAGGGTGGTGAGAAGAGGGGAAGAGGCAGGTGGTCATGGGGGAAAGGAAAGAATGATGAAAGGGATCAAGGAATGGGATAAGGAAAGAGAGAAGATTTCTTGGGGACATGGAGCAACAAGAGAAATATAATGGTAGTAATGGTGGTGATGAGCACAAGGAAAACAAAAGGGAATAAAAAGAAATGGGAGAAAATGAGAATAAAGCTCAGAAAGGAGAAGCAGAGGAGAAAGCAACCACGCTGCCAGCCTCTGTGATGGCTGTTATTTGCAGATAGGAAGGGCTGCCTGCAGAAAAGCTGATTGAGGCTGATTGAGAGAAAGAATGAGCCACATGTGACAGATGTTAGTCACTTTGCGCAATGCCCTACTGGAAGGCACTTGGATTCTGCAGGGATGACAACACTCATAGAAACTGCATGGAGCACAGTGGCCCTGGGAGCAGACGGGAAGGAAGATGAATGGCAGGAGTGCTTGAACCTCCCAATCTCAAAGTGGGAAGAAAAGAAGAGAGAGACGAGTGGCAGGCTCTGCCTTTTACGTGTTTCCTGCCTCCCTCTGTGCTCCGTCTCTCCCTCATCCAAAACCAGGCAAAGTCCTGAAGCCGATGGGAGCTCACACTCCTGCCTGCAGGCAGCAGGGCTGCCTCCATGCCCCTTGGAGCAGCCATCAGCACCCGTGCAAATTGTTTCTAAAACAATGTCTCAAGCATATTAGTTATTCAGGTCATCTGGAAAGCAAGGTTCGGGCAAGAAAAAGAGCCAAAATGATAACTTAATTGTACTTCTGTACCTCCAGGTCTGACAGAGACTCTTTCCTTACTTTCAATATTTAAAAAAAATCACTTAGCAGCAAATGGCACAAGGCACTTCGTGTGCAAGGCCCTTCATGTGTAAGGCCCTCATGTACAAGTCTTTTCTTCTACTCATTTGCCCCACGTTTAAAAATGCAAGAGAAAACCAAAACTTCTCAGGGACTACTTTACCTTCAGCGTTTCCAGCGAAGCAGCTGCCGTGTTAGATCATATTCAAATAGAGCCCCAAAGAGGTCGGGAGCAGCATATTAGCTGAACTGTTTATCTGCAGCCAGCCAAGGGGGGATGGTGCTGCTCAAATCAATTTTCTATGCTCCGACTGGCCCATCTTCTTGACACTTAGATGTCACTGTACCACTGGTGATAAAAAGGCCTGCCAAAAAAGGATGGATTTGGATTCACGCAGGGTCCTACAGAGCCAAATGAGAATTGACAATATTAGTCTTTAGGACAATTTTACAGATAAAATTAACCAGAAGAATAAATTTTCAACAGTTCACTTGGTCTGATCTGCTTTCTATTGCATTGAATCTTGCTCCCATCCCGTGTTGCCATTTTAATACTTGCAAGCAATGTTGGCTTTTTTTCTTTTTTTGTTTCATGGAACAAAGATCAGGCACATAAACCAGGATACACATTGCCATGAAATGCCAGTCAAAAAATAACACACACCTGTTTTCTGTAAAAAGAAGGAGGAAGTCCGTCACATAGATTAAAAGCAAAGAGTAAAAGTATCAGCATGTTAAATTTGGGCCTGAGGTATAGTCTTTGATATGATCTGAACTTTAACTTTCCCTAAGTTCATCTGGCTTTGGTCTTAATTTTATTATTTGGATAACTGAAGAGCAAAGGCTGAATCTCAGTTACAGATCTGGTTTTGAATTAAAAATAGTTGACAGAAAGTTCAAGACTGTCCATGTTCTATCTTACCTCTGTTATAAACTATGTGGGACCTAGTACATCTGTGACTATCGTTCATGGTTCTAGAAATCAGAAACTCTCCCATTTCAGAATAATAAAAAACACATGTGTAACACTTTCCGTCCTTCAGTACTGCACAAACGGCCAAGTGTCACAATGAGCCTCTGAAATGTTTTCTCCATGGCAGAGATGACATTTCATCAGGAGGTTGACTGTGTTGGTCAAGGACACCCAGACTATACAAAAGCAGAGGCTGGGGCTGTGTGGCAGAGCCAGGGCAGGTGGGGATAGCTGCCCCTAACACTGCATCACACATTAGTCCTCACAGTCTTCTTAAAATACTTGTACAGATGTTTTCCACATCTCTGGCTGAATATTTAGAGAAGAATTTCAAAAACTGATTCAGCTGGCTCTTGGAATGGAGCTGGAGGAAAATACTTGGGGTTTGGTTATGCTAAAACTATTCTGCTAGCAGCTACTTTGAGCATTTTCAGGGCTTGAATCAGGGATCTCAGCACCTGCCATAGGAAAAGGAATGATGTTTTGCTAGCCTTGTGCAAATTTTCCCCAGCGTGGGCCTGCTCTAACCTTCATTCCTGCCTCAGCAAATACCCTTTGCAGTAGATGGAAGGAATTGTAATGCCTGGCCTGGGCAGGCAGCAAGTACAGTTGCACAGGTCCAAGGCTGCTCTGCCAGGGCTGGGCTCTCCAAGGCCCCAGAGGAGCTGGATGCTGGAGATGTAGGCATCGACAGGGTGGCACAGGTTTCCAGGGCTCTTTCTGGCATTGCCAGGATAGGAATGGGAAGTGCCCAGCCTTAGCACACAGCAGAGGCAAAGGGAGACCCAGGGTGGGATGGATGACAAGGGGCAAATGAGGATAAAAGTCACACCAGTCACCCCAGGGGACAGAGGGTCAGTTACCACCTGTTAAGAGGCCACCATCATCTTCAGACCCTGACAATGTGAATTGCTCCCATCCCTCTAGATGCTTGGTGAAGGATACTTTGCTACAAGTACCAGCCACACCATTAGCTCAGCTGGTGGAGGTCACTGCCAAAAGCTTTGCAGGGCCAAAGCACCGTTTATAGGTTGGCAGCCTTTCTTCTGCTTGTATCTGCTTGCAGAAGGGTTTCTCCCTTTTGCTTTTCAGAAGCTGCTGACAATACAATCGGAAAAAGAAGCAACTTGGACCACAATGGGGATGCAAAAGGGAGCTCTGTCATCAAACAACCTGTGCAGCTGGGTTTGGTGCCTCTGGGTACAACTACTAGACAAACAGCCAGGGAATGAGGTGAAGCATGGGGCACAGGACCACATTCACTGATGAATTTTACCTCTGCTCCTTGACTCTGACCCAGAGCAGATGACAAACACTACAGCAGCCTGGGCTCCTCCTGCAGTCCTGACTATCTATCTCCAGTGCTACTCCAGCAAACCTTAAGCCTTTAAGCTGTACCTCATGCTATGCCATAAATTTTCATACCATAAAAGTCAGCTGTGGTGTGCTGCAACACAGCCCTCCTGTTACTTCAGTTGCTTTAAACTGGAAAAAAATGTACAAGGGGTCATAGTCATATTTTAGGACTACAGGGCCTTTGGGCCCAGAGAAGACCCAAGGCTGTATTATTTAGGCACAGCCACTCTGCTTTACAGGAAATACCAATGTACAAACCATTTAGTGTCCCTTTTCTTGGGGACATAAATCAACCCCTGCACTCTTTTTTTTTTTTTTTTTCCAATACCGATGTATGCTTCATTTCTGGATTACCATCCTGGGAAAGCAGGAAAGACAGCCAGACCTCCCCAGCCCCTATGGAGGTGGGCTGGACTGAGTTCATGTCTTTCCTCAGCACCACGCAGAGAGGCAGCAGGCAGGGAGACACAGGAAGGTTGGACACTGCTATCTGAATCCCCTTCACAGAGCCAGCAGTAAAACTGCAGGCACTTCCAAAACATAAAAGCTTGACTTTTGGTCCAGAACCGGACATGTGTTCATTTCTACACTTGAAAAAAAGTGCCGCTCTCAAGGGAAAAAAAACCTTAAAAGCCACTGGCGAAGAGTTGCCATCCCCTGGTGCTCAACGGACAGTGTTGGGGGTGGCAGGAGGATTTGTGTAGAGAATTAGGTTGTTGTTAATAAATTAGGACTGTTGCATCCTTCAGTGCCCAAAATAGCCACGGCAGTGAGGATGACAGAAGGAGGCGTCACAGTCATGGGATTAAGGCAAGAGGCTTGACACACTAATTTCTATCCTTCACCACCACAGAACTCAGACTGAATGTTGGGAAAGTGTTTTACCCCAATATTTGTACAGGTTGCCACAACCCGGATGATGAAGTTCCACTTTACGTAGTACCGAGTTTGTGAAATGAGGGGTTAAATCTGCTCTCAGTCCTGTGGTGGGAAGCAGGGGAACCATAATCAGGACACACAAAGTGTGAAATACAAGAGAAAACCAAGTGTTCAAACTGGCCAC
This sequence comes from Grallaria varia, assembly GCA_013396735.1. NCBI lineage: Eukaryota > Metazoa > Chordata > Aves > Passeriformes > Formicariidae > Grallaria > Grallaria varia. The sequence goes on along the minus strand of VWZG01013351.1, from coordinate 205,880 downwards.
CTGAAATTAGAGAAAAAAATTTCCAGTTTTGTTTCCCTTCTCTCTTCTGCATTCAGCAGTTTCCAAAGAGAGGCAATAATCCCTGTGGGAGTCAGTCTCTGGCTGTCAGTAAAAGGTTTGGGAGCCAGTGTGGTGAGCAGTCTGGCTTTAAGCAGAGATAAAGACAGATCCTGAGTAGCTGCCCACCAAGTGGCCATCCCATAGCCATTCCCAGCAGCAGGGGTGGCAGCACCCGCTGAACACAGGCACCTGTGGTCAGGTACATGGTAAGGAATCAAACTAGGAAGCAGGGAGAGCTGAAATCAAGAGACACACTGGACAAGGTGGCAAGACAAGGAAGAAAATACCCTTTGCAGTAGATGGAAGGAATTGTAATGCCTGGCCTGGACAGGCTCACATTCACTGCTGGCTCCAGTCAAATTGATTTCCCTGCCTCTGCTCTGCCAAGTAGCAGCACAGCACTGAACTCCTGGGCTATTCAAGGAGGAAGCGTGCTTGTCATGGAGTCCTTTTTCTGGTGATTTCCCCTCCTTCTTCTTCCAGTTTGTTTTTCCCCTAAGCTGGAGTTCCTTACAGGGTTTGGCAGCCCAGATTACCCCCGGAGGGCTTCACCTCTCCTGGTAGGGGCAGTCAGAGCTTCCTGGGTTGGCAGCTGTCTCTGGGTACCAGTGCTTTAGGGGAAGGGCTCAGCTGGCAGTCAGCGACTCCCTTCCCCTTATTGCGCTTCCAGCTTTCATCTCCCAATGCCATTTCCACCCCTCCCTCCACAGAGCCCGAGCCAGAACAGGCAAATACCAAGACTGGGAGCCTGGTCTTCCTCTAGCAGCTCAGTGCCTGTGCCCCTCAGCTTGGGAACAGAGGCAGGACCCCATCACAGGCATCCCAGGTGCTGGATCACTCGCTTGCTTTGGTTGCCAGCTTCCCAGCACGGCTTTCCAAAAGGCATCTGCGCGTCCAAGGTGCCAACAGGCAGTGTCTGCACGTGGTCTGAGTTTGGATTAAAATGCAATAGAAATGCATTCAGGCTGGAACAGGTCTCTTACACTTCGACAAGGCCAGCTGAGGACTCAGCCTCTCTATTTTGCTCTCCTGCAGCCCATGCTAATGCTCAGGTAGAGTCAGAGCCTGCCCTCAGAGAAATCTCTGTGTGGCTTGTTGATTTGAAAGACATCAGCATTTCCTCAGGGACAGGAGGGGAAGAGCATCCACCCAGCTGTACCTTTATTAGTGCAATTTTCTATTCTCTGCCTTCTGAAAGAGATTTTCTGTCTGCCAGAATAACCCCAAAGTGCTTAAATTTAGCAGTCCTGACAGGAGCTAATCAGAACTCATACCTCCACACTTTGCTCCACTTTCTGTTTTCCAGCCAGACTCCAGGCTCAAATCATGGCATGACAGTGGATGGGATGTCAGTGCTGCAGTGGGAAGGGAATGGGGACAGGCTCTGTGCCCAGAACATGGACCATAGAGAGAACAAACACACGAGGAGATGTGCAAATGGAAATTGTGGCACATCTGGTTCCTTGGGAAAAACTGTATTTTCATGGGAAAGAAGACATTTCTGGTGAAAAATCTTCCTGCAGAAACCCAGCTGTTCAATGACATCCAGGTCTGCCAACTGATCCCCACCAATCCTAACCCAGTGTTGGTTTTTCCCACAGGAATTTCAGGCTACACTTAGCTCTTCTCACACCTGGCTGCACGGCGTCCCTCCACAGGGCTAGCTCATGAAGAAGCCACCACCACTGAACTCCTGGAGGCTAAGCCTTCATTTTAAACCGAGGAAGCCTATATTGTGATAGGTGTTCTTGAAGGCTCAAATCCTTGCCAGGATTATCGATGAGGAAGGCGTGTTAAGACAAAGGAGTCCTTTGCCTCTCTTCATGAAAGATGTGGTGTTAAATAAGACACACTGTGTTGCCAACATGAAAGATTAACAGCAGCAATGTGGCATATTTAAAAAAAAAATATACCTAAGCAGACTTCTCTTTCTTCTTTGCTCTTAATTATAGGAATGCTGTTTAAAGAATAGGTAGAAGCTATTACAGAGTGGGGCAACCTGTAAAGGAAAAATCTTTAGGCAAGGCACTGTAAGTACTATTAGAAATCCTGCTACAGGTGAAAAAGAAGACAAAATAAAGGGATGAGCACAGAAGGGTGGAAAACGCAGAAAAGAGGAATGATGCAGTGGGGGAAAATGAAGACCAGGCTATGTTTCATGGCTGGAAGTTGGTCTGGAAACACTGCAGCCCCGGCCTTATTTAAGCTGTATTTTTGTCAGGGCAGCACCAGTTAATGACTCATCTTCGAAGTCTGGCTTGACCCATTACTGTCATAGGCAATGGCAGAATTACAATCAAAACCTAGATCCCATTCCCAATTTTGGAGGTGTTCGGATGTGAGAGTTTTATTTAAAGGCTCCCTTTCAATGAAAAAGTGGGCAAACTGTGATCAAGGGGAAGGAATTGTCTCTATTTTCATGATTCACATCTCCTGGCACCCACAAAATATGCATTTCCATGCTCTGATCTGTGCTGCTGTGAAGGACACAGCTGAGAACAGAGCAGGGAGCTGCAGACTAAAGGGTGAAAGAAAGAAAGAAAAATGCAGTTACATTTTATTCTTCCTAACATTTTGTTAAATTGGTTCAGCAAGCTTCCCTGAGTCTGGGGAGCCAGGAAGGGGTGGGAGAGAAAATTCATTAAGTGAAAAATTCTCAGAGATAATTGGGAGGCCAGGGATAATAGTGTTAGCCTGCATTGTGCTGGTAAAGGAGGGCACTTGCTCTGTATTTGTTAATTGAAGAAGCCAAGAGCATCCTTCTGCGGGGCCAGGGCTCGGGCTGGAAGGCTGGAGGGGATGTATATTTTTGCTGGTTTAAATAGACATTAGGGGGCTCCATTTTTTAAAAAATAAGCCTCTTGAGTTGCTTTGGCAGCCGATCCAAAGAAGCGTGAGCAGCATGAGCTGAATCCTCCCCTATCCTTCACACTCGGGCTCCCGTCCAGGGCTTGCTCTGCAAAACACTTCAGCCAGGGGAGGTGGGGACACAGCCAGGATGAAGTGGCTCCTGGAGGGGACAGAGGGAGGGAAGGAGGGAGGGAGCTCCGCAGCCAGGCAGAGGCACAAGGAATCTTAAAAGAGACACAGCGCCTGTTTTGCAGCACGCTGGTCACTGCCCTGATTTTTCAAGTTAAACTCTCCCCACAGTGCAAGTTTGCAGCTCTATCATGCACACATCGAAGCTTTGTTAAATAAGTTTGCAGTTCTGCTCACTGTGGAATAGAGGGAGATCAGGCATCTTTCTTTTTTTGTACACACCTCTGTGCCTGGTGATCTTGTTTGCGCATTTATCCACTTGGGCCCTAAAAGTATTCAGATAAAAAAAAAAAAAATTGTATCCGACTAATTAAAAATCATTAACATCATAATGTCTTATTAGTTGTATGAATAATCCCTTGTCTGTCTTGACTTTCCCAAGCAAATCAGAAAGATTTTGGGTTTGATTTTCATTTTCTCTAAGGCCCATTTACACCATGCAGGAAAAGTCAATCAGCCTCAGAAGGAGAACATGCGAGGGTTGCACCCACTGCAAGCCTTCTCAGCTCTCAGAGTGGCATAAAGAAATTTCAGCATAAAAAACAACCCAATTCTCGAACATGCGATGCTGTGCAATAGGCTTGGTACCGCAAACTGCCCTGGAAAGTGGTTTTGCCAACATCAGTTATTGTTTCCTCGGCAAAACCCTTGCAGCTCTAGGTTCGTTGTGACAATTAGTGATAAATCACTGCTGGGAGTTTGGGACATCCATTGGAAAGGTTCCCAACAGCCAGTTACCAGGAAAGCACCAGGGCACACAGCAACATCGTGCTTCATATTCTCTCTGTTTTTAATGGTGAGGGGAGAAGGGCTATATTTTAGTTCTGCATATACTGTGTCAGGATATCATAATGTTCTTTTCTGGCAGCACTGAATCAGCACACATCCAAAATTTGCCTTCTTCCACTGCACGTGTTGCACCCATGGAAATCAGTGAAAGCCTCATGCAAACATACAAGGGCAGGATTTATCCCATAAATCACAACTCAGATCATAAATACATGCTTGAACCCTCCCTTAATATGATTCATTAAGAAGCAGCTTTTACGGTTGGGGTGGTTTTAATTATCATTGTGTAATTTTATTGTTATTGTTTCCATTAAACATTAACAAACATTCCTTATTTTTGGTTAACAAAGATCTTTCTTAGATTGCACAGTAGTTAATGAAAACCGCATAAATGCATGCAGAAAGATACCAGGACTCTCATTCAATTAAATACAAAACTTAGAGTAGAAGATCTGTAAAAACCAAGATTGTAATGAATCATAAATAAAATATGGAAAACTAACTACTGCCTTGGGTAGAGAAGTAAGTTTATAGCCCAAAGATTTGCATTTTTAAGGTTTGTACCGTTGCCTGTGTTGTGTTCAGTACAGCTCACAGAGGATGCACACCCTCAATGCCTGAGCCCGCCTTCCCAGCTCCTTTTCTCCGCTTCTCTAGACGAGCCCTGTAAATGCCACCATGCCCTGAGTTAAATCTGCCTTTGCCCAGTGTGATCTGCAAGTCTCTGAACCTGGAACTGGAGCCACTTTCTGATCAATGAGTGAGAAGTCACAAGCACACCGGGTTTCCCAGTTGTTTGGCTGCTGGCGGGATGGAGGCATGTCCAGTGGAGTTGTCCACACACACACACTGTGGTGGATGCAGCTGGCACCTCCAGACAAAGCTTTCCTCCAGGACATGCTGGAGGAGGAGAAACATAGAGAGAACAGCTGGCTCCTCATTCTTGGTTTCCCCCACGCCAAGAGGGGGGTCTTCAGCCATTTGTTAGGCTGAGATTGCCCTGTTTTTCCAAACGGGTCTGGAAAAAAAATTGGCTGCAACTTCCAGCCAGTGATTGGCACTGGTAAGAAATGAGATGCATAAAAGGCTGGCTACTGACACACAGACCCTGAACCAACTGTACATCCAAATGAATTGTTGTTGAGAGATATAAAGTAAAAAGATTTTAGCTATATTAAAACAAACCCACTAGGATGCAATAGTTGAACAATCCCATAAGGACCATTTACCCTTGGGATAGCTATCAAAGCCATAGCTGGCACACGCATGGACTCCTGCACATTGGATGGTGTCGAGCCACTGTTTACCAGCCTCAAAACCAGAGGCTTTGGTGGAAACACAGGAATGTCAGCACTGAAAGAGTTAATGGGTGAGAGAAGTAATAGCATTTGGTAATAGCAAAAACTCTGAGGTATCTGAGCCAGCCCTACAGGGTGTGTCAGTCTGTCTGACACGGCCATTACCATGGTGGCAGAATTCTCCCAAAAACACAGAAAGCAGACAAGCTGGATGAGCGCCTGAGGAAAACACAGCAGAGGGGAGATTGTTGCAGATGGAGATGATTTGGCCTTTGTAGGTGGGGCTTGGTGCTGGCACTGGGGGCCAACTCATGCCGTAATGAGTCTAGTGAGATCCATGACCTTTTCCAGCAGGACAGATGTTTCAGGGGCCGGAGCCAACTTTTGAAGTAAATGGAAATCCCTGGGAGTTTCACCCAACCTAACCTCATCTCCACTGCTCCAAGGAACACGTCATGGTGTGGAGAGCTGCTGCCTGCAGTATTTGCAGGAATGGCTGTCGAGAGCCTTGAGAAATAAGGCTTTCCCAGGAAGCCCAAGGCTTTGAAAAATGTGTCTGTGTGCCTGTTGCAGCTGTTTGGAGCCTAGATGTGATTATTAAAGGAAGAAAGCCCCTCAGCTGGTGGCAGCAAGCCTACCTGGGAGGGAAGAAGGGCTGGGAGCCCTAGGCACACCAGGAACTGGGGCCAGAGGAGACTTGCAAAGCTCAAGGGTGACCAAAAGTGAAGATGCTGGGCAAACTGGGAGGGCGGTACACATCTTTGAGTCTGAAGTGGCTTGGAAGGATGGGATGGGGAAGGTTGGGGCAAGAGAAGTCGGTTTGGGAGCAACAGGAAACTGGTGGGAAGAATTTGGGGGATTTGGACCCCAGAGTAGGAGTGAAGGATTACAGGGGCTGTGGGTCATGGTTTTCTGGAGTTCCTGAGGACAGCTGGCACGTAGACCCTTGTCATGCTGCTCCATGCAAGCAACCAAGGAAGTCCTAAACTGGGGCTCCTTCAGCTCCTATGAAGCACTGGCGATGTGGGCAGCCCCACTTGACCAGGATCCTGTGCTGGCATGGGGAGGCTGGAGAGTCAGATCAGGGATTTGCAGACCCAGAGCAGGAGGAGACCTGACTTTCAATACACTGGATCACCAACTCTGTGTCAAATCAGGACAGCCAAGGGAGTTTTAAGCAGGGGTCAACTTATACGAAACTGTGGGGTTGACTGTGCTGGGGCTTGCACATCTCATAGCAGGCAGATTTCAGTTGGGCTGCCACAAACAGGAAAGCGGCGAGCTCCATACACGTGTGACCGAAGGAGTTATCCTTCAGCTCAGCAACGGGAGCGTGGCTCTGACAGCCGAGCCACGTGAGCCTCCACGGGCTGACGCTGGCTGGGCTGCAGCTCCTGGCACCAGCACACGGGTTGTGTCATTCCAGCGCGGCTAGCGAGTATTAAAGAACAAGTCAGAAGTATGCTCGACAAACCACAGGCTTAAAACTCGAGGAAAACACATTTCCTCTCCTCACCAAGGTGGGAAAAGATAGTGTTTCCTTAGGCGTTGCTTTGCTAGCACAGTGAGGATGGGTCCCAGGCAGTAAGTGTTTAAAAGTGAAGCCAAAACCAAACAGCTGTGTTTGGGAACACAGGCTGGGGCCACCTGCACAGAGAAACCTCTGTGTTCATATGTAGTCCAAGCAGCAAGTCATGGTCAGGCTGGAGATCCTGGAGAGTATTTTCATGAGTCTGGTGCACATCTGCCACATCATGACAATTAGCACTTCGGTATCTCTTCTTTTAAGTAGAAGGAAACATTTTCTGTTCTACCCTTCAGTCAGGTGAAATAATTTTTTAGTCCTGCTACTTTACTAATATGCACAGAGTTAATGAAGTTTACCTTGGATATATTGCTAGGCATGTTTTAACTCCATGTTTTCTGGTTTTAATCCAGATCTCCAGCACCAAAAGGGGGCAACATTAAGTACATAAGTGATTTATATGCCAAGAGTATTTTTTGGTTTTAATTGATAGACTATTCGGTTTTGAAGGCTTGTTTACAGATTATTTATCTTGGTCTCTGATGTTCAACTCCAATATCAAGAAGATGGACTGCAAATCCTTAATTATAGTTGCATGTCCTGTATGTATTAAGAAACCATAAAACAAAGCACATGCACGCTTCGGGCTTGCAATAGTGTGATGAAGACTTCTAAATTTTTCAAGCTGTCAGTCCATTTCAAAAGATGGATTACTTCTCTTAGGATTTCATCTAACTAATTATTTCAGTCCTGATTATGTAACCACCCTATGTTTTTCCTCCTGCCACTACCCCTGAGTAGCACACAGAGTTCAAGGGAAATGGTATTACTGCTTGGCATGTCGGTGACAGGCAGCAATGGCTGGGCTGCATTAGCAGGAAGATGCTGTTAGGGAAGTATAGGGTATACAAAGCCCAGAGACACCATCTTAGCCCCAGTGTTTCTGCAGCTGGCAGGCAGATAAGAGCACAGAAAAAGCATGTGTCCAATCAAATGGGTTTGGACGTAAGCATTTTGCAATCTATCACATCAGGAAGCACAGAACCATGCTATGATGGTGAGTATCACTGTGCTTAAGTGTCTACAGCATCTAGCTGGAGAAAAGTCCCCTCTTGACTGATCACATGGAATAATAGAATCATTTAGGCTGAAAAAGACCTTTAAGGTCATTGAGTCCAACCTTTAACCCAGCACTGTCATGTTCACACATAAACCATGTGCCTAAGCACCACATCTACACATCTTTTCAATGTCACCAGGGATGGTGATTCAAGGATGGCATGCTGGCATCCTGCTGCCCTCGTTTCCCAGCTGGACTCTGCAGGAACAACAAGTCTCATTCCAAGCAAGGCTTAGGAGCAGAAAGCCAAAGCAGCCAAGGAAACTCTGGGAATGCCCAAGAGAGAGACCTGTCCCCCACCACAGCCCAGCTATGGTTCAAACAAAGCAGCAGTGTGATCTGAGTATGTCTTGCAGCTGGCAGCCTCCCGCTCAAGGCCTGCAGGTACATGGATGTGTGAATCTACAAGGAGAGCTTTCCGTGGGCAGAGGAGAGGATGGGTGCTTTCTCCTCTGGAACCTCAGAGGTCTACATGGTAAGGGACAGGAATGACTGTTCCCAGGTTCCAGCTGCCAGTGAGGCTCCCCAGATACAGAGTTCCACGCCAACTCCAAAGTTTCCATAAGATAAAATATGAAAGCAAGCAAACCTTTTTATTAGTATGACACTGCAACTAAGAGTACTGCTGTTTATAAACATAGGCAGGGCTCTTAACACATTTTGCAGGAATGAAAATTACCCCTAACTGCCGCACATTCCTTCTGAAGCTGGCCACGCCATGGATTGAACAACACAGAAAGACAGGGGTTTAAGTTTCTCTTTTCCCCTTCCCCTCTCTGCCAGTAAATGGCCTTTATTAGCATTACAGCTGTGTAAATCCTCTATTCTATCACAGTCCAATGAGAACACCTGCCATTCATTTTTGTGGAAGGAGGAGTTACCCCATGGGTTTGAAGCCTCCTGGCTGTGGGTATGTTGGCTGCTGGTCTCCCCGCTGCCTGCACCACCCAGGGGTGCTGTGGGTGTCCCTGTTGCACCGGGACCAGCACAAGCTTCCCATAGGTCAGAGGTTGACATGCCCGCACTTCGAAGGGGCGATGGGCGCTTCTCCTGGCCATGACTGTGCAGTGGGATGCAGCAAGCAAGGGGAGCAGCTCAGGGACTGTGCTACATCCTGGCATGGGTTTGATGCGTCAAGATCCAGCCAATTCCAACATCAGTGTAAGACTGGGCAACAAGTAAGTTCAGAGGGACACGTGCCCCACCAGTGCTCGGCGCTAGGGCAGCTTTGGGGGCTTGGTGGGTGGGGGTACACAGCTTGACCCTACACCTGCCCTGTCTGGGCACCCTACACAGCAGACACGCTGCCCTTTGGCTGATCCTGCAGCCTGGACCAGAGCCAGGAGCTCCTCTGTGGGCCTTTGAAACCTCTGCCCTCCCAGCATAAGCCTTGGCCTTTAAGCAGTGAGTGGTGGGCGCGGGGGGGCATCAGAGGGGAGCACAGGCAAAGGCAGCAGGAGGAGAACAGAGTGGGGAGCAAGAGAGGAGCAGAGTGGGAGCAGGAGGGAAGCAGGAGGGGAGCCAGAGAGGAGTAGAGGAGCACAGGGAGAGCAGGAGGGGAAAAACACTCCTTTCTGTCCAGGCAACAGGGTATCCCTGCCAGAAAGAGGTGTTTGTTTCCATTGGATGAATTGCAGCCCCTACATCTGTGGTTATCAGCTTCAATACATTAATTTTACCTGCATCATCTATTTATACGCCTAGCACAGAAATATGTTTTTCTACAGCCTCAGAGTGGAGGCAGCAGCCCAGGAGTGGGGAGCAGGGCTGGCTGGGGAAGCTTTACAACCAGGCTGATGATCCAATTAAGTAAACAAAGCGCCCCCAGTGATGTGATCTGAGGGTTCAGGAGCTGGGAGTAAAGAGGGAACTGTGGCAGAAGGCAAAGCCAAGCAAACATATGGAATAGGTTACAGGGGAGACAGTTGAGGAAAAGTGCAGAAATGAGTTCAAGAGATGCCTGGGCTTTTCTCAAGAGAAGGAAAAGGACTCGAGGGGGTCTGCTCGAAAAAGCAGGAAGGGGGGATTAAGATAAAGCCAAAAGAGGGAAGCCTGCTGTGCTGACTGGCCTTTGCTTGTTCCTGGAGCACATTTTTTACCTTTTTTTTCTTTCCTCTTTCATTTGACTGTAGTGGGTATTAATGTAATTAAAAGACGCAGGAACTACCGGAGAGATCAGCAGTAAGTTAAGGGTGAGCAGAAGAGAAAAGGAGTGGGAGCTCCCTAGCAACCGACGCACAGGAGCCAATAAAATGTGCAGATAGGCAACATCCAGGGGAAAAAAATAAAGCCCAGGACCATGAAAGACAAGCTCAGACACTGCATCCCCAAAGTCCTAAGTGGCATAAGCAAGAGAGTGAGCTGAAGGATGTCACACCAGCCCCAGGGTCCTGGCATGAATTCCCGCTTGTTCCCACCTCTCTGTTGCTGTGGCCTTTTGCCAAAGCTTGGTTGTGCCGAGCCTTGGCAGTGCTTCTGTAATGCCTGGGCGAGGGCTCCACCGGGTTTCTGGCTGGGGTGGCAGTGGCAGGTGAAGAAGGTGAGAAGCACAGCTCCCCACATGGGGTGGCCCAGGGTGCTGGAGCCCAAGGCAGCACAAGTGAGACCTGGGAACCTCTGTCTATAAGTAGCAGGGCTATTTTGGCTTCTCTTTAATCTCCAGGGACAGCGGCATCCCCTCACCGCCAGGAGAAGCCTGCCTGGTGGCTCCAAAACTCCATCTCAGTGGGGGTGAGCCGTGGAAGGAGGGGAAACTGGTCCACAATGAGTGTCCCTGCTATGCTTTGACCTGCTTAAGAGCTTTTTATAAAACTCATTTGCAGTTAAAGCCATGTGACCTTTTATTTCAGGCAAGACCTCATGTTTGATCCTGTAATTGTGGCAAGATATTTTTTTTTTTAAAGAATACGGTGTTACAGAAAATTACACCCAAGAACTGCTCGTCCTTGGTCTCACTCCACTTTCAGGAAAGCCTTTCTCCAACAAGACAACACACTGTTTCCATTTTGAACTTTATCTTTTTATTTCTGTATGTAAAACTTGTTTGGCTTCAAAGTGTGGTGAATCTTCCCAAAAGGTTGAACAAAACTGGACAAGTCTTTTTATTTTTCAAGCTTTTAAAAAATATCATTTACCCAGGTTTTAAAATTTGCCCTGTGTATCCTTTCTTTAATGTGGGACTTTATTCACTCAATGGCTGTTACTGCACCACTGAATTTTTCACTCAGGTGAAGAGCATTGACAAATTATTTCTAAAAAATACAGAATAAATAAAGAGTTGAGGGGTAAGGAGGGAGAAAGAACTTTTTCCCCTCACAAGTCTGGTTGCAGCTGATGTTTTCTCTGGTGTCACGGGTGCCACCTTGCCATGGGCTTTCTCCCACACCCTGGGCAGAAGCAGCCACAGGACTGAAGCAGAGGGCTAGACCCCATCCTTATTTTTATTTGGGCCCCGTTCTTGCATGCTGCTTCACATTAACACCAGTAGCTTCTGCCATGACTTCCCTTGGTACAAGTGCATCGTTAAAAATCTTGCTTGCAGGATCAGGGACTTGTTTTTGGAGTAACAGATTTGTTGCAGAATTATAGCTAAGTAGCTGTGTCTTCTGCAAAAAAAAAAAAAAATGGTTATGCTGGTTTTTGAGTTTCAGGCCATTAAAAATTACCCAGAATGTACAGTCACTCAGTAGCAGCTTCGTAGATAAGGATTTAATTATAATCCCTGCACTCACTTATACTCTTTGAATACCAAATGTATTTTGTGATTGCTTTCAGAGCACACTATTTTTTTCCCCAGAAATTTGAAGGCAATTGAGCAATTTTACAGTCTGGAGTCCTGATTCAGCAGCCTTCCCTGTTCAGCAAAGAAATGATGTGCTTAATTCCAATGGGACTAGGGCATATGCCTAATTGGAACCAACGTTTAAGATCACATTAAAATTAATATCTTAATTTTTGTGCCATTTTTTGTACCTCTGTGTGGAACACAATTTGGTTTCATGACTCAAACTTTTATACGAAGAGGGTTTTGTTAAATCTCCACTTCGTTGCAGATGTTCTTGCAGGTACTGCACAAAGCCCAGAAGGTTTGATGGAAACTTTACATGCAGTCAGTATGTAAAATACTTTGAATATGCTGTGTGTATTACAACTTATGTGTGTATGTATGGTGTTTGAATATGATGTACGTATTCAAAGAAGGAGGAAGAGAAAAGGAGACTTTGGAGATACCCTTAGGGGGTTAGCCGAGCAGTTCAGCACAAGGATAGCTGAGTGCAGGCTTGTAGCTGGAAATTTCCCCTGGTTCATGACAGCTTCCACCTTCTTTGTATTGTGTTGTTCTGTGGTTTTATTTTTTGGGGTCTGGTTTGGGTTTGTTTGCTTTTGGGCTTGCGTAATTTCTTGCTTTCCTTTGCCTTCCCCATCTCACATCCTGATTCTTGGAGAGTCAGCACCCACTAACTGTGTTGGAGACCCAGGTTCAAGTGCGATCTCTGGCCAGCTAAAAGGTTTGTACTGTCTTTCCTTGTCCTAATCATTTGGCGACTCGCCAGGCAGGCCTGATATTATATCCTTTTCCAGCTCTGGCTCTAAGGAGAAATTCCATCCTTTTCTCAGTGAACGTTTATAGCAGCTGCTGTGCTTCTGGGGAACAAATCAGCTCTGATGAGCTTGCACTGTCTCATGGAAAAGCCACTTTATACAAAATTTCTAAGCAAGCTATAGCCACCACACTGGGCTTTGTCCCTGCGCTTGGAACGATGCATGATCTGCAGGCACTGGGTATCGCGCTGGGCTGCCAACACCCACTGACCTGGGGGTGACTGGAGAGCACAAACCCTGTCCCTGGGACCCATCCTCTCTCCTGTCTTCTCATCCAGTGGGATAGGGAGAGGAAAGAGTATTTGTAAACAGCCCGTGGAGAATATGTGGGGAGCATCACGATCACTGAGCCAGGGTGAGTTGAACCAACGCTTGTGTGCTAAGCCCCCAGTGCTGCTGGTGCAGGTTTAGGGGCACTGATAGAAATGCGTGGGGTATGCAGAGTGCACATGGGAAAAAGGTTCCAGCAGTTTTGTCCTTCTTCCATCAACACCTCAGCTTCACTGGAGAAAGAGACAACCGGCCAAGGGATTGGACTGTGGTTACATGTGTGTTCAAGGGGGAGAGTGACTCAGATGAGAGGACCTCCACTTTGGACTGGAGCTGTGATCTTGCACACCTGAAAACTGTAGGGCAGATAAACTTCATCTGAATTTTCCCCAACAGGTTTTTTTGTCACCTGTTAGACCAGCATGAAAAATAATTCTCCCCAGCAGCTGACTTCATAACACCAAAATGTTTATGGCCATTTCAAACTCCACTGTCCTTTGTGCCTCTGTTGTCTGCTACAGAGTTGCCAAAGAGAGGAAGAGAAGGACAGGACTCTGGGAGGGCTCTGTCCCTCTGACCCTGAAGTGCCCAGAGCTTTGCTCCACTCGTGTTCATCCTCCCTCTCCCCCCGCTCTTGAGGCACCAGCAAACCCAGCTGAAGTACTGCGAGGTTTGCCAGGTGGGATCCATGGCTCTGAACCCACACATCACCCCAGAAGCACGACATCCTTATCCAACAGCCTCTGTGCTGTGAACAATTGCCAATACACATCTCATGTGCAAGTCTGCCCTGTGCTGGGTCTTGGGTTCTTTCAGAACACCTCGCTCGCTACAGACCACGACATCAGGCCGCTAAACCGCAGAGGGTCTCCCCGGCATCTGCTCAAATCAGAAGAGGGCGCTGTTTCCCAGCTCATTTAATGCCCCTTCCCCTGGAGGACGTCAAGCTTTGAGGAGCTGGGCAGTCTATAGGGCAGGCAGCAATCCCCATGGAAGTGCCTGCGGCAAACGCATCTTTATTCCAGCCCCTTTGTGACAGCACAGCTGGGGACAGTAACAGACCAAAGGGCAGTTTTTCTTTGGGGAAGTTACTGCCAGCACATTCTATTCTGCTGTACTGCAAGGTAGTGTCTGTGTATTAAATAAGGAGCGTGGAGGTTTTTCTCACTATTATAATAACACTGCAAACTGCTATGTTATTTATTGTCATATCATTTTTGCCAAGGGCTTTAGCTCGTCTATTGGTCGTTAGAAGCAGAAGCGTTTGCAAAACAGTTTAAAAAAACATCTTGCGCTGTTATTCTTCAGCTTCCATTTCCAAGCGCTCTACCTCGGCAACACGGTGAGACTGCCTGCACACAAAACACTGCCAGATGTAGAAAGTAAACGAGCTGAGAAAACTAAATGCTTTTTATCATTTCTTTCAGCTAGAGTAATCGTACGTGTTACTCAGAACAATTGCAGGAATGAAATTTTCAGAGACAAGTGTGATTTAGCTGAATTTCAAATCCCTTTTTCTCCTTCGAATTCCTTTTTACCTCGTTGTTTTTCAGGGTTTTTTTTTTCACACTAACTCGAACTTGTGCCTATGGCTAGTCAACCCGGAGAGTCCCTTGGACTTTCCGCGAAATGAACAGCCCCAAAACACCGGCTGTGCCTCTCACCCGCGTTTTGCTTCAACAGCAGCCTGCGCCACAGCCGCTACGGGTGAGAGCAAACAAGCACAGCGCGCCGGCGTTCGCGGCGCGTTTGCTTTTCTCCCCGCCAAGCAGTCGACGTGTAATTGCAGAGGATTTGGAAGAAGGGCAGAAATGAGGGTCAGGACCCCGCAGCCCACGTCGACCAGCTGGCCCTGCCGGTTTTCCGTGGCATTAATCGGCAGCGAGCCTGGCCTCAAACGCGTGGGATAAGGAGCGGAAAGCGCTGGAGCGACCTCCGCGGATGGTGTTCCCAGGGCAGAGGGACGTCTGCTGCTGAGCCAGGCAGGCACAAGCCTGCCCGGCCCCTCTATCTGTCAGCGACCACTGGCTACCGGCTTTTGTCATTCAGATGATGATGTCTCTGTGTCTGCGCAGTTATTGGGCTCTTAATATTTAGCAGCCTGTCAGGCAGTTTTAATTAGTTTCTCTCTAGAGCGGGCTGTGGTAGGGGGTTGCTGCAAAAGGCATTTGCAGAGGTTCAAATGCAAGGCAGTTCAGGCTTAAATGCGCAGGATCGTGGGATTAAAAGAAATGTTAAAAATGTGCCCTTTGTGATATGCCTTCCAGCTCCGGGGGCCGGCGTGCACAGTGCATTTGAATATAGGCAGCTGATTTAGGGAAGCAGCCTGCCAAGCAGAGCAGCCACAGCCCACACAGCTGAGTAGGGAATGCCCCTCAAACCCTCTGTCCCTGCACTGGTGGGAGCCCCCCAAGTTCCCCCCGGACTTCCCCACACACACACACACAGAGTCATCCTTCCCAAACCACCTTCATCCCTAGCTCTCCCCAACAGAGGACACTCAGACCCCTGACCAACACTCTGGCATTGTTCTGCCCCTTTGCTTGCTTCCCCCTGCCCACTCACCGGCATCCCTACCTCATCCCGTGGGCTCTCCACTGCCCAGTTCCCCAGCCCAGCACCTCTTTCAGTGGCACCAGGAACAGCCACGGCAACACCTTAAGGCCCATTTACCTTAATTTTGTCTATTCCCAGTCAACCAGAAACTTTGCACCCCTCCCCGAGCCCCATCCCTAATATGTCCTATATATCCTCTATGACCTCTCTATTCCAGACCACCGGCATTGGGGAGGGTGGCCATGTGTTTGTGTGCAACCCAGAAATAATCCTGCCACGACCTAGGGTGGACCCCATGAGCCAGAAATAATAATTCAAAATATTTCAAACAGCTAGAGGAGACTGGCTGAGAGAAAATGTCACAGGGAATTCCCTGCCAGCACAAACAATATGAATTACAGAATCAGTAACACAAAGGATCATTAACTGTTCTGGCTCTGCAAAAATAGGTTGTGTCTCTGCAGTCTGAAGGAGGCACAGGGTGGTTTGAGAAGGGTGGCACAGGGATACGGCCCGAAAAGAAACCAATTAGTGGTTTTGTTCATGGCTTTTGTGGTGTTTCATGACCTCCCTGGTGGTGTATATTCTTCAGAGGTCGGGCTGACCTGGATCGCTCGGATTCAGATGTTAATTTTACTTTCGATGTGATAGAAGAAAAAGTGGCCAGCCTGGCATTTGGGACATACGCTTTGCTCCTCAGCAGGTTGGAAAGCCAGCTGTGCTCTCAAGGAAGCACGTGGCCTGGCTTGGCTGTTTCTAAATTGAAGGCAAGCTTACAGTGGCCAGAGCAGCTAATTACAACAGATTTTTGAATACTTCAGGAAAAAAATGCCTGGTATGGAGCAGCTCTGCCTTTCCTCATGTTTCCCAGTCCATGTTCACTCCCACACAGTGAGATTCCCACTCTGCTCGATGGTGTACTGTAGGGATCGTTCGTACTGGCTGGTTTCTCACTGCAGCAGAGGTGAAAGCTGCACAGATATTTAACAGTAATAACCCTCACATTCAGGCACTGTGCAGATACTTACTGCAGGCAGCAATATCTTGGTTCTACAGATAGGGAGTTTAAGAGAGTGGATAACCTGAACTGCCCAAGGTCCCAAAGGACAAGCATGGTATGATATCAGAGCTGTGAGTGTAGTATCCTTACCTTACAGACGCATGCAAAGCCTGTTAGACAAAACCTTTCTGTATTAGAAGAAATCTCTCTTTGGGGAAACCAGTGATCCAAACCCCATCTTATGTCTATTTGGCAAATTGCTTCTCACACCCTGATGGCCACTTTTGAAATCTGTCCTGAATCCCCATGGGTCCAGATGTTTCTTGGCCAGGTGACCACTCTTCTTTGCAGTCAGAAGTACTTTTAAAACTAGATAAAATTGAGTAGTTTATTTTTAAAATGCTGGAATATTCAATAAGATAGAAACCATTTGCTTAGAGAGACTTCTTGTGCAGCTAATCAGCTCCGTAATGCATCGTTTTGATAGAAAGCTCTCCCCTCTTCACTTGGTAAACACAGCATACATTATCCCTTTCTGCATGATGATGTTAAATAAGGGAAATATGCTGCAGACGGGGTGGTTTCCTGTGCTTCTGGTATTATTCATGCAGTTTCCATATGACAAGATCTCAGATCCAGCAGGGACACAGAGATGTGGGTTATGAGCAGCCCTGCCTGCATGTTTTTGGTCTTATCACTTGCCCCAAAGTTCACTAATTTTAGGCTCCAGGAAGGGCTGTGGGGTTTACAGATTACTGATCTTTCCCAAGGCTTTATGTGTCACTCTGCATAACTCCCTTCCATGGGAAACGGACAACAACTGCAGAATCTTGTATAGGCCCACCAAGCTCCCTGGACTGCCAACATGGAGGAAAACAGAGGGGATCCAAGCAGGCAGGATTAGCCAGGCAACACACCCATCATGATGTGGGAAGAACCAGGGATGAGACTTTGTGGGGGAACATGCTGGCACCACCTAATCAGAGGTTAATTCCCAGGAGGGAAGGGGCTGGCTAGAGCCTGCAAAGGATGCTGGCAGCAAGGAAAGGCAGGGATCCACTCCTCAATCTGCTCTGCAGAGAGCCAGGATGTGCTTTGGGGTGTAAAGCTGTATTAGTGTCCAAAGTGCTGCTTCGCTCACACAGGAATCCTTTGTGTCCTTAATGAAGGGAAAAAACAGGTCTTTATTCTGAAGCTTTGTGTATAATCAGATGACGTGTTGTAAGGCTCTGGAAAACACACCAGAAATAATAATTGCGAGGAAATAAAAGGTTCGGTTCAAAACAGTGTGTGCTTTAAAAAAGAAGTGAAAAAGAAAGTGCGCAGGACTTGAGCATCGGAAGAATGAACTTTTAATTCATTTGCATTGAGATTACAGGGGGAGGGGCAGCGTTTAAACTGCTATAAAAAACTAGTTTAGATGTAAATGAGAGACAATGGTCTTTGGTAAGGAAATAAGCAGGGGGATGAACTTTGGCCGTCAGGAGCCCACCTCAAGTCCTGGCGTTGTCGCTGGAGCTGGAAGCCCCAGATGCAGTAATTAGCAATGAGTTTGCAGATCTCGGCACCAGCGGAACAAAAGGGCATCGCTGTGGGGCTGGGCTGCCAGCTGGGAGAAGGGGAGGTGAGCTGGCATGCCACAAGGGTTCATTACCCAGCAGTTTGCAGAGGGGAAAAGAAAAGATCCGAGGCTGCAGCCTGGGGCAGGCATAAAAGCAATCTAGGGTTTGTGGGGTTTAATAGTTCCCAGAGCCCTGGCATTTTCAGCTGAAACATTCCCTCAGCAACTGAGCCAAAGGGGTCAAGATTTTTAAATAGGTCTTGAGATGCCCATGGAGACAAGTGCTGCTATTCTTTAACCCTTCAAGGCTCAGTTGATTACTTTGGAGCAGGGAGGAAGGCTGTTGGAGAGATGTGATTTGGTTTGTAATCATTCCATACTGCTCACTACCTCGAAAAGGAAGGGGGAGTGGAAAACAGATCACAAGGCCCTGCCTGCTGCAGCCACGCTGCTCCTCCTCTCCCTCAGCCCAGGACAGTGTCCTCTGCTTGGGCAAAGTCAAAGCCATGTCCACACAGCCCACATGAATCCCACATCCTGCACGGATGTCATTAGACGAAGTTTGGCCGGAGATCTGAGGTTTGTTACTGGTATTATTGTATTTATTGGAGAAGAGCTGCTCCCAGTTTGCTCTGGGAAGAGCCCAGCCCTCCCACCAGGGTCCCTGAGCTCATGGAGGGATTGATTGATCTGCTTATTACTATCATGTTATTATTATTTAATTGCTCACAAGGAATGGCCTCCCTGGAATGCAGCGTTTGTTTCTGCCGAGGCCATCAGGGCCCAAATCCTCCAACCCAGAAGAGCAGCTTCTGGCGTAGCAACCCCCCTGCTCGAGAAAGAATGTGCCTCCGCTGCCTTCCCTGTGTGTGGTGTGGAGCCATTCGCTACGGGCACATCTGATGAATACCTCCTCTTGCCACCTCTCAGTGGCCCGCCTAGTCCCAGGCAGATTTGTTATAGATTTACATGCAGAGTGACCTGGTTTCTGGGTCCTGTCAGGAAAAAAATAACTCTGCTGTCATCTGAGTGATGCATGAGGCAGGCAGCCACCGGGTCAGACCCAGGCGTTACGTTCCCAGGAGTGGTGGAGGAATGCGAATTAGCCTACTGCTCCTGTGCAACTGCACTTCAGGCCCTGTATGGCACCCAAATACTGCTGGGGGTTCTGCCCATGTCTCGCAACATTGCCGAGCAAGTCCTCATCCCTTGCTCTGGGCTTTCACTCACGCTTTGCAGGCGCCACGCCTTTTTATTAGTTTCTTACCAATGTGTGTCAAGCAGAGTCCTGAAGCCCGCCATAAGGATCATTTCTCTCCCTTCCACACCCCCTCCCTTCCTCCCTTCTCCAAGATAACCCCTTTTCTCTGCAGTGCTGCCTTGCAGCTCCCCTGCCCGTGTGCTGCCTCCTGTGCTTTCGCCCACTACCTCACTGCTCCGAGGCCACTGCTCCTGCCCTGCAGAGCATCCATGTGTGTGTGTTTAAGTACAAGCCTGTCTGTGTGCAGGAAAAGCAGGGAGGGAAGAGAAATGGCCTGGGTTTTCCACGGTCTTCTGTGGCTGCTCAGAGCTGCAGGCAGCTCTAGCTTTGCAACGTGGGCACCAGGATCCCATCTCTCGCTGACGGATGCCAAGAAGCACTTCTGTGTCACTGCCAAAGGCTTGGAGTGTCCTGGCATGCGTGACCCAGAGGGGAAGAGGCACAAAGGAGAAGTCTCTTCCCACTCCAACACACCTTCCTAAACCGAGGTTGGGAGACTGTTCATTTCAAACATGAGGCTGGAGCCTGGGCCCTGGCACAGGGCAGGTGAAGTCCCGGAGAAGGGAGTACCATGCTGATGACTTCAGGACAGCTCAGTCTGAGGAGCCATGGGCTGCACCGCTGTGTTTTCAGTGGAGTGTGAAAAGGGGACATAAGGTTATAACTCTTTGACATCAGAGCCGGGCACTGTTCATCCAGATATCCAGCCCCTGCCCTGACATCCATGCCCTGGCATGTGCCTGAGCAAGCTGTTTGTTCTCTGAGGCTGGAAGTGTGCCATATGGTACCCCCCGGCCTTTGGGGAGAGAGATGTCTCTGGTTCAGTCCAAGGCTTCCTAGCAAGCTGATATCTGAATACAGAAGTGGATGAAGGATTGGTATTTGGAATGCAGAAGTGCATGGAGGAAAAGCACGAGTCCCTCCTCGAAAAAGCAACATGTTAGCATGGGCAGTGACCATCTGTCACCATACGGGCTAGCCTGCTCCAGGCAACACGCAGCTGGCATTGCCAGGGGGGCACAGCTCTGCTGGGCCAAGCCGGGCTGGGATTTGTTTAAACATCTCTTTTATTGAAGAAACAACAGACATTTCCAGTTAGATTCACTGCTAGCATTGCACTAGCGGCATGGCTAGAGCAGTGTCAGGAGCAGATTCAGCTCCAGAACTTGATTGTCTTCCAAAACATGAATTGGCATCAGGAAAGGTCACTAAGGTCAGGATCCTCCCGTTGTGGAGCCATGCAAGCTACTGTACCAGAGCTGCCCCAGCCAGGGGAAGCAAAAGGCCACAGATAAGGAGTAGGGGGGTGTGCAAGCAGAGAAGGGCTGTGCATCTAACAGAATTATTTGTAATAGCCATTCTTAAAATGCTGTGCTGCATGGATTAGGACTGCAGGTGTTTCCATACCTGTCATTTAAAATTCTGATAATTTGGCACCATTATAATCAGTTTTTCTCCCCTGCTCTGCCTTTTCCCAGCAAGAGAAGTCTGGATCAGCAGCCTAAATTTACACAACACTTCACACCCCCGCCCTGTGTGTTTTCGGGAAGAACAGGCAAGCTCTGGTCTGGGAGCCAGAGCTTGCTTGAGAGCCACCTCTAATTACCAGAAGCCCAAAGCTGAGGACCCACCACCCCAGCTCAAGGGAAGCTTGCACCAAGACGGGATGTGTTGTGTTTATTGACCTCCGTCCCCCTCCTAATCCTCTCTCTTAGTATTTGGAAGTGTGTTAGGCAATTGAGAAGTGAGTGCTTTGTTACACAGGTCAGAGGAGCTCAGTCCTTCCCAGCTGGGAAACCTCAGAGCTATTGGTACTCTTGGCCAAGTTTCCACCTTTGCTCCAGCACAGCTTTTGTCCCTCACTACTAAGGGACAGTGAATCACTCAGATTTGTCCAGCTCCTGCCTCCCCCTGTCCTCTTAGTTCATCACTGATTTTTATTTCCAAGCTGTCTCTAGATTGATAGTTCAAAAACTCCCCACAACCATTTCTAATGTGTCTCAGGTATAATCTCTCCAGGGAGGCTGAGTCCCCTCGCCACGTGCTCCCTGTGCTCCTGGAAAGGCCGTGCTGATTGCATCCATGCATCACTGTGCAAACCTACGTACAGCCGCTCCCCTCCCGGGAGGATTTCTCTGTCTGCAGGATCCCTGAAGAGTGGAGGGCTGGGGAGGGTTGTGCAAGGGAATGGCAGTGTCACCCCTGGGTGACAGGGACAGGGACAAAGGACAGGCAGAGGGAGGAGGGGAAAAAACAGGTAAAGAAGAAACAGCACAGGTCCTTTCTCCATGCTTTAGGTGGGCTACGTCACCTCTCCACACCCCAGGTTAGTGCACACCTGGCCCTGCTTTGCTATTATATCTATATATTTAAAAAAAGAAAAATCTCTTGCACCCTCCCTACCATGCCTGGGGGTGAAAGCACATGCACCAATACAGAGTTTCCAGAGAGGCTGGAGCAGAAAGGGAGCCTGTAGCCATCCTCAGTTGAGGGCACAGCAGGGTAGTGAGGCTCCACACAACCTCCCAAACTTGTGGCCTCATGGCAAGCCCCTCTCCAGCCCCATTGAGGGTGCTGGCTCCAAGGGCAGCATGGACAAAATCTGGAGGCTCTCCAAAACCCCCTGACATAACTTCAAGGCAACGCCCAGCCATAGCCACATGCCTGTCCCCGTTACCAGCACGGGCACACGCACTGGCCACTCCCATCCCACTCCTCAGCTTTTATCCAGCGTCAACAGCTGCTACACTGTGCAGAAGTGAGCTGGAGGAACTGCTGGCTTTAAACTGGCTCCAAGAGAGACCTCCCAGCAAGTAAATTTTCCAGTTAATCGTGTCCCAGTAGAGAGGACACTCACAAATCAGCAGCGCCCAGCACTCCGGAGCAGCACAGCCTCCTCTGGGTACAAGTAATCGTTCAGAAGAGCATTCGGAGGAGAGGGGGGTGGTTTTCCCTGTGTTCTCAGTTTGTTAACTGCAGGCCTGTGATGGCTCTTCCAGCATCGCTGTTATCACTGTTCCTCTTCCAGAGGCAATTAGCCTGCTTCCCCCGCTGTTTGCACAGGCCTCAGAGACAGCAATGGGGGAGACAGAAAGATGGGAAGTTAAACCTGATTGCAGAGCCGCAAAATCAACAGGACAGCAGCAGGGGCTGGGTACTGCCTGAAATGGGATGTAAAGCTTGTTTTCTTTCATTCAGAGATGGATTCATTCGCAGCTGAGGTAGAGCTGCTGGCTGTAGGTCAAACGGCACATTGTATTCTCACCACCGGGCTTTTGCTCTGCCAAAACCAGCTTTTATCAAGAGTGATAACACGTCTCTTGGGTCTGGACAGCAACAGTACCACAACACTTCTCTTCCAGGATGCAGGCAACGGTAACCCATGCACCTGCAGAACATGGGGCAGTGGTGACTGTCCCTTGCTGATGGACCACTGGGCTCCATGGCGTGGGGCTCTGCTGTCAGACTGCAGCATAGGTTGCCTGTAGGCAGTCTGCACCTTCTCAGTCAGATTGTCCCCCCAGTCCCTCTGTCCTTCCTCTGGGGTGTGGATGGGTTTAGGGAATGCCATGCTGGACCAGCAGGAGAGGGCCAGCACAGTGCTGAGGTTACTCTTTGAAGTTTTGCTTTCTATTGCAGCCAGGATGCATTATTAGAACTCATAAAACGCATGAAACAACCTGGATGAATTCTGACTCCATCCCAGCCCCACTCCCACTGTAAGCAGCAGCAGAACATTAACGCTGAGTTTCCACAGTTTTAACATTATGCTTGGTTCTGTCAGGCTTCCCCAGCCTGGTAGTATTTCCCAGGAGAAGCTTCTCATTCCTTCCAGCATCCCAGGGCCACCTGAGACCCAGGCTGGGACAGTTCTGCCACTTGTTCCTCGCTAACCCTCAGCACCCCAACTCTTGCAAGGAACACAGAAATGCCCACTGCCCTGTGAGGAGCCCTTGCATCAGGCTGGAGGGGAGGGCAGCCCCCTGCCTTTGCTGACACAAGAAGGAAAGACCAGAAGGGAAGTTGCCATTGCCTGGCAGCGTTGGTGTACCACAGCTGGCTAGGAAAGTCAAGCCTGACACCCATCTCCCTTCATCCAAAGTGACCCAGACTCCATGTACTGGTTTGGGGTGGGCACAGCCCTCAGCACCTCCCCTAGATGCAAAGATCTGCAGCAAACACCTGCAGGTGAACTGAGTGCCTCAGGCTCGGTCCTTCCTGGAATCCAAGCCTGGGTCCCTACGCCGTTCTCCACTGAGACCTCAGGCACTGCTTATCCCTAGCTTGAACCCCTTTAAGGATCAAGACCTTACGCAGGATGTTGCTGCCTCACCCTGTAAAAGTTTCATCATTTTTTCCTACTAGCAAAGGCCGAGGAGCATCTAATCCCAGAGAGGCAGCAGGCTATTGCAGGGAGGACACCCCTTTCCAACTGGCCCTCTTGCTCCCTCTGCCCAGGGCAGGCGGATGAAGATACAGCCATGCTCATGCCTGAGTCCACACTCGCCTGCTCTCTGTGGGAAATGTCCCTTGGCAGGGGGAGGCAAGTTTCCTCCTGTTCTGCAAGGTTAGAGCTGCTGGGACATTCCCGTTTCCTCCTGCCAAAAGCACTGCTGCTGAAATAGCACTGCTGCAAATAAAACCATCTCCTGGCTAATTACTGGGGAACAGTTCACCTTCTATTTTTAGAGCAGCTTGCAAGCTTGCATTGAAGATTACCCTGCTCCTGTTTTTCTCTCCCTGTCTCTGCTACGTGTCTCTCTCCTTTTCTCTTCCTCGCTGCGAATCGTGCTGAACCAAGCTTGGCTTCCTGTGGGGTGGGGAAGCAGAGGACAGCCTTGTGCTTGCATGCCAGAAACAGTCATTCTAAAGCCATCGACACCAATTGTTTTAGCATGAGGTGGAGAGGGAGCAGCGTTTTGTGGAGCCAGGAACCTCATCTCATCTTGCCATGCCCAGCCGCTGCCTGCTGAGTGCTCCCTCCACCTGGCCACAGCCAGGGACCTGCTTCCATCTGTTCCACACGCTGTTCAAATTGTCCTGTCCAAGTTCTACACTCTTGCAAGACAAGTGGGACTGATAAAGAAAGAAAGGAAAAGAGGAGGCCCTGTTAGAAACCCGGGCTGAGGAGCGATCAGTGTGTAACACAGAAGCAGCGGGAGCTGGACAGGGCATTCAGGGATGGCCACACAAGCTGTAAATCCTGCACTGACCTGTGTGGTGGCCCGAGGAAGGCACGGCCACAGCACTTCTGCTTGGCACAGAGCCACGCACTGCATTCACTCTGCTGTGCCCACGTCCGCAGCGAAGAGCCGAGGCTGCTCCATCCGCCTGCCAAGTGGGACCGGCTGGTGTCACAGCAGCGCCGGAGCTGCCTTGGGATGACAGTCCTCCCTGCCAGGAGACCTGAGACCTGACAGCCCCAAAAGAGCAGGGCTAACACATTCCAAGCAGCTCTGGAGCCCACGGGCATCCCCCCCTGCGCATGGGTGCAACCGGCAGAGCCCCAGCCAGAGGGAGTGCATCCAAGCCTGCCTGGCGGGGTTAACCTTGGTCCCCAAAGCCGGTTAGGCAAATTAGCACTGCGTTTTCCTCGAGCTAATTAATTTCCCTCACAGCAGGACTAATGAGCTCCAGCACAGCACTTGGCTGTGGCAGCCCAGGAGAGGGGATGGCCTCCGGGGCTCGCTGCAGCCTCCGGCATCGGCAGGCACTGGCTCCCCTCTGGGAAACTCCTGCACAGCACCACTGACCTGGGGGTGGGAGCCTCAGCCTTCCCCACCGGCCCTGGATGTCACCTGCAGTTTGGAGAGAGTGTGGAAGTCCCTCTCTCGCACCAGGCAGGTCCAGGATTCTCCACAGAGCAAGGCAATACCAAGCACAAGCCTTGGCACCTCTGGGCAGCTCCGGAGACACGAGTGGGATTCCCCCCAGCAGGGGATGTGACAGTGTTTGGGAGCTGCCTTTCAGCATGTCCCTTCTGATTTTTGGTGAACATGGGCACAGTCCAGCCCTATGTCCACTGAAGTCGGTGGCCAGTTTTCAATTCATTTCAGTGGCCAGTGAAGCAAAATGTCTTCAGTATTCTCTTCCTCTCTTCCCGTCCCAACAAACCACATTTATTTTACCCTCCACTTGACTCTTCCGGGGATCGATGGGTCATCAAAATGATGAGTTAGTGCCTGTAGTGACAGTGGCACTTTCCATTACTGCTGATATACCTGAGGGACACATGTCTCCCAAAGACTCATCAAGGCTGGGAAATTCAACAAAGAGGCTAAAACTGTCATTTGCAATGAAGCCACCCGAAAGCGTGAGTCCTGCAGTGCATGCAGGACCTTCCCAAGCCTGCAAAACCCCACTCTGGATGCCTGGAGAGCTCCAGGGACACCAACATGCACACTGCAAACACAAAGTACAGCACAGGCTTGCATCTACTGCTGCTTTGGGGAGCATTCCCTGTCCCTTCTCACCAATTTATTTTCTCACGGTGAGCCATTTGGATAAACACTTCTAGCAGGGGAATGATTTCTTTTCTTCCATATCTCTCACAACTAGCAGACACCGTGGGGTTTTTTGAGGTTGTATTACGATGACATTTTAATTGGCTCAGGACTATGCAAGTCTCAAAGCCAATTTGGCCCCAATGTTTTCAGGCAGAACTGTTTTCTGTCTCCATTTTGATAGATATTTTTTCCATCGGCCAAAATGGCCTCGCATTGAATAAAACAAAACCGCCTCTTATTTTACTGCTCATGGGTGATCCCTTCCCTTCCTGCTTTAATTTCGGCTTGAGACACGCAGCGTACCTGCCCACCCCGCCACCGCCGAGCTGCCTGCGCGGGGATGGCTGCGGGGCGGGCGGCAGCTGGGCTGCCTCTTCCCACTCGCCTTTGTTTCGCTCCCGTGCGGGAGCCGCGTCTGAGCCAGCGCGCTCGGTAATTGCAGCATTTCAGGCAAAGACGAGGCTGCGAGTCGCGAACTGCTAATGAGTGGGTGTAGCTGGAAGGGCTGGAGGGGGCTGGCGGGGGACACTCGGGGACGCCGGGGCGACAAGGGCACTGGCTGCGCTGCTCCGGCGAAGCCGCAGGACGTGTCAGAAATGTGCCACACGCCGTGACGGCAGCGACAGCCGGCAGTGAGACAAACGGCCGGCGGCAGCAAAGCCCGTGCGGAGCATCCCTATGAGCGTCAGCGCTAATCTTTAATTTGTCACACCTGCACGGCTCCCCCGGCCTCCTGCCTCCCTGCCTTTTTTGTTGTTTTGTTTCGTTTTGTTTCGTTTTGTTTTGTTTTGTTTTGTTTTGTTTTCCCGAGGCAATGGCTTTGATGCCGCCTGACAGTCCAGTGTTTCCGCAGCCACTCCAATACCCTCCTGCTCCCCCTGGGCTGCCTTCCCTTGCCGCGCTCCCCGGTCAGGGACTGACACCCGCAGACCCCACTTGGCCCCGGGAACCGCTTTGCGCCTGCCCCCCGCACAAGTTCTTTTGGGGAAGACCTTCTGGGTGCTGGGTACGGTGTCCCAACCTCCCCGTCCTGCCCTCCGCAGCGACAGTGGCAAGCGCCCGCAGTCACCAGCGCTTTGCCTGGCTCGTTGAAGTCACCTCCGGAGGGCTTTTAATCAGTGATGGCCAAAATTCACGGCTCAAACCACCACGATGGTCCATGCACGGCTCTAATCCTGTGACACAGCACACGCAGGCACCAGTCCAGGGACACACATCGTTTATCTGCTCCCCTGCCAGGCACCTCGCTCACTTGTAATAGCGAGGTTGTGGCGACTCGCCAAGCACCAGAGGCAAAAGGGGCAGAGCTGCTAACTAATGCCATGTGGCTACCCATACAGAGTCTGTCTGCCCCAGCCTTCCTTGGACTGGAAATCTTTTTGGTCAAAAAACCCAAAAAAACAACAAATCTCCAGCTTGTGCCATGTCTCAAAATCGTTTGGGTTTTGGCCCATTCTGAGCTAAGCAGCTGAGAGGTTCCTGGAAAGGTGCAGGATGGGGTGTCAGCCCTGCAGCTGGAGGGCTGGGTAAGCCCTGCCCTGGGCTTGGGTGTGACATACATGTTGGTGTCTGTAAAGCATCACCCTAAGATCTTGTGTCAACAATTTTTCTTGCTTTTCTCTCTCTTTTTTTTTTTTTTTTTAACCAACCTGCCAGGTGTTGTTGCAGTTCATGACCCAAAATCCATTTTTTTTTCTTCCTTCTAACTTTGTGCTTTCAATATGATTTACAAAAATTGCCCATAATAAGGCTCATTCAGCATCTGGATAATGGTTGTCAGGAGTTAAGAGACACCGTGGCATGTTTAGCACAGAAGCATATTGAGTATCTGGGTCCAAAGCTCTGTGGTTTTTAGGTAGTTTCTGTTAAGTGTAGGATGTGCAAAGGTACCTTTGGGATGCCAAAAGGGAGGCAGAGGATATCAGGGTTGCAAGTCAGAAGAGGGACAGTAAATGCCCTCAGCAGTGAATTCACAACTGTAAATCCTGATTAGAAGAGTTCAAGGTCTTGGAAAGGCTGTGTTAATCCCCTCCTAACCTTGGCCTTAAATACTTGAACCACTGGCTCTTTCCCTGCTGCATCCCCGCTGGGCAGCTGTGACCTGCCTGCTGGGCACCGAGCAGGGCTGGGGAGGGACATGGGCTGCACCCACCCACGGGACCTGACAAAGCAGGTTCCCATCCCTTCGAAAGTCTTTTGGTCCTGGTGTTACCTTCACACCCAGAACGTGGGTGCTCAGAGCATGGTGCTTGCAAAACCACCCCTGCGGGTGGGAGGCCCATCCTGGACAGGAGGGGAGATCCACCATCGGCAGTGGGGTTCCTTCCTCACCATCAGCCTGTTCCCAGGCAGGACCTGCCCTTCTAGTCCCCCTTTCTTCCTGGCATCACCTCAACCACCCCTGTTCATTTGGGAATTTTTTATTTTTTTTTTTTAGGGTTTTTTAGAGTAGGAAGAAGTGATGCTTTTGTGGCTCCTGTTTCTTGGCTTTGCCCTTCTTCCTACCAGGCTCACTCCATATGAGCCAGGGCTAAGTCTATGGGCTAATTGACTTTATTTATCATCTCTTTTAAGGTTTTAAATCGTGCAGGGGGTTATTTGCCATTGCTGCTGCTTAGCTTATTTGTTTGGGACAGGGGCTTTGTTTTTCTTTTTGCTTTCCTCTCAAGGGCCTCTGTAATTGTCACCTCAGGCATCAATTACGGCTCAGCAGCGCCTTTGGGCACTGTCGGAGTTTGGGAATTGCACAACCTTGGAGAGGGGGAGGCTGAGCAGGAGGAGCCCCGGCAGGGATCCGTGGTGTGGAGACACTACAGGGCGATGCTGCGGGGAGAGGGCTGGTGGCACCACAGAGATGAGCTCTGGGGTTTCATAACTGGAGCTGTTCCGAGGTTTGCTGTCATAAAGGTCTCCCTGCTGAAGCTGAGCTGCATAAACTGTTGGATAATCTATGTTAGAGGCTTTTCCTTCCTGGCAGGAGAGCTGCTGGATGCCTGCCACATGAGTGTTTCATACTTGCAAACCTCTACTTTGCTTCCCAAATTCGGCCATTCAGAATTCTGCCAATTTTGCAAACAAGAAACTAGTGAGTTTTTTGCATTGTTTATTACTAGAAGCATCCTCTTGGGGTTTGGGGTTTTTTTTAATTGCCAAAACCTGCAAAAAATATTTTATTTCTCCTGAAACAAGCAGAAAACAACCTTTGTTTCTTTTTGTTTGGTTGGTTTGTTTTGTTGGTGTTGTTGTTGGTTTGGGTTTTGGGTTTTGGGTTTGGTTTTTTTTTCTTGTTTCCCCAGAGATGGAGTATTTCCATTGCAGCTGTGCCAAGACGTAGTTTCCTTTCCAGTGGACAGAGGTTGTATGAAGTTACCTTCCCAGAAGGTTGTGTGAGGTTCAGGGCACCCAACTCAGTTACGCTACCTCAGAAACATCATTGGAGACCTTCTCAAAGCATTACTTGGCAGAAAGTAAAAAATACTCTCACATCAGCTGTCTTCCCTTTCATCTTCCACGGCAGCATCTGTTCAGAAAATCAGGGTAATTAACGTAGCCCTGTCTTGTCCTGCCTAACACTTTGCGCTGCGCTCAGAGCCTTCTGCCTGATTTCTGGGTAGTGTAGAAGGAGGGGAAACAGGGAAGTAGAAGGATCAAAAACAGAGTGATGCTGTGCAAAAGACCTGAAACTGCATCCAGTCTCCCCACCCCTGCCCCACGTAGAGGCACAGCCCCACATGCACAGGATCTCTCTGCAGGGATGCTCAGGACCCATCTGTCGTGGAAGCCAAGTCCTGGGAGTCAAGCAATGGGATTAAGAAGTCAGACAGGCTGCTGTCCACCGGGTAAGATTAGTCCCTGCTAAAGTGTTTCTTAATCCTAGGCGCAATTGAGATAATCTAAGCACAGATTAACCAGGTCCAACTGGAGTTAAGCTCCCAGCTTCCCGTTTATTTTTGGCAGGAAGAGGCTGCTGCTGCTCTGGTGCCTCACCAGGTGTTCGCACACCAGTGCCCGCTCAGGAGACTGGGACAGAGGAACTCAGTGTAGCAGCTTTGCCTTGCGACAGAGACCCCAAAGACTATGGTTTTATGACAAGTTTTGTGATATGGGCTGGTGTTCTTTTCCTCAAACTTCCTGTCTCAGATTTCTCTGGTTGTATAATAAACCATCTTTTTGCTTCTAGAAAAATAAACAAACAAACAGACAAACAAAAACACCAACAACACCATCAAAAACTTTTGGCCCTTAAAACGCAAAGAAAATAATGTCAGTGCAGAACTGTCTTTAACAAAGACCTTCCTTAGGGCTTTCTTATGGGGTAAATCAGTGATGCCCAGGAATGATCTCCATCAGCCTTCCATGCAGCAATATTTGAAAAGCTACAGGGATTGTGGAGAAAAAATTTCACAAATCTCCTTTTTACTTTCTCACCTGAAGGCTTGTGTGTGGCTGGTGCTGGACATGGGAGCTGAAGGACGTTTTCCTTTCAGGATCTCCCTGCTGCAGTGTCTGGATTTCTTTGAATGACACTCTCGGCAAGGACCCATTGGGTTTTTAAAGCTTTGAGCATGTTCTTATTACTCTTAGATATGATGAAAACTGGTTTTTCAAAATAAAATAAAAGCTTTGCCAAAATTTCATGATCTGCCTTTAACGAAGAAGGAAAGGAAGCGCATAGGGAATGTTAAAGTTTAAACTGGTATTCCTAGACCTTTAAAGCATCTGCTTCCTTTTTCTTTTTTTCCTTTTTTTTTCAAGAAGAAACATTTAATTTTCAGTCTCTCAAACATTTCTGGATCATTTTAAGGTAGCAAGAGCACCATGGCAATGACTGCATTTTGATACATCCTATATAAGATGCCTTGTCTTTTGGCCGAAAAGCAACTTTCTCACAGACACAGATACATACACATGTATCTGTGTCACTGCACAGAGATCATACACTGTGAGAAAATGCTGGGTGTGGGATTCTCTTGGAGATGGCAGCTCCAACGTGCTGTGTCAGGAGCCAGAGAGAGATGCTGGTGCTATGGTTGGGTGGCACAGGATGCCAGGAGCACTGCTTGGATGCCCCAGCTCTGAGAGGGGACTCCCCTGGGGGATATGAAGCACCTTGGTGCTCTCTTTGGAGGAGGACTCTGCCTGGGGAGACCAGTGGCAGACAAGTACTGACCACCCCCATGCACCTCATGCCTAACCTGAGCAGGAGCCTCATTCGCCCTCACTGCTGTGGCTCCGTGCTGCTGGCAGCCTTCCCGACTATTTTATTGCTTCCGTCTTTATTTCTCATGGTAGCAAGCTGGTTGAGTGAGTTGGCACCTCACTGCTTAATAAAGAGCCGTGTCGCTGGGCTGCATCCCAGAAACTTCTGTGTAGGTTTTAAAAAAGGGATAGGTTAGAGGGATTGATTTATTTTTTCCCTACAAAGGCCACCACACCACTAGACTGCAAGATGATTGATCAAATGACCTTTCTTCCCATTTACTGCCCTTCCCAGAAACGTGTCGTATCCATGTGCTGCAGATACCTCTGATAGGATCAAACAGCCGCGTGACACAGGCGGTTCAAATGCTACACACCTCAAATTTGTGATGCCTTTAATCAGCCCTCTTAAGTGAAGGGCTGGAATTAGACACACACTGTTGCCACAGTAATTTGCAGCCCTGGCAGACTGCTGTGTGCCAGCAACCATCCTCAGAATCCCAAACATGGTCCCACAGCAGCTACGGGCAGGAGGCAGGATTGCTGTCATCCCGTCCTCCTCCAACCATCCTGCTTCCTTAAGGCACACACCTCCCTTCTCCAGTATCTGGTGGGATGGAGCAGAGGGCATCCAATCCAAGGGAAAAAACCCACGAGTTTCTCAGGCGGCGTCTTTCTGCCCTTGGGGAGCGCAGCGCCGTGGAGCGTGCTTATTAAGCAGACAGTCCTGAAGGACACTTTAAAATAAATTAAGAGGGCTGTTCCGCTCCTGCAGCTGATTATAGGCATGCCTGTTTTGTTGTTTCGGGTTGGGTTTTTCTTTGTTTTTTTTTCCCAGAGAGTGGAAAAGAACACTTGGAAAAAATTGTCTAATTTTCCCCTTTTGCCAGATCAGGCCTCTGTGTAATAACAAAACCTCGGTGCTCGCCGCTCGCTGCTCTCTTTGGGACACCCGGGCTAAACGAAAGAGCGTAAATCTGTTGGAGGCCTGGAGCCAACGTGCAGCTGTCCTGACATGCTATCCACCACCCTCCCTCCCCACCCGCCTCCCCGCTATGGCTTTAGCATCTGAACCGCAGGAGACATGCAGATCTGGAGGTAAGCCCTGGTGGGAAGGAGTCCTGCAGGTCACCAGTTAAGCATTTCAGCCCTGAGCCGATCTCTCGTAAGCCACTTTTTGGAGATAAGCTTATCTGGACCCGACAGCTGAATTTAACCCTGAACTTTTGATCTTGATTTTTAGCCTCTGCAAGCCAATAGGTTTCCTTGAAATTATACACATTAGATTTCAGCTCCCCTGCTACAATGGCTCCACCACTCCCTTAAAAGGGACCTGCACGGCTGTGCACGACAGCATCATCCAGTAATGCCCTTGGTTTCACAGCCAGCCCTGTGAGTTAGACAGGCCCCCGGCTGGGGAAAGCCTTCGATTAATGACAGTGGGGCTCCAGCGGGAGAGGAGCTGGGATTTTACACTTCCTCTGATAACGCATGTGAAGGTAATATTGCACAGGAGTGGATTATCACCCTGGCACTTTGCTGTGTGGGTTTTAGGAAATTTGTTTTCAGTGCATAGAAGCAGCTAGAAACGCTCTTTCTCGCTGCATGAAAAATGTACTTGGTAATGGTCTATTGCTGGACGAGCTGACTGTGTTTGGGCTGTCAGCGCCGTGACAGACTAGCCAGGAAGGGGGTTGCTAATCAGTTTTCCCAGCATCAAATCAGCATCTGCTATATACGATCAAGGAAATTGAGGAATCTCAATGTTTTTGCAATATTGCTTAGTTGGCCATGAAATATGGGTGGTTCTGAGAGGAACGACTTATTTCTCCCTCACGAAGATAAAGCAACTTTAGCTAACGAAGCATTGCTGCACAATGAAGCCAGCTAATAGCAGCGCTCTGATGAGAGCAGACACACAGCAGCATCCCGGCAGAAGGCAAGGGGAAGAAAGGGAGGCGTAAACAGCTCTGCAACTAAGACATTATTAATATGGTTGAACTACAGAGGGCAGAAGGGATTTCTGTTCTCCTCTTTCACTCCAAAAGCAATATTCAGAAAATGTCTGGGTTCCTACATTTAGCCAAGAAATTAAATTTTTTGGAATTTAACCATATGTTTTCTTACTTGATTTTCATTCACTAACACACAATACCAGTCTTCCTAGGGAGGGTGGCTGACTAAAGCCCAGCTGAGGAAGCCACTCTCCAGTCCAAGAGGTTGATAAACGGTATTTAAACAGAATCCCACTTCTGGAAGTTCTTTGGGGCTCTACTTGCCCACGTCACTCCTGACTCTAGGGTCTGAGCTCTGCAGGCTCTTTGTCACTTCTGAAACTGTACATTCTTCATGTGCCTGAACAGGTCTTTTAGCTCTCCCCTGTTTAAACCTATGACGTTTGCCACAGAACAAAAAGCTCACCGGGTCAGTGTGAAGTGGCATGACTTTGCGGGGTTCACGGCGACAAAAAGGCTCACAGCAGGTGAGGGCCAGGCCCTTCACCCTCGAGGCAGGGCAGATATTCACACTCCCATGCATGCCCCCAGCCCACCTCCATGAGAGCACCCAGTTCACACGCGGCTTTTCCAGGCCAAAGTGCTTTCTTAAGTTTCTCCTTTGGCAAGACAGCTGTGGTAGCAAAGAGAGTGGAATTTGCTTCCTTCCTCCCCTCCCTCCCTAGCACTAGCATTTTTCCTAAGGGTAAAAAAAACTAATCCCACAGCCTGCCACATGCCTCCCCTCCTTCTCCATCCAGCCTGGCGCTAAGGGAATCACTGCCATGCAGTGGTGGGGCTGGATGTTGGGAGAGTGCTTCCAGGGTCAGTGTGGCAGAGTTTGGCACTTGGGTGGCTCAGAAGGGCAGGAACAGCCTACTTTTGATGGCCTTTATGAGAATTGTAGACCAACTGCAGGCCGTTCAGTTGTGATCCACGGCAAAAAGTGCAAACCTGTTCCTGGGACAGAAGTGCATAAGCCCCTTTTATGTAACAGCCCTGTGATATAAGCAGCAGCCAGGGATTTATGCTGTCTTTGAAGTAAATTGCATCTCGGCGCACTATAGCATGAAAGTTAAGATTTACCATTCCCGGGACACTGAAGACCCCGGTGGAAGCCAGGGAATAAATAGCACGGCTCTCTTCTCACTGCCTTCTGCTGCACGACTGGGCTCCACAGACCTTCCTCCCCTCTCCGCCCCTGCTTCCACTTGCTTTGTGTCGGGGAAGCAAATTGGTCACATCTGCATCCGGCCAGAGAGGAACAATGTGCTGGCTTGGCAGCAAGGCGCTTTCTGAGCGGGGATACCTCAAAGTAAAATGAAAGGCTGGCCATCAAAGGTAGAAAACAGACCAGCAGATGAAAGGGATTCTTTGCTTCGCTTTGGTAAGGNAAAAAAAAATTAAAAAAGGAAAAGGGTGCAAGAAAACTGGGGCATCCAGAACAGCACATTTTTTCCCCCTCCCCTTTTCCTTTGCTCATCCTCTGTCATCAGCGGAGGGGAGGGATCGGCGTCCCCCCATGCTGCGGCAAGCACTGTTTATCTTCGCTCCTCAGGACGCTGCCATTAGCAGGGCTTCAGTGTGTCGTGATGCTTCATCATTAGTTGGAGGTGCTTGATCTGGCTGGAGAATAAATGAGCCGTTCCCCCCAAAGAAACCCTCGTGTTTCGTGGCCAGCTGAGCAAATATTTTGAAATATTCCAGCTCTGCAATTTCTGCGGTCAGATAAAACAAAAGGGGATCTGATACAAAAGAGCTGAATTCTTCCCTTTGCTCTCCAGCAACCCCACCAAAGTCGGTAGTGGTAAGGGGGAACCGT
Source organism: Grallaria varia (assembly GCA_013396735.1). NCBI lineage: Eukaryota > Metazoa > Chordata > Aves > Passeriformes > Formicariidae > Grallaria > Grallaria varia. The sequence goes on along the minus strand of VWZG01013351.1, from coordinate 171,278 downwards.
GGTCTGCGCAGCAGGGAAGCACATGCCTAAGTCCCATGGAAAATCCCTGTGGTCTTTACAGTTAATCATGTCCAGTTAATCATGTCCAGAGGTAGACGAGTGCTCAACTGATGTGCTGAATCATGACATACAGGCAATTACCCTAAATCAGAGCAGTATCTGCCAGTCCCAAAAGGCTCCATTATGCTTCACCAACTCCTGAAGGGAAGGCAAAAACCCCAAGCAGCAGGACAGCAGAAGAGGGAGGATGAAACCGCCAGGTGTTCCTCTGCCGCCTCCCCAGCACTTTTCTAACCTTGTGAAAAGTTCTGGCAGCTCTTTAAATCCAAGCTGTGGAGATTTACAGCTGCAGACCCTCCGGGCAGCTTGCTGCATTTACTCTGGGTTTCTCCCAGCCAGCTGCCTCAAACCCCACAGACAAGGTTTCACAGACAAGTTTCAAGGTTTCAGGGGCTGAGACTTACAGGCCCAGCAGTGTTTGACCTCCTTCTTCTCCCTGACTATAAATATGTGTCTTCTCTTCATCTGAGCATCCTGGCCCCCTTCTCAGACACTCTGTTGAAGCAAAGCCCCCTTGCCACCCTTTCATCACCTGAGCCCAGTGTGGCAAGTGGGATGCTTTCCCATGCACACTGATGGATATCCAGAAGTTGCTGCCTGCTAGGAATAACTCTATCCTTGCCCTGTGTCAGTGCCAGCAGCTAAGGCAGCCTCCAGGAGTTGGATTCCCAGAGTATCCCACCTTGTGTTTGCCCGGCATCAGTAAGGAAAGGGTCCTTGAGGAAGGATGCTCGTTAGCTGCAGCATCTCTCCTGCTGGTCTGGCTCCCATGGCTGCGCAGTGGAGTCCTGGGAAAACTGGGTTTGTCTGCCCAGGGACGGCAGTGCTTCCATTGCCTCCGGGCATTTAGCACAGCAGGATCTCTTGCTGTGCTGCTCTGTGATTGGAAGCATTTCCCAGCCCACTGCTTGCTAGGAAAAGAAAAATACCCCAAAATGGGAGGCTTTGTGGGGAGAGGACATGATGCTGGGGATGGATGGATGAGTGTCTGAGCAAAGGAAAGGGAGAGCTCTTCCCGTGCGAGTTACACTGTCTCTGAAACAGGTGTTCCTATCCCAGGAACAGCTTTGGCATTCAGTTACAGGACTGGAATATCATCACACGCTATGATACAAGCTAAGCCCTATTTTTCATGTGTGCACAGGGGAAAAAGCAATACAAGACGGGAGCCTGCATATTCTCATTTAGGAGCCAAAGACTAATGTGCCCAGCAAAGCAAAATTAACCCAAATACCATGATTATGCAGAAAAAAAATCTGCCAGAGAATGTAATTTCACCAGCGACATCCTGCAGTTTTCTGCCATTGAGAGTTCGAGAGGTGGCATAGTAACAGAGTACATCAGGGCAGGCATTTGACTGGGAGCATTAAATACCTCAGAAAGGTGAATGGCCAAGGTCTTCCTGATAATTAAAATGTGTGCAGTCTTCATAGACCAAGGAAGGGACAGAGCTATTGTTTAAACAGGTAATTAGAGCTGTATTTTAAGCAAACTCGAGGCAGTAACGAGCTCTGTCAGACTGGGAGAGCAGCACTCCTGCTCCTGGTTCCAGCATGAATAACTATTGCCCCCCAACCTGCTGCCGGGGTCCTCCCAGCAACACTCCCTGGTGACTGCGCCTGGTTGGGGAAAAAAATTCTATTTGATTTCACATTTTTCACTCCCTGTCTCCTTCCTTTTGCGTTCAGGTTCAAGAGAATTGGCTGAGCCACTTTTTTTTTATTAGAGCGGCAGCAGAGAAAAAAAATGGGACCCAGTCAGGCCCCAAGGGAAGGGAGGAAATAGCGTGAGCTAGCGCTCCGTTTTCTCACACAGACACACACACAGAGACACTCTCCCCATCCACACAGGAACAGAGAAAGGGCAGACATCTCGTGGAGCTGGCACAGAGGCAATATCAACCACCCCCATCCCACAACCCAGCTCCAAGAGACTATAAAGTCTCCTCACCAGTCAAACCCGTGTGGAGGAGTCCCAGAGATGTGCCATAATCTCTTTTTGAACAGCCAGGGATGCACATTCCTCTGCTGGGGGGTCAGCACTGGAACCCTCCTCCATGCCGAGAACGGGGCCAGGGGGCCATGCCCACTCTGCCCTGCTTCCTGCAAAGGGCTAATCCCAGCCTCACCCCCCTCTTGCTGCTGGCTCCTCATCAGGTTCCCACCTTAGCTAGGGGGGGGTTACCGGCTTCTAATTAACCCCCTTGTAGGCAAAGCTGGAGAAAACAATCAGACCTGGAGGAAAGCAAGGAGGTGCCTTTGCACCATCAACAGCCTCCCATGAAAAATATATAAGGGCTAGACATCAGCGATGAGGAAACGGCAGCATACAAAGAACGGCGCTCGGCTGCCTGGCTTTGCAGCCCACGTTATCCACGTTGCTCTGAAAAGCCTAAATCAAAACACTTCGAACTGCAAAGGCCTTTGGGAGCAGCGGGGTGAGGGCACACTGCTCTGACATAGCACAGGCTGAGGAAAAAGCCTCTGGAAGGCAAAGAGCTGGTCACGTCTGGGAACAGCCCACTAATGTGTGCTGGCCACAGCCAGAGTCTTACACTCTGGCTTGCCTGCAGCTTGGCTACGGAAGGCTGCATGCCCTTCCTGAGTTTTGTATGGAAAACCTGTAAAGGATTTTTGCTCTGTATTTTGCTCCAAAGCATTGCCCCAAAGGAGAAGACTGATGCCAGGGAGCATGGGAAGACCAGCCTGTTTCGAGCCTGGCATCTCTCACCCCTCTGGGAGCAGAGCTGGGAGACGAGGCACGACATAATGAAGAAGGACATCCTTACCCCTTCAATGAGTCACCACACTCAGAGTCATCTCTTTGACAGTCAAGAAGGGCTATGGCCAATTCCCTGAAGTAAATTTGCTTGCTTACATTTTTCTTAAATGCCAGGTTAACTTACAATAATGAGGATACTTACGACATGAAGAAATCTTTCTCCTTTCCAGAAGAAAGAGTGGGAAAGAATATGAGTGAGAGTATCATTGCTGGTTTTGACTGCCCACACAGTGCTGCATGAGCTACAAAGATAAATTCTATGTCTTGTGAGTCTTGGGATATCAGGATGTTCTGCTGCAGACCCAACTCCCGGAGTCCTGTGATAATGTGAAACTCTCTGCTCTCTTCGCTTCTCTAGCCTTACTTCTTGCAAGAAAGCTGTTAAAATGTTAATGATGGAGGGAAGGCAGAGGGAAAAACTCATCTGCGTGGTCTTTTAAGAGCAATTAAGGTCAGATTTTCTGTCCTCCATGGCTGGAAGTGCTCAGGGCTGTTGCTCAAGGTGCTGGCAGTACCCACCGTACTAGTGAGAGCCCACAGCACTCTGGCTACTCCCACAGCAAGAAGAGGGAGAGGATGCAAGGTTAGCCCAGGTCTGGAGGAAATTTTTCCTTCTGGTTTCTTGAGTTAAACATCCCTTCAGGAGCTGTTTTGTACCTGCCGGAGTGACTGAAGCCGTGAGTGTCTCCAGCAGCTGTTGGAGGTCTCACCCCAAGCCCGTGGGGGCTGAGCACATGGGCAGAGGGGAGATGAGTTTCTTGGGGTTGGGGTGTATTACTGGAGCATCTCACAGCTCTGCCCCAGGATGGCCAGGCAAACCTCGGGTTTTTTGCAGGAGAGGGGACAGCCTTGGCAGAACGGAGTAAAACAGCTCCATCCCCTGACCTCCACCATGGTTTGACTTTTAAACAGCTCGGAGCACAGCCACCCTGGTGACTCACACTGTGAAACTAGGGCTTTTTAATTTTTTTTTTTTTTTTTTTTTTTAAGAAGGAGCGCTGCTCCATCAGTCAATTACTTGAAGAGCCGTTCTAATTTGGCACCCAATTGTTTCCCCAGCTGCCTCTGCGTCTGATCTCCACTGTGGGCGGCAGGAGCAGGCTGCCTGCGCCAGGAAAGGAGCCCAGGCACCCAAGGGAGGAGGAGGAGGAGGAGGAGGAGGAGGCAGCAGGGAAGGCCACACTGCCTGGCTGAACAGCCCTGCGCCCGCAGAACAGCAGCACTAAAACGCAGGCATTAAAAATATCTCAGGGTCACAGGTGATTGCTGGATAATAAAAATTACCGTGGGAGGAGGCAATGGGAGGGAGGGATCCTGGAGGCAGCAAAACAGCCTGCCAAGGCTGGCCCAGCCACAGCAGCTCACTGCGAGCCACGGCCACAGCCACCACTGCTCAGTAATGAATGTGATGTGACATTTATGGCTTTTTCCACTGTGGATTTTAAATCGCTTCACAAAGGCTGCTTAATAGCACTGTCCCCTTCTTCTCTTCCAATCTCTCCCCCCGTCCTATTTAATGTAAAAAATAAGTGACTTGCCTCCCATCATGTGAGAAGTCAGTGGCTGAGCCAGCAGCAGAGCACAAGTCCCCAACCTACGTCTCTTGCCCTTTAGCCCCTGCGAGCACTCCCTTTTTTCTAAGAAATCCAAGAATAGGATCTGTACTGAGACAGCTGTTTTTAAATCAGCAAGGATTTTTTATTGAAGAAGAGGAGGCTTGCTTTCAGCAAGGAGCCTTGATTAAAACTGCACTGCCTCCCAGGCACTGCAAGGGGCTGCGGGTGTTGCAGTGATGGAAGTGGGTGTGATGCTTCCCGCTCCAGGATGGAGGTACCCAGAAGCAAGAAGATACTTTGGTGTAGCTGCAGCCAAATATGTGTCTCCAGGCTGTAGCTCCTCTTTCACTCTTTTAATATAAATATTTCCGTATTCTGTTGCATGGACACACATGTGCGTTCGCACACGCATGCAAATGCCTGCCTCAGCCTGTGCTGCTGCCGTCGAACTGCTCCTCCAGCTGCACCCCCAGGCGGGCAGGCTCCCTGTGTGCCCCTGGCAGAGAGCATCCCCTGCCTGCGCAGCCCCTCAGCTGTGCTCCTGCCCTTCTGTTCTGCTCCCTGAGGCCTGTTCAAATTGAGACATACATGGCAGCAGTTCCAGCCGAGGGCAAAGAAGCAGCACTCTCATTTCAGAGAAAGCCCATCCGTGCTGTGTGCAGTGCAGGAGGAGATGCTTGTGGATGGAGAGGCTGTGACAGGGAGGTGGAGGATGGGTACAATATTCCTGCCTTTTTCTCATTCGGTTCTTGGATTATGGAAGATTTTTTTACCACGTCCTTATAGCGCATAAACTGACTTACAGTACATGGCCCTCTTTTACTTCTTGATGAGAAAATTAGAATTATTCAGGGTACTCACATGCACATGTGCACTCACACATGCACAAACACACACACATATGCACCTGTGCTGCCTGTAGCAATGCACGGGGCTGTCAAAAGTCATTCCCACAAGTTTGCTCCACCAGGCTGGACTTTTCTGCCTTACTCTGTCAGGACATTGTCTGCTGAAACAGCCGGCATCCCCTAGAAAGCAGACAAGCCATTGCACCCCAGCCACAGAGCTCTCTAGGAAGAACCTCCTGCAGTTCTGGATTGGGGCCACTGATTCTGCAGCTGATGAGACTTGAGATCCAGGACTTGCCTGGATGTGTTCACGGCAGCTCCCACTTGAAGGCACTTGTGCTCACCATCAGCTGGCATCTCCTGAGGGAAGGTGGATCTCTGCCAGAGGGGCGGAGACACAGACCCGTGCTGATGGGGCTGGGTCAGTCTCCACCAGGCCAGGCAAGAGAGTCACAGCCAGATGGAGCCAGGAGAAAGCACTATGAAGTTGTTGGCCAACTTAGGATGTGATGTTGGCTTCACAGGAAGCTACTTGGCTGCCTCCCCCTGAATCAAGATTCAGTGATGCCAGGAGACTGGCACAGCGGGGAAACTGAAAGCAAAAAATGGCAGAGTGGAAGGCAACTCGGCATTAGTTCATTTTTACCATATGTCTGACTATTCATTACACTCTACCATTCTGTTCTACAAGACTCCTGGGGGTCTTCCATGCCATTTTATGGCTAGCGGGGTTCCTCTTTGCTTGCGGCACAGCGTTACCATGCGTGCCCAGGCTAATGGCTCACAAGGTCCTGTGGCAGGAGCAGCCCCATCCTGTGCACAGGCAGCCACTGGCATCAACATGCTCTGGCTCTCACAGCCCATCCCCAGCATATCACGGACCTGCCAGGTCACCTGGCACAGGGGTCTGTCCCCCAGAAGCAGAGGCAAGCAGGTGACACCAGCTACAAACACGCTCTGCCACCTGCCAAGAGACCCTCGCTGAGAAGCAACGGGGTTTTTTTATGGATTTGTAAATTATTCTATATTTCTCTGCGGTCTCCCTCTGGAGTGTGTTCCTGGCATGGGACCAAGCCCCAGCTCCAGCAGCAAGCGTGACTCATCCTGGCAGGCAGCGGCCCAGGAGGGGGAGGATCACCCAGGCTGGGAAGCCAACACCATGGCTTTTTTGTGTGCACTGCAGTGGCAGCAGCATCTGTTTCTCCTTGTAGGTGGGAAGGTCGAATTAGCAGCCCCCTTTGCCTGGATCCAGCTGTCCAGTCCCCCTTATGCCATCATGGCTTCTCACCCTCACTACCATCACATGCACAAAAAGTAGAAGTGAGCTGCCTGCACTCTGCCCTCTGTGCCTCCTGGGCTGAACTCCTGTCCAGAGAATGAGCAAACCTCTGTCTTCTTCATACTGCAAGACCCTGGACCAAATCCCCAGGAATCAGCCCTGCCCGAGGGACTTCAAGGGCGTTCTGCATGGAGAGGTGCGGGTGTCTCTCTGAATGTCAATCAGAAAGGCACAACAGCATGTAGCGTAATAATAAATTTGTTTTATTAATAACATAAAATAAGAAGAGGAACGTAAAGTAATTCTTATGTCCCTTCAGATGCAGGGAACCCCATTTATGAGCAGCATTGGATGGCCTTCAGATGAATAGCCAGAACAGAGACTGCAGATCCCATCACTGAGGGATCAGGTCTCCCTCCTGTTCCTTGGTGCCTTTAATCTCCTGTGACAAGCAAAATCGTGTATCTTTTTCTGACAGATAGGGAGGTTCTCTCTGTAATGATGCCCACCAGAGCCCAACAGCACAAGGCATCTCAGCATATTCCCTTACATTGCTGTGTACATGGGTCTGCAGCACACCCAGTACAGCACCCTGTAGAGCAGACTTGGCTTGTCCAATGTCAATAATATAGTATCTTCCACGAGGCTCCCAAGAGGGAGAAGACCCTTATTTTTCTTTCTGTCAGACATGTTGTTTTCCTCTAAAGTTTTTGTGCCTGCTAGTGACCGCAGGCTGAAGCCCAATCAATGGAGCTGTTATCATTGCTTCCCCCAAGGGGACATGCAATTAAAATCATCAGTGTCACTCTGCCCAAAACACAGGGGCAAAATTGCCTTCACAAATAGTTTTATTTCTTCCTTTAAATTAGTATCAAAATCCTCTTACAGGAGGGCTTTAGTTTCCATATGTAAAACAGATGATAAAAATTTACTTCAACATGTTATTTTTCTTTTAAGGGGTGCCAGGTGGATGTCCTTGCAGAGATCTAGCATGGACTCAGTACAGCAGTGACCATGAAGCACAGGTACACACATTTCCTGGAGCACCCTGGTGATATCAGATTGTATCTGATGTGGATAACCATTCACCCTCAACTGTACCAAGGCAATCAAGGCTTCCTGCATCTGCTTCCTTTGCCTTCAGAGGCAAAATACAGCTCCTCTCAGTCTAACACTCCTCAGACTTGGAGAAAAGCACCCACGCAGCTGTGTGGGAAGAAATACCAGAGTCTGCATGGGGAGATCCAACTCCCAGTTGTATGCTTGTAAGACATTCAAAGCCCAAAACACACGTGCTCAAGTGAATAACTGGTTTTGGGTTTCGTCCATTCCTAAGGCCACTTGGTAACCCACTCCTAGAAGACTTTTCACATCCTGCTTCCACTCTGCTGAAGTGTCTGATCTCTGATAGCTGCAATCCTTCATGGCTAGTTTTCCAACCAGTTGGCATTTTGCTGCAGACTGCTTTCGTTTGAGATCCCCTTTCTGTCCCAAACCAGGAACTTTAGCAAGGCTGAGAGAAGTATTTTAAATACAGCATTGTTGCCATGCTCTCAGGTACATGTGTGGCACTAGGACAACCTCCAGAAAAGGGTGAAAAGGCTGCAGATACTCCCTTTAGTTTACCTGGGAACCCAGAGGCAGATTTCCCCTTTTGTGCTGTGTTTGATTTCTGCAGTGTTGCCTCCGCGTAGGAACGGCTTTTTCATCTGCAGGAAAGGAAGTGTCCCTGTTGAATGCTTTTTGCATTCATCTCCTGCGCAGCTCCTCGTGGCTCGATGCCTCCCGACAGCAGGCAGCCCTCTCGGCAGCGTGCCAGCGGCACGGACCAGCAATGCTTCCTGACAGAGCCAGGAGATCACCACTGCCGCTTGTGGGGCTGGGGGGCTGACTGCTTCCCACAGCCAGACAGGGCTCTCCTGCCCTCCCTGCCACTGGGATGAGAGCTGCTGATATGTCCAGGGAGGGATTTACTGATCCAGCGTGCTCCCCCTTGTCCAGGTCACAAAATGTCCATCAGCAGCCTGCAACCATGTCACGTTTATTTCATTGAACGAATGAGTTTCACCAAGAGGCGCTGTGAAAATTCCACATCTAAATCGGTATTTACGCCTGTATTGGCACATTTCCTAAGGAACCTGAAATCATTTGTGTTGCTTTATTGGCTGGCTGCTATAACTAATTAACAACATGAATTAGCATGGAACAATCCCAAATTCAATTTTTAGGAAAGCACCTAATTTTCATTCCTGAGATTAGAAGTTATGAAATCACATACCCAGCATAATGTGTACAATACATATGATATATAAGTGTGTGGTGCACATATACCACATACAAACCTAAGCAATCAGAGCTTGACGACATTAATCCTCTTCAAATTGTTGTTCCAGCTACTTGAGAGACAAACATGCATTTGGTGACCTTGCAGAGCATGCATTTCCTCAGCTTATGTGACACAGGAAGCTCCTAAAATAAATGATGACTGAATTCTTACCAAAGAGATACACAATAAGGGTGATTTAGAGAGGTACCCAGAGGGACCCAAATATAGGAAAGGATCACATAATTTCCTTCTTCTGATGGAGTAACGGTAGTAAGACTAATTAACAAATATCAGAGCAAGGCTTTCGTGAAAGATCTGCTCCCGAGGATGACTCCTGCTCCTGGAGGAGCCACTAGGGAGGAGCCCTGAAGCCAGCCAAGGAATTTGGAGGGTGACATCGCTGGCACATGCAGGCAAAGCTCATGCCAGCAAGTGGGGGACCTGCAGTCTCTGCAGAAGATTTACCAGTGGGAAGTTGAGCGCCTAAGGGAGGGCCAGGAGTGTGAACACAGTGACCAGCGTGACACAGTGCTGGGACAGGATCTGTATTAAAAACGTGTCTGTCAGTTCCTTGGAAACGACTGAGAACTGAAAGCATCAAAGAAATAAAGCTGTTGCCAGCTGGAGGAACAATAGGCAAGCCAGAGCTATCTTTAGCTCACGGGATTAAATTCAAATTGCAAATGCAAAGGCCTGGAAGAAAAGGCCTTCCCGCACTACTGAGCACCAGTGTAAGTGCACAGCACAGCCCGGCACTGACAAGCATCCGCAGCCCCTTTGTCATCCCATGTCATCCCCTTACCTGAAGGAAGGGCAAAAGGAGAAGAGAGGGAATATGTCCCTGCCTGACTGCAACACTCCCAAAACACTAATTTTTCCTGTGGGAGGGTGCTATGCCTTGGCGACAGCCCGGCAAACTTCAGCAGTGGTAGCCATACAGCTGCAGCCTCACAGACCTCAGCAAAAGCCAATTTTTCCTGCTTCTCATTCATGGAGGGTACAGCAGGCAGCAGCTGGATGTATGAGCAGTCAGCACAACCTCCTGCAAAATTATCAGGGGACTTGTAGTGGCTCCCGGACAGGAGCGTGGGGCTCAGTTCATAGGCAATTATGAGTTTGTTGAGAGATGCTAAAAACTGACCTGGTGTACTACTTCACTCTGACACCTTCCAGCTGTCTGGTAGCTTGTGGCTCCCCATTCTGTAGGCAGTGGCTCTGAATCTTTGGCCCACCAATTGCTCCTGAGGGTCTCTCGCATCACAGCAGAGGAAAGCAAGTCCTCAGCACCAGTTTTCAAGCTCTGCCCCTTCACCAGAATATCTGTACAGACTTAAAATTAGAAAACAGTTCAGCACAGCTCTGTGGCAACCAATACATAGAGGAGGACTGTTGGGAACACATCCTTGCTGCTGCCCTCTGAAAGGGGGTGTTGATGTGCAAGCCTAAGCCAGATTTGGCTGGTTTAGGTTGCATTAAGGGACACAATGTCTTGCCTTTAGGACACTTAAAGATGTCTTAAGGCACTGTCTTGCTTTAAGATGTTAACTAGCGTGTGCTAGCTAAGGGGCTGACGGCTTACTTAGGTCTGACAGCACACATCAGGCTGGCTGACACCGGGGTACATCTGGACCATGCCCTCCAGCCAGCTAAGCTCACTCTCAGCCAGCTCCCACTGCTGCCAGCTGCCAGCTTTGCTGATAACCCCGCCAATGGAGCACAGGACACAGTCCGGGCAGAGCTCTGGGCAGTCACAGCTACGCCACTACCTGGCTTCGTTCCTTTATAGCCATCCCCAGTGGCTGCAGGGGGCTGGGTGACAGAGGCTGAATCCGCAGGACCGAGGGCAGCACGGCCAGCCCCAGCTCACAGAGCAGCTCACTCAGCTAACCGAGGTGCTGGGGCACCACAGCTACAAATAAAGCGACTTTGAATCTGGTTCCCGCTGTATCAAATTGGAAAAAATCCAAGCCCTGAGTTAGGGATTGCAGGCACGGCAAAGAGAGAGCCGGGGAGGCTGTTGCTTAATGAATTGCAGGTTTCTGAGCTGGTTTGTTCAGCTAGGGAAATCCAACAAACACCTCGCTCCCGAGCGCTAGGAAATTGGTTTAAATAGTCTCAGTGCCTGTAATGAAACACCACTGGGGAGCAGAGGTCCCAGCTCTCACCTGCATGTGCCGTTTTAGTGTTGTAAGAAACAAACTTCCTTCTGGTTCCACCAAGTGTTTCGAGGTGTTGTGATAGAGTCACAACATCGACTTTTAATGACAGTGTAAATGACAGTCGCAGAAGATCAGGCGTGTAGCTGTCCAACCCCGCGATGTGCAAAGCCTGCCAGCAGTGCAGAGATTTTTAACTCCATGCTGCAGTCATCTGCGTTTTTATGTTTGTTATTTTGTTTTTAAGCAGCCACTTAGTGGTGTCTGGAGGGCATTTGCTACTCTAATACTCAGCCTGAACGTGTGTGAGAGGAAGGGCTTGAACAAGTGGCTGAGCTCTTTTAGGAGAATAAAAAAAAAAAAAAGGAACTGCTGTTGGCTGCTGTGGCACTGGAGCTGGGTGAGAAGGCAGCGAAAGTTGCACCTCCACCTTAGCCTTGCTCTCCAAGGGAGGGAAGAGATGCCAGGAAAGCCTCTCTGCAGCCAGGCAAGCCGCAGTTGTGGCAATGTGTGATGCAGCCTCCGTCCTTGGACCGCCAAGGCAGAGGTGCCAGCGCACAGGGGGTTACAGTGAAGTTATAACTTCAGCCGTTAAAATTCATGAGGTGTAAAATACAAATTGCACGTGGTGGATGAGCTGCCTTTAAAGTTTATATATCACCTTCCCCCACCGTGCGCCAGTTCAAACCTCTGTTGGCACAACCTAATTAGAGCTCACCAAAGAGGGAAGCACAGCCCTGGTGGGGCAGTACAGGTTAGGCAGGGAGTCAGCCAGGGCCCACACAGAGTGTGTTTATAGATGTTTGGCTACAGGAACCTAGGGAAACCCATGGCAGACACATGCATGAACAATCATAGATCAGAATTAATCCTTTATTGTCATTTCTTCCTCTTTTCAAACATCTCGGTTTGAAAGATATGAAGCACTGCCTTTGAAGTTTATGGTTTTTTGTTTGATTATTCCCACAGCTCAATTTATGTAATTTTCCTATTAAAAAGAAAAGAAAAAAAAAGAAACAACCACAGCAAAATATTTTTAAATAGTTCCCACAGCAGCAAAGGTTTTGCATGCTGTAGTTTTTGGTGGTTTTTTTTTTTTACAACAAACTCCAATCTCATTTTTTATGTGCTCCGTACAAGTTGGCACCTTCCAGAACCCAGCTCTTTGCACTTTTGTTCATACTGTTCCCTTCTCCTCAGTACCACTACTTTCATCACCCTAAGTAGAGGGAGCGTAAGTGAAAAAGGGACAGCTACTGACAAGCATTTGGGAGCACCAGACCTGTCTGTAATGGTTTCTCCATGTCCTCGCTGACCCTGTGTATTCTCATCCAAAATTCAGTCCCTGAATTGATTTTACTTACATAATTCTTTCCCTACCCAACAAAGACTTGTGGATCAGAAGTTCAGTACAGAAAAAAATATGTAAATATCCAGAGCACAGAGAATGAGCATCAGCTTATGCATAGCTGAATGAATTGAACACAAACAATGATGGAGAATAGGATGGGCTGGAAGAGGAAATTTAAATATTTATCCTAAACGCTCTTTCTTTGCATTTCTTGAAATAAATTACTCCCAGCAATTGCAGGCAGAGATTGTTGATTAATTCCAGCAAAAGCAGAGAGAAAGGGGAAATTACTATACATCGTCTATTTCTGAGTTTCAGACAGCGCTTTTCATTTTTCTTTGTAGTCTTTGTGATTGGTCTTTTTGACTCCAGGGTGATTTGTGGGTGGTTTGCAGAGGAGTTTGTCGCTCGCGTCATAGGTATAGATATAGATAGTAAAGCACCGTCACAAATACGAGCAGGAAGTGCTTTTCATACAGGGGGCTGAAAACACAGGCTATAATCTGGCCAGAAGATACCAGGGTGAGCAGCACAGGTGTGCTGAAGAGCAGTCTGCTGAAAAGTACCCATGCTGGGGCCACTTGCACCCCGATGCCTCTCAGCCACTGGCAAAAGCAGTGGCATCAAGAGGAGAAGCTGAAACCAGGATGCTGCTACAGCTGGTTGAGCTGCAGCTGACAGAAATGCCCCTGGGCTACTGGCAATCGGACATAAATTAAAGCAGTTGTGAAGCTGCTTTAGTTTATACTTGGGCATCAGTCCAGCCCCAGCTGCCTCAGCAGCAGAGGAAGGTCTTAAAGCTGCGTGTCCTTCCTTGCACGCCTGGCCCTGCGCTGCACACAGGCTGCCAAGCAAAGGGGCTTCCCCATCCTGTGCGAGGGTTACTTCTTTCTCAGCCAAAACAGGTCCACGTGTGTCACGGCAGCAAACCACAGAGTGTTTATGCTGGGGACCTCCGTGGCTTTGGGCAGGCTGCCGCAGATAGCCTGGTGTCAGGTGTAAGGAATATCCCAAGTAGGGTGTTGTGATTCACTTTGTGTGAATTCAGTGAGGGAAAGTGTTCACACAGTTATGGGGAAAAAAGTGATTTGTAATTCCTTTCTGGTTCCGGGAGTCAGAGCGAAGCGTTGCACACCCTCTGAAATTCCACGAGCAGCTGCGCTGCAATGCACTTAATGAAAGACTGAAACGGCTTAAAAAATGCCGCCATGCAGGATAATCCCACTGAAAACCCAGGAAACCCTGAGCTGAGGTCTCACTTGGCTGCTCCCCCCATGTCCCATGCCCAGTCACTCAGTGCCCCGGTCAAGCCGTGGAGCAGCAGCTGTGCTGTGGGGCTTGGCAGAGCCAGGCAGTGCTGCCAGCGCCGCCTTCAACTGCCAGCGTGTGCCGACCCTGCTGCCTCTCATGTGCCAGCCCGAGCCGGGTGCTGAACCACGTCTTGTATGACCTGCAGCAGGACCTCCATCTGCCATCATATGAACACCGAGTGATGCCTTTGAGAGCAACCAAAAGACAGGGCAGGAAATTGGTCCCAGTCCCTGAAGCCCCAGGGGGTGCCCTTGTAACTGAACTGCAGCAACACGTCCCAGGCAGGCACAGGGTGGGTGACTCTCCCTGCTGCTTCACATGGCATCTGAAGGCCGGGGGATCGGTCAGGATGGTGACCCACAGAGGGTGCCACCAGGTCTTGGTGTATGTCTCCCTCCTTGGGGCTCGTCCAAAGTGCCACAGGTTTGTGCACTGCCTGCAAGGTGTCCCAGCCAGAGGCTGCACGTCCCTGCGTGAGACCTGAAGCTCCAGCCAAGGACATCAGAGGGGCTCTGCAAGTTCAGAAAACCATTGCAAACCAGAGCCACAGGCAACAGAGCAGGTACATTTTGCTGGCAGCTCTGGTATTCATCTTGTAGGTAAAAGGGCAGCACCCATCATAACTGAGTCAGAGGACAGCTGGGAGAGAAACAGAGCATCTTCCTTGCCTCCATTGTCACCGGGATTCAACAAAAGCCACACTGCCATTTGCAGCCAAGCCTTTGCAGGCAGTGCCATTGCACATAGTGGGGTCTTGCAAGCAATAACACAGCACACAGTGACAGAGATAAAAATCACATCCCAATAGCTGAGACTTTGCAACACAAAACAGGGTTCCCATACTCCCCTGAAACATTATTGCTTCTACAGTAAATGTGGGTGTCTAACAGGTTTCTCTGTTTAAAGGCATTTCTAATGTTTACCTCTGACCTAGTTTTCCTTCCTGTAATCAGTGAGAGTGAGACCCTGGGGTGTCCTGGAAATCAGTCAGAGACTTCTCTGCATCTGTAGATACCCTGTGAGGTGCGGAAGCTCATCTTTCCTGCTTATACTGAACAGTGTTGCCTACACCACCTTGCAGAAGGAAAGTCTATTTGTTTTGGCCGTAGCCTTGAACCACTGTGGTTACATTAGCAGCACATTAGGGCCAGAGCATTACTTTCTTCATTCCTCAGTTGTTTTTAATAATTGGTTAGATAGACCAGACAGGTGATCAAAATGCCCCTGCACTGGATGTCAATATCACCACTTGACATCAGGCGCCACTAACATATAATAACACCATCTCTCTCACCTTTGCCTCTTCAAAATCCTAGGCTGCTTTTCCATACCAGTCACAGCCTAAGTTGAGTTAACCAATACGAACAGCCCACTGTCTGCATGGGCTGAGCTCTTCTGCCTTCCTCACGGTCAGCTGTGTCTCGCTCTGAACTCACAGACACTGCCTCCTCCAGCAGAGCAAGAGTCAAGCGCCAAGCATTATGCAACAAAAGCATAAAGCATTTGGAAGACCCCAAAAGACCTCCATAAAGTGGGCTGTGGTCATAGCAGCTGCCCAGTTAACTGGTCAAAAAGAATGACACATTTTCCTGACCAGAGAGACCTTTATTACCACAGCAGAATAAGATGCTACCAGGGGGGTGGGGGGAGGGTTGACACCAGGCAGTGGGTACAAGGCACATCTGGGCTCTGGTGCCTCGTGAACTCATGCTGGTGGCACCAAGCACAGGGTTTTGAGAAAGCAGCTCTTGTTGCCCATGCTGTCAGAGCCAGCAGCCAGCAGAGAAGGTGCCCAGCATAGCTGGGGAGCCAGAAGTCATTGCCTGCACATCCAGCTCAGTAAGGCTGAGCACTGTTAGCGCAGGGACTTAAGAGAAGCAAGAGACTATTAAACTGCTAAAAGAGCCGGGGGTGAAAGAGTCTTGCTGGTTCAAGGTACACAGAGGGATTTTAAAACCCAGCCTTAGGAATAAAAAGCAAAAAGAGATTGCTCAGAGGCAGTGCTTTTCAAGAAACGTGCAATGTAGTGACCACCTGAGGTTAATCCAGGCAGGGTGGGTGGCAGGCATAAGGAATTACTTGATTGCAGGGGGACGGAGTAGCTGAATAAGGGATTTACTTGTGAGAAGGGCAGAAAAGGAGGGCTGGAGGAGTAAGCAACTTGGTGGTGAGCCTTTTCACAGCAAGTGATTAACAGCGGTTTCTAATGAGCAGAGGGAGACTAAAGCTGACTGCTTTTTTAAAGCCATTTCGATAACATTGGCCCCAATGTAATAAGCTATTTGTTTGTGCCTACTGGCAGGGACAGCAAGTCGCTACTGAACATAATCCTCTAGAACCGGCACCGTCAGCTCGTTCAAAAGTGTCAGCAACAGCATCCAAAAAGGCCCAGGCCCCACCACAACAACCGTCCCAAGCGCTATTTAAATGCCTCTGCGCTCTTTTGTGCTCTTTCTCGCTCTTTCTACCCTCTCTTTACACTATTCTTCTCCCTCCCCAAGCGGCGGTGGGGCTGATTCCCAGAGCTGTGCCCCTGGGCTGGCTGGGAGGCTCAGGGTGGGCTGGCCCGTGGCTGGGGATCCTTGGATGACCTTCGAATCACGGCCCTGCCAGTTCACTGAGCTGCCCTTTCTGATAAGCGTCACTGCTGGCGAAAGCAGGCAGATTATTGATGGGGGGCACAAGGGGGGCAGAGGGCTGGGAAGCTGTTGGGAGGGGGAATAGAATCAGCCTGATCACTCTGGATATTTTAGGAGGCTTGTCGGCTCCTTTACGATGAGGGGTACTTTTGGGAATCTGTTTCCCTGAGAATTTTGATGAGTACACACACTTTCTTAAAATAGCATGAAAACATCACGCAGCAGCGCAATTAAATGCAACCCGAAGAACAGGCTGGAAACAAAGCTGAACTCGCAGCCCCAGCCAAGCCCTTTCGACCCGGTATGCAGCGCTCCTTTAAAGCCACAGATGCACAAATAAACACCACTCTTTTATAAAGTCCCCGTGCTACTTCAATGCCAAATCATTCCTTTTTCAAAAGTGCTCGAGATCACCCAGAAACTCAGAAATGCTGAAGTCCTGCCTGGTTTCCTGGCATGTCAGAGCCATTGCCATTGCGGTGCATGCAGGGAGCCTGGCATCGCAGAGAGCTGATGGTGGGACAGGGTTCCTGGGCCAATTCACTGGCAAGCAGAGGGGCCACTTTTATCCCTCTTTCAGGGGCAGAGATGACAAGGCTCCTTGTGTTTGCCCGAGACATTCTTGTCAGAGCCTAGATGGCTCTAGAGTGGGTGGACACTGGGAGTGGCAGTAGTTTATTTTTGCTAATTATTATTTATATTACTATAATTCCTTCTCCCAGCAATTTCTACAGCCCTCGCCTTGGGCTATGTGCCACCTCTGGCAGGTGGGTGGGACAAAAACTCATAGGAGATGGGGATCTTTGTGTGAAAAGAGGCACACTCCGTTTTCTTCTCTGAATTTGCAACATAGATTGCCCTTTGCAAAACAGACAGTAATTGGTTGTGTGATCCCCAGTTCAAAACCTACTAAAGGCATGCAAAATACTCCATGCCACTACCTGTACATTTGAATACAGAGTGCCTGATTTTCCTGGAGACTTTGCTCATACAGTGACACATAATTTCTGCCTCTGTAAAGAATTGCCCCCTCTTCCTCTAGCTCCCTTGATAGTTCCTGGTATATCCCTCCCTTTTCCAAGGGCTCCTGCTTTGTTGTGAGTCCCCCTACATTTCATTCCCCTTCCTGCTGGCATGAAGAATCACTTCTTTTTGTAGTCCTACCAGTTTCCCAGTGCTGATGGACCCCCAATCCACAGGACCTCCTTGAAAAAGGATGACTGCAAACCAACCTGCTCAGTGCCACCTTCGCAGGTCAAGTTGACCAAACCTGCCCCTCAGGCCCAAGTCGGGGCGGAAGGCAGGAGTTCTTTGTGCTTTTAAAGGCAGTTTTGTATAAAAAGTTTACTCAGATTTAATGCTGTTTAATCCCATGGCCAGAGAGAACAGCACAGCTGATTCTGTGCCGGGCAAGAAACCTCACCGGGGAATTACCGACGTCACTCAGCGCTGGCAATCTGGATATAAATAGGCCTGCCTGACAGCTGCTGGGTCTCCACCCTTTTTCCCTTGCATGAACTTGTGGTTCCCGTTAAAGTTGAAGGATTATTTGAGGTTTGGCTGGAAAGGAGCAGATGTTCTGCAAACGACACCGAAAGCCCGGCGCTGTTCGGTGGTGTGGACCTCCCAGGGCTCCCCTCCTTGCACCCACCGGCCAGCAGGGAGGGTTTGCAGCAGGGGCAGGCTTCCCTCTCCCAAAAAACAATATTTCCAACACCAAATTCTCATTGACAAAGTCCCGCTCCTATGAGTACTTTGAAAATGAGGCGGAAAAAACAGGCTGAGGTTACATATGTATACATACAGCTGAGGAGAATAGTATTGTAAAATCAGTAGTGAGCTAGTGATTTCTGGCTATGTCTCCCTCCATCTCAGCAAAAGATCCTCACTTCAAAGGGTAAACCTAAGCCTCCCCCCTGCTTCCTGCACTCATTTTTTCCCCTGAAAATATTTTTCCTCCACATTTCCGAAGCATTGCCCAATTAATTACTCCTAGACAGCATCTTGCAGCACGGCTGAGCAATAATGAACAAATCCTCATGGCTCACATGCTGGTGGCTTAAAAAAAAAAAAAGGTTACTTTTAATCAGTGCAATGAGCACAGGGGCAAAACCTATTGGACTCAAGAATATGCAGAAAGCCCAGAGCAGCCCCAAGAGCTGAGTGGGGCTGAGTCTGCTCAGCCTGGCCTGTGGCAGGAGCCTTCTCCCAAGCAGGTCCCTGGGGAAGAATGGGAAGGGCACTATCCCATGCACATTGCAGCTGATCCTCAGGCAGGTGAAATGGTTTGTAAAACATCACATTTTTCTCTCTCTCCCACTCTCTCCTTTTTAAAGCCCCATTTTTCAAGCTGAGTGATTCCAACAAAAGAAATTTTCATAAGTTCTCCCTCCTCCACCGGTGCAAAGAAAGGTGCAGCAAAACTCAGCTCTGCCCACAAGAAAAAATGAAACAAAATTGTGTTTTCCCTCCAATGGCACTATTCATTACAAACATTTTGGGAGCAGCACTCACTTTTACTCCCTGTAGAGCATTAAACAGCAAGATCAGCATGCTGTTTATCTCCTATCCCAGTGTGAGTAACAAGGAGTAACAATTCCCATTCTATTTTCTGATCTGGTTTCTGAGCAGGATGGATGCAGGTTTCTGTGACACACACAGCTGTTTGTTCCTATCTTCCCTCGAGGTGTCTAACAATAAGATCCTTTAACATCACCTTACTACCCATTTCAAGTGCCTTTTCACCTAACCAGGACCTGCCACCAGGAACCGCCTCCTCACTCTATATACCTGTCTCACTTCTATTACAGAGTTATCTGCATACTGTTAAGGCACAATTTACTAATATTTTAACTGTTAACAACATGCCTCTCACTCATGAGATGTGTCAAAGCCCCCTACAATTCTACCTACAGATTGCTTCTTCCTTAATCTGATTAGTGAAATAGTATTTACTGTACTGGGATAGTAGGAATTCTATACTTGGAGTGAATCCTGTGAATTCTTTAGCAAAGAAATTGCCCATTCCTTGCTAAAATCTCAGCACACTGAAAATGTTGACTGGTGTATGTGTTGAAGATGAGCGACTTATGATCATGCTGTCATATTTTCCTCCCCTCAAAATTTCTGTAGACTTTTCCATCAACTCCAAAAAAAATTACAGCTGGCTCCTCTGATCACCAGTGAATCACTTGGCCCACACATCAAGCATTGCCACCTCCAGGGTGGAATGCAGCATGAGATGTTATGCAAAATTAATTACGATTGCACAGGCAGATTAAAGCCACTTCCTAGGACAAAAGGCTGCGTCTGCTTTTCCCTGTATTTTTACTGGTTTTTTAACAGAAAATAGTGGATATGTTTCCCCCAAAAGTGACCAGTACAAAGTAACCCTGTGACTTTGGTGAGAGATTTGCACCAGCTGCTGTTAAAGTTGATCTCCACTTGACAAGTGATAGCTCTCCTGTGAGCCGTAGCCATTTTACTCCAAGGACTAGCTGTGATCTTTCCCGTGTTTCTGGCACTAGCTGAGAGCGATAATACCAAGCCTTGGACCTCCAGTTTGAGAAATTGCTGGTATTGTCTGCAAGTGTCACAATCACATTATCATCCATAAATGGCTGTGTATGGAGGAACTTCTTGGGGCCCTTCTCGCTCGACACGGTCTGTCCCTTCTGCTTTGGTCGTGCTTGATGTTGTACAGGGAGTACAAATGTGGCTTGATTGGATTAAGGCCTTTATTTCTGTGAGGTCTGCTACTATTCACCAAGGTTTAATTAAATTTGTGACCTCCAAGTGGTCAGGGAATGTGTGTCAAGTCAGGCACATAGGAAAACTGATTCATTCTGCAAAAGCTTTGTAGGTGGACAATGCCATTTGAATCTTTCATGACACCGATACCAAGAGAAGGGCCACAGCATCATCAAGTATTATGCTTTTGCTGAGCCTCTGGGACAAAGGTTTAAGCTGGGAAGGTTCAAGAGTCCAGGTGAAGGCAAGTTTCTCTTTTTATCCCTCTCTGGTTCCTACTGCTTTTGTCCAGTTACACAGGGGTAGTCAAACCCTTCCCAAGTGATTGCGTCACCTGGCAAAACCAGTGTGACACTGTAGGCTTGGTACAGCCTCTACCTCCCTTCACACCCCAACCCTCAGACATTGGCAACTCCCTTGCTCAGGGTAATCCTCTCCCTCACCCACTCTCTCCTCAGTCTGCCCATGGACTCTGCTCCGCTCCAACATTTTGTGAAGAAGGAAGGGAGCAGCAAAGGCCACTCTCTATGCCGATAAGGTTTCCCTATTGCTGGAGACAGAGGCAGACAGAGTCTGCAGGGGAGAGATGCAAAGCTGAGCACAAAATTAGTCTTATGGACTCCCCAACCATGGCAATGTTCAAAGCCAGCTGGATAAGGCCTTGAGCAACATGGTCTGGTGGAATGTGTCCCTGGCCATGGACAGATGATCTTTAAGGGACTAGATGATCTTTAAGGTCCTTTCTGATCCCTTATCATTCTATGATTCTATGACTTTTGGGCCTCAGCATGCAGTAATTTTGGTAGCAAAATTTTAAAAATTGGGTAGGGCATGCTTTTCAGATTGAAAGCCTGCCATGGTGCGCTTGCATTGACAATCACTACCTCAAACCACAGGAGAGATCTGGAATGGGTTTGGCAGTAATATATTCCAATCAACTACTTTGGAAGTATTGTCCTACTTTGGCAGCAGGTAGTCCTCCTGTCTCATCTGGATGAAAACTCCCTGCCTGGATTTCTTATGAGCTGATGTGTGCCCCATTGCTGTTTACGACAGTGTGGTAGGGACTCTTCCAGTGACAGGAATTTCACCAGCAGCAGGGGCAGAACAAGGATGTGGCTTTCAGAAAGGTAGCTTGAAGCATCTCTGAGAAAGCATCACTGCGAGTGGAAGAGAGAAGACAAAGCAAATGTGTCTCAGGGAGATTGTACCTCAGAGTGTCTTCACCAAAAAGGTGGAAGGCATGTAGGCAGAGGGTGCATCTTTCATTAAACCAAACAGTATATATGAGAAACACAACACAGCTTTTTGGGAATATAAACAGTCCTTCAGGTCTGAAATAGAAGCAACCATCTCACCAAGGTACATATGGGTGAGAGCAACTGGGTTTATGCTGCTCCTCCGAATGGTCTGAGATAAATGACAGCTGGTATCTGCAGGGCAGGCTGGGGGAGGTGAGGGAAGGGAAGAACATTAACTAGGCAGTGGTGACGAGACTGAAAGCAGCCAGATCATCCTTCATTCCTCTTTTTCTCCGCAGGGTCCAAGGCCAGGAAGGTTCTTCCTTGTGTTGAGGAGCAATGGGGCTGCATCCTCCCCTCAAGTCTGCAGCTCTCTCCCAGAGCAGCCCCACAACAAGGATTGGGAGATGATTGGGTGGCTTTGCCTTTAATCCAGAGGAATAACAGACATTTACAGCATTTCCAACAAGGGTCAAGTGAAGATGAAAGACCTAGATACAAAAGCAAATCAGTACCAGGACATAGTCCCAGTGCAGGGAATAAATGAGGAGACAGAGGGACATCTGTTATAAGAGGGATGCCATGATAATGAGAGAAGGAAGAAGACAGGGAAACAGAAAAAGAGCTAGGGAAGACAAGGAATGACTGATAAAAGCACAGTGGAGGGGGATGAGAGAAAACATGATGAGTTGAGAGGGAGTTGTAAATGGCTGACAGATTGGGAAACACTCTGTAGGTGGCAAAAGGAAATTATAGAAAAGAGGACACACTTTTCTAGGAGAAAGGGAAATACATTGCAGCTCAGAGAGAGCTTGTAAATACTGAAAGGGTTGAGGGGAAGGCACCTAAGCAATGATCCCACCAAAACAAGGCTCTGGTCTGGTCTGCCACAGTAGAAGTATTTTCTCTGACAAAAATGGTTTGGGGATCCAGAAGGAGCAATTTAATAATAAAGAAACATCTAAAAATCCATGTATGTTTTTCAGTCTAAAATAAAAGTCAAGAGAACTCTGGAAAGAAACTATGAGATGCACCAGCTGGAGCTTTTCCAAATGGAATAGGATTGGACCATCAAGAGGACTTTTTCCAAATATAAATAAATACACCAAAAATACACCACCCAGAGCAATAACACATCCTGCAAAATGGCAAAGGACACTGTACGGTTTCAAAACACTGTCTTATATCTGCAGGTAGTCCCTGGGCTGTTTTCTTGTTCCAGCTTCTTTGGACAGCTATGGAATTACAGGAAGAGACTCTGGACAAATGTCATCTCATTAGAACACACTTAGGATGTGCGCCTGTCATTTAGTATGAATTAAAATCTTGGAGATTAAATTGCCCGCTGTCCTCAGGCACACACTGAGGAACACCTCAGCAGAGTTTTCACTCTAGTGATGTGCAGACAGCCAACAAAAAAAAGGGTCTTAACCATGGAGAAATTGTAAAATGGTCATATTTTGAGTATTTGCTGTAATATGTGTGCCTCTTCTCAAGGTTTGGCTTTGTGTCATTATTGAGTTGGAGTTTTTTTAAACTATGGCCCTAAATCTTACTGTCCTTAGCCCTTAAATACAATAATCATACTTAATGTGGAGAAGGACACTCAGAAAATGGGCCACAAGCTTTAAAATTTCGCTTCAAGGGTGTTATCAATAGTCCCTTGGCAAAAGAGCTCATGGCTTTCCTTCTGATGATGGTGCCCAAGTGACTCTGTAGTTTAAGCAAATATCTTAACAAATGTATTTCTAGGCAGTCATTCTCCACACCATTCCCTGAGCAACAATGTCAGAGAAACATAGTAAGTGCCCCCCTGCTCAAAGGATCCAATATGTCCTCCTCTCACCCTTCAAAGTCTGCACTTTTTAGTAAATGCCCAGGGCTATTGATTCAGTACCTGCCCTTTTCCCTATTCCATGTTGCTGAGGTCCTCAAAAGGAATCGTGAAGGACAATGGCCAAGGCTTTGCAGTTAAGTACCTTTGTACGCAGTAGAGAGCCTAGCATCCACTGGTCCGATTAGGTGACCAATGTGTCTGTCCTTGAACAGGCAGCAGTCACCAGTATTGAGGCCATGCTGCTGAGAACGCAGCTGCGCTGGGCAGGGCACGTCTCCAGGATGGAGGATCACCGCCTCCCTAAGATCGTGCTCTGTGGTGAACTGGCCACTGGCTGCTGCAAGAGAGGAGCCCTGAAGAGGAGATACAAGGACTCCCTGAAACAATACCTCAGCCTTGGCCATATTGACTACCATCAATGGTCCACTCTGGCCTCTAATCAGGAGGCATGGAGACACACCATCCATAACGCTGCTGATTCCTTTGAGAATGCACACAGAATCAGTCTGGAGGAGAAAAGACAACGCAGAAAGAGCCGTGCCTCACCAACACTGCCTAAGGAGACTTTCTGCTGTGCCTTTTGCAACCGGACTTGCCTATCTCGCATCGGCCTCTTTAGCCATCAGCGCGCTTGCAGCAACGTGGGGAGAGCCCTTCCCAAATCTTCGTTTGCGAAGCCCAGCCATGATGATGATGACATAGCAGAGAGCCTAGCACTGCCTGCTACTGGTTAAGCAGGGCAAGCGTTTCCATGGCTTACAGCAGTCAGGCAGTGAGCTCTGCAATTCACATTAGCTGCCTGCTTGGCTTTAGGTCATAAGGAGAAGGGCCAAGATGCTGCTTGGTCCTCTGATCTAACATTCTCCCTGATTCGTGAAGCACCTCTCCTGGGTCACCTATGAGCTTGGTCTCCATCACATCCCGAGTACACAGACAAAACTCCCTGCCTGAGTAATTCGTTGGTCCCCTGGGACCATCTGTGCTGAACCTGTAAACCTTCCTCACTCTTTCAGGGGCCACTGGCCTGTTTGCCAGCTGGGCCTCCACTCAGCTACCCTGGGTCCACGGCAGATGGCTGGATCCACAGCCCGCGTGGTCGCTGCCAGCACCTTCCCCATGAGCGGGAGATCAGATGGACTCTCACACATTGCCCTGCCTGGCTCTGATTCACACTGGATGCCTCAAGGTCGGGGGTGGCTGAATAGAAATCATGGAGGCACCTGTCCTTTGATCTGGCTCCTGTGGTCTCTCTTTTCCCAGTGTCCCTGCCGTGGGGGCTCTCTCCAGCCAAAGGGCAGGAAGGGAGATGGACTGTGCCTTTTGGCAGTGCAGCAGGGGGAAGGAGCATGAGAAGGTGCTGGACGTTTTCATGATGAAGCCAATCTCCTTCTCTTTCCAGAGCCTTGCACATGTTGATCTTGTCATTGTGCTTTACCAAGACATGACTTTTTGCCTGGTTGAGAATTCATCCTTTATTTAATAAACTTTAACATTAAAATCCACTTAGTAGCAGAAGTAAGAGGGTCATCAGGACACAGTCACCTCTGATTGCTGACCTTACAACTCTCCCATGTGATCCATGACCCTCTGTGAGAGGGTACACAAGGGGCAGACCACAGTCTGCAATATCATTTTGCATGTGGCTTGTAGCCACTTGTTTTTTCATCACTGTTCCTTAAGAAGGATCTTAATGCATCACTTTCCCAGGGTTTTTGAAGGCTTGTTTGGCCTTGGGCAATGAGAGGGCTCCCTGTGCCTGTCCTAAGTTGTGTAACATGGCAGATGAGTAACCTCTCCCTCAGTGCCCTTCACATATTTCATACACAGAGGAGGAAGACTATTCTCTCCACTGAAAACTTTAATGCCTTCTGTTTATATTTCTGAGAAAGTTTGGAGGTTACATTTTCCTTAACTACCCGCTGAAATCTGAGGCCTTCACTCCGTGCTTAATAAATCTTGCTGAAATTAAAAATACCTCCCCTGAGTAAAATCAAAATAAAAACTGAGTAGAGTCTTTGGGATTTACTTTCCTTTTTTTTGATTTTCCTATGATTATCTGTGCCGTTTTCCATTTGACATATTTTTCCATCTGCTGAGTGTTGTAGGAACTTTTGCATTCTTCCTACAACACGTCCATGTGAAGAAAACCGAGGAGTACAAACAAAGGTTGAAGAAGTCTTGTGCTGTTCACTTTTCATTGTTATCAAGACTTCTTGTGGCTGTGATGCTCCTGGCTGGTGTCATCAGGGGATGAGAGTGGCTACAGAGATGGGGTGACCCAGCTTTTTTATGGTCTGCAAGCTTGAACTGAGGCAGGCACTTAGAGCATGTCTTCTCCTTCATGAGTGAACCTCCCTTTGGGACTGGCCTTGGTAGGTGCTGTGCAAGCTGACCTTGGTAGGATCAGCTCCTGTACAGGTGCTAAAAAGGGATCAGCAGTGTCGCACTTTCAGCTGTCCCTTGCCCTGATGAAATCTCCCAGATGCACGTTTACCAGTGGTGTGGTAGATGCCCCTGTGCTGGGAGGTGAGGTGTTGAATGCCAACATGACTGAAGGCACTCGCCAGGCTCTTGCTGCTGATGAACAACGTCAGTGCCCCTCATATAGTGACGACTTACCTCTTCCCGGACTGGTGAAGAGGAGGCTTGTAAGTAACTGCTCCTTTCAGCTTCAATGACATGTCACATCCATCCTTGAGCTCTTCCAAAAATTCCCTCCTGGGACTTTGCTTTCCCTGTAACTCGGAGTGACATGCATTGGCAAGAGGGGAGATGAGGGTCTTGCTCAGCCTCAGTCCTGACGTGTAAATGAAAAGGCTGGGTGGCACGGTGGGGTGGGGGTAAGGAGAGGGCTGTGGCAGAGTAAATTAATTGCACCCTGCGTGTGTTTGGCCGGTGGGGCTCCAGAACAGTTCTCCGGGCTGTTGTAAATGGGAATTTGCCTCCTCCATCGCTCAGGGCAGTGCTGTCAGTGTTGCCAGGCTTGTGCCTCTTCCAGAGGTCTCAAATATTTCCCAAGTCACCCCACTTGGATTTACTTTTACAAAATTATGTTTCCCATTTGTGGAAGGGGTGAGGGGAGGGAAAGGCAGAAAAGCAAGCCCAGAAACCCATCGAGAGGCCCTGGGAGAAGGGAGGGGAGGCAGCAGGTGAGTGGGAAGGGATGGGAGTCTGAGCACCACAAGGGCTCTCACAACACAGGAATTCAGGCTCTTCCCCCCTCAACTCCCCCTCACACCCTTGTTTGAATTTAGCATGTGTCCTCCTATGGCGTCGTAATTACTAAGATTACCAAATGAATCTTTTGCTTCTGTACACACCGGGCATTCAGCGGAGCTCTAATAGTTGTCATTAAGTTTTCAGGGAGGTGGGAGAAGATAGATTGAATGCATGCACTCCAGTGCTGCGCAGAGCCCATTGATGGCTGCTGAGTAATGATTTTTTTCTAATTGGTGGAGAGCAGCGGCCCTAATGGATGGAGCCTCTCTGTGCATTTGCACTGTCTCCTCAATCAATAACCCTCGCTGTGCCTGGCACGGAGGAGTTCCTGAAAGCCCCTTTGTAATAATGGATTGCTGGAGGTTACACAAACCGCTGTCTCCCGCTGAGTCAGCCCTCTGTCAGGCACCTCGCTCTTCCCTGGGCCCCAGCTTTCCAGACGGGACACCCGCAGCGGGACCCTCGCCTCGGGTCTCTGCCCCCGTCCCGTGGCCACAGGCACCCCGCAGCCTCCCCGGCTGCTGGCAGGGTTTTGTTGCCTGTGGAGCCAGCGCTGGCTCGGAGGAGCAGGAACAGCTGGGAAGCTTTTTATTGGCTTTGGCTTGGGAAGTTCAGCTTTTTATAGGAGGCTTTGTGGGTTTTTTTTTCCTCTCTCTCATCCTCTTGAAGAAAAATCCACAGGTCAGATGCCGAGTATTGGAGGCTGAAATTGTGGAGAGGTCAGGCTGTGCCAGGCAGGGCTCTCGACTTGGTCAGGCTGAGCAGAGCATGAGCCCAGCTCAGGGAGAGCAAGCTTTGACCACCCATTAACCACCACGCGTGCGTAGACTGCTTGTACCCCACCGCTCAAGATCCCCCCCCCAGTTTCTGCTTTCGTTTCGAGGGATGACATGAAAGTGAGAGCCACAAGACAGCTCTTGAAATTCAGCCTCACCAGTGCATTTCCAGGAGGTTGGCAGGTCTGAGGTTACAGAGAGAAATGAGAAAAGGGATGTTATGGAGAATGTTAAAAGGGAGGCCTCAACAGTGTGTCAGCTCAAACTTCCTCTTCCCCACACAAGAGAGCCTTTTACTGGAGAAAAAGAGGGAATTTCCATGGCTTGATGAGATTTACAGATGGCCGAGACTTGGTTTCTTCACAATTACTCTTCTCTCTGCTCTGTGTCCTCACAAGCCCACTGCAGAACATTTATGAGTGGCAGGGAGTTGCCATTGTAAACTTTAAGCCCCCCAGGAAAGGTGCCCCTTGCTGGGACCTTTTAGAAGTGAACCTACCCCAGACCCCCTCAATTCAGGGGTGCCAAGTGCCCCGCACTGTGTGTGCTCTTGTTGTCTTTCTAGTGAGGTTTTTACATCTCACTGTGCACCTGGGCTTTACCCAACTGCATGACCCAGTCCACCCCAGTTCCCAGAAGGGACATCACTGTGGGGAGGGAAGAGTGGGATTGCCCTGCTAGCAAGGCTGGCTGCAGCCAGTCCCACTGTGAATGCAGACAGTTTGAATCTCCTCCAGCAATAAGGCAATTGTCATTTTCTGTTGTATTCTGCAGTGTTTGGGGTCCTCAGAGCTTGTTATGATCTCCAATCCTTCTCCCTGAGACCAAGTGCAAATTTAAGGTCTGCCCCCTGACTAGCATTGATTAAAAGCTGAAAACACAAAAACATAAGGTATGAAAGTTGATTTTGCTGGTCGTGGAACTGGTAGGGAGAGTTTGGCCTCAAAAATTCACACTAAGACCCCAGGAAGTGGCTGTTTGGGTCTGGGTCACAGAGGGCATCTCAGTATGAGAGCAGCATGATCTGCGTATTCCTCCTGGGCTCAGGGCTTAGCAAAGAGCAGGTCCCAAAGTCTCTGCATGACCTCAGTAGCATGGGAACATGAGTGGGGACAGGAGTGATCTGAGACTCTGCAGTGAAACCTGTGTCCCTGTTTGGCAGGTTACCACTGGAAAACATCCCCCAGGATGGGCTTCAGGAAAGGCTGTTTCTGTGCTGCCAGGAACACACCTTAGTTGCAGCTGACGGAGGGGTGTAAAGGGCTGTAGAAGAAGACATATTTTTTTCTTGGTTGATGCCACAGCATGGAAAAGACTACGGAATTGCTTTAGGAGGGGAAAGTCTGATTCATCCTCATCGTCACTCACTCCTGACTCTCCATCTGGGTGCATTGAGTGATTTTCTCTCCCTTTCACAGGGGGAATCACTGAGCAAGGTATGTCAGAAGGAGGAGTCACGTGGACTTGATTTTCTGTTTTTCAGCAGTGTCTCTCTCCAGGATGTGCAAAGGTCCAGGCAGGAGGAAGATGAATTCTCCCAGGATCTGTGTCCACCCTGATATGCCATGGCCCATACACCATGACCCTCCCACCTTCTGTGAGATCATCCCTCAGACCTTCCTGATCCCTGATACCACTCCCGAGATCACTATTGTCACAGAATGAACCAGTTTGGTTTAGGGGCCTGTGGCTGTTCTTTGCCTCTGCTCATGTGCCCAAGGTGACAGAGCGTGCACCAGGAGGACAAGGCTGTGAAACCCCAGCCTGGGGAGGGAGGCACAGGCAGAGTGCCAGCAGGCAGAGAGGGGATACGAAGAGAGAAGGGGCCAGGGACATCCTTTTGCACCTGGAACAGAGGGTCGTGGAAGGGAAACCAGAATGATGGTGAGGCAGAGATGCTATAGCTGAGATGTCCCAGACAGAGACCCACAGCAGAAGACAGCGCATTTCCTCACTGCTGCTGTCTTGTGATTGAGGGAAGTTCTCCAGCCACCAGCAGGAAGGGAGTGGCTGAACAGAGACCAGGGATAGCAAGACAGACCAAGGCAGGCTTACAGAAAATCTGGGTGGAAAATTTGGAGGAAAGAGCACAGTAAGAGGAATTATCTTTTCATCTTTTATGAAGTTGTTTTAGAATCCTTTTCTAAGGATTATTATCACTTAAGCAAAGGGACAGGACACTTCAGCAGTGTAATTTGACCTGAAGAAGGGAGCTGTGCCTGGAGAAGCAGGACTGGAGCCCGCAGCAGCAGCCTGCCCCTGCAGCTTGGGGAGACATGTAGTGAGTTCTCAGGATTGCTGCTAAACAGGGCTCCCCAAAGGGAGGTCTGGAAAAGCTCCTTAGCTGGCAGAGAAGAGAAGCCAAAGCAATGGCAAAGGATAGACATTCAGGAGCAGGACTTGGCCCAGCTGTCAGTCCTGGCTTGCCAGTTCAGATAATGCCAAAGGGAAAGGATCTGCCTGACTAATTCCCTGTCACAGCTGTGTTAACTCATCAGTGTTGCAGGAGTTAAAATAAATACAGAGGTGTTCAGAGCAGGACCATGTGGTCCTGTGGCACAACCAATGAGTAGGTTAGGGCAGCCATTGCCCCATGTCTCGGCACAGCCACAGAGTTCCTTTCAGTGGGACTTGCTGAGGGTCTCGCAGCATAGCTGTGGCATATCAGAGCTCAAGTTCATGGGGGTCACGGTTCAGCCTGAAGGCATCCAGCTGTTCATTTATGCTGCTGCTTCTTCATAATCCACTTACTAAGCAGGTGGCTTATATAAATCAAACTGGAAATATTTCTATAAACTGTAATTTCTGCATAGTTTCTGGAACTGGAGAAAACCCATGGACTCCATCCAGGAGCTCAGGTGAGGGGGATTACAATGGCTCACTAAGAAGTGTTCATGCCTCTGTTTACCTGCAGTGCAGCCTTTCAATGGAAGGAGCCTGCCTGGCTGCCTACCTGCCAGAGAGACAAGTCAGCACGCGAAGCCAAGCCAGATGCCCTGTCTTGCTCATGGCAATAAACTTTTATTGTTTATTTGCAATCCTGCTTAATCTAGAGGAAATCATCTTCACTTGGGAAGCATAGCTTGTTCTTCATTTATAAAAAGCACAACCTTCTCACCTGCATTTGGGATTTCTCACCTGCATTTGGGATTTCTCACCTGCCCTGACAGCTCCTCAGGGAATCCAGACCTGTCCTCTGCAGCTTCTTTTCCTGACTTTTCTCCATGCTTTAGGAAAACAATGTCAGGCAAATCAGACAAGCCAGGATCTTCCCAAACTGTCCCTCAGAACCAGCCCATATTACCGTAATTTCTGCAAATGAGCTTATAATGGATGATGTGAGGATATCCATTTCTACTAGTAAAAAAAAAGAAAAAAAAAAAAGAAAAAAAAAGGAGGCCACAAAAAAACGGGAGCTGTCTGAAAAAAAATTACCACAAAGGAAGGGAGTGAGGGCTCAGTTTCTCTGACAATCAGAGTGATAGAGCTTGCATGAGAATTTATTTCAGTATGCTTCTTCAGCACACACCAGACTCCCAGGAGGGTGTTTCAGATCTCATTTCCCAACTTTCCTGAGTGTAACTGAGGCTTGCATTTACTTGGCTTTTTCATTTTACACTGTTGTTCAGAGTCCTGCTTCATTTCTTACAACCTTCCTGCCTTTTGTGCCTCATCTCTTCCCCAGTCCCCCCACAACAGTCCAGAGAGATAAGCAAGCACAGCAAATGTGCCAGTGACCACAGCTCCAGCAAACTTCGGTTAATCTCTCCCAGCAGGACACAGTCCCTTCTGAGAGGCATTGCCCAGCCCATGGCTATTTACAGCAGTCAAGAGTTCAACTTGCTTTCCCAAAGCAAGTTCTCGTTATAGCTCAGGGTAAAGGCTTCTTCCCAAGAAAAGCAGAAACATCTCTTCCATACTTTCCAGCTCTGGAAAAAAACAGCTGAACTGGCCCCTATGATGGTCTCCAGAGTCTCCCAGGACATGGAGTTACCTAATCTTAAGAGGAGCCAAGGGATAAGTATCCTTGGTGAATTTTGGATGTGCTCCCTCAACACGTGCAGCAGCTCACACTCTGTGCAGTCCCACTGGCCTTTGGCAGCGTCCAAAGCCCACAGCTGGTCTGAGGGTCTGGGTTCTGACATCTCATCCTGCTATTCCCTCCACATTAATTTGGCACTGGAAAGTTTCTTCTTCTAAGTACTGTTTCCGTTCAGTCTTGCTTCTTTCAGACTTGTTCAGCTGATATAGGACTACTACCAGTTCAGAGTAGGAGAGATCCCTGAGTTTGATTACACATCTTGGGGCAGAAGACCAAAGTGGTATTTAATAAACCACCACCTTTGCCAAAAGCAGCCTAATCAAATCCTGTGAAATGAGTAATTGCTGCAACGGGCATAGCTTGAGCTGGTGTGCTGGCAGAGCGACAGCTGCTTGTCCCTTGGCTACTGCTGAGCCAGGTTCAAGAGCCTGAACATAGCTTTGAGCTCTGGCAGCGAATCTCGGAGGCACTGCAGGCTCAACCATCCCAAGGGCAGCAAAACCCCCGTGCATCGGTGCCTGCCACCCAGTCTGTGAAGTGGTTTTGCATCAGCTCCAAGAGCAAGAGGCAAAAGAATGAGTGAGAGAGAGAGATGTTCACTCAAACTGGCAGCTGCCTTTTGTTTCATGATGGCAGCTGCCAGCAAGAGACAGGCAGAGCAAGGGAAAAACACACAAGAGCAACACGCTAGATGCAAAGCATATTACACGCTAGATTTAAAATAAAATAGCATGCATGAGGGGTAAATATTCAGCATAATCCATGACGATTCAGCCCCGTCATTCTCTTCCTATTTCCTAGGAGCTGTGGGATTGGATCTCCCTGGGCTGCACTGACCATCGTGGAAGAAAAGACGGGGACAACACTCAGATTTTATACGCAAAGGAAGCAAGTGCCTAAACATCAACCTTCTTCATCCACTTGAGACAGGAGAAAGGAGAAATATCACTTCAGCGGAGAAGGGTGGTATGTGGATGATCCTGTACAGTGAGCTTGTTGTTTCTCTCATTTCTGACAGCTCGCTTGCTTCCTCTCCTTGCGGGACTGTATTTCAGTCAGTTTAATGTTTTTGGTAGGGTGATGGCTCTGAAGCCTGATTGCCCTCCCTCCACAGAAGCAGTGCTGGCAGTGCCGCACATCTTTCTCCTCCTTCATCTCAGCCTCCCCAGCACAGCACTCCCAGCACCACTTCCTGCTCCAGGTAAAGACCTTTCTCAGGGAAGGGTCCACTTTCAAACAGCTGCCAGGACCTGGGTGATGCTGAACAACATCTGTATCTGCATCCTTAAGGGATGTTGTTCCTGCATCCTTCGGGGCTGAGGGATCATCCCTGGCCCTTTGACTCCTCATCCACCCCAGTGCTGTTCCTCAGACAGGCATGCCAGCAAGAGTGGACATGCATTTCCCACCCCTTTCCCAAGTGCAGTTTGACAGCACAGTCAGTCTGTCTCTGGGCTCCCTGGTACCATAGCAAAAACACTTCGGCCATGTGGCACTCACTTCACTGGTTTGAATTTATTTTAGCGGTTCTGACAGGCCAACTTTGTACCAGCATCTTCTTCTGCCAGATCAGATATTGTTTACCCATCCTACTTTAACTTTATGCCATGTTCAATATGTCCTCTCGACACCAAACTCACTTGATGGAAGATCAGGTATCATCCGTCCTCCCTCGGCCAGCGCAGAGCGTAAAGATGGCATGTGTTCCCTGTTGTGCTCTCTGGCTAATCCACCAGAAATGTGAGCACACGCCTGCACCAGACCCAGACCTGTTCTTCCTGCCGAGTTGCACGGATCTGGCATTCACTGCCAGGGGAGCACAGTCTCGGCACGCTCCGACAGCTGCCAGGAGCACCAAGCATTCCATGGAAACAGGTTTCCAGCTGCCCCACATCATGGCCCGAGCAGCCAGAGCATCTGGTGGCTGTAAAGGTAATGCTGGGACACTGGAAAGCCGTGAATGAGCTGTAAACAGGCTGGTGCATAAACAGAAGGGGGAAGGGAGGGGAAAAGTTGTGCTTGTCATACTTCAGGTTAAAAGAGCAGTGAGGTAAGATGAGGTTTACCTGAGTCTGAATTTGAACTGCTAGCCCCCTTTAAAAATAGACAGAGATAGATAGATAGATAGATAGATAGATAGATAGATAGATAGATAGATAGATAGATAGATAGATAGATAGACAGATAGATAGATAGATAGATAGATAGATAGATAGATAGATAGATAGATAGATAGATAGATAGATAGATAGACAGAAAGATAAAAAGAACCAGGTTACTGTGTTTTTCCTACCAGAGTTAACTCAAGTTAGTCGAGCCACAGTAAAAAAAACACCTTTCCTTTATTTACTTGTACTGATCAGGGAGTATAAACATACTTAAAGCAGGTCTGAGCTCCTTTTTATGCAAGAAAATGTTTCAGAGGAATTTTGGCTTGCAAAGTAGAGAAAGAAACATATTGTCTGAGAGCGAAGTAACTCTGAATGTGGCCATGGAGATAAAATGAGGGGTTCAGCTCCTGCATGCAAGAGCACCATTTCTCAAAGACGGGTTTTTTCTGTTTCATCTTCTTTCTGTTTATTTTAAGTGAAGCTCTTTTTCATTTCCTTTTTTAGGTTTTAATCTTTGTATAGAACACGCTCTGTGACCCTGACAGAGGAAAAGCAGCAAAGTCCTACCTCCTCTATGAATGTGTTTAGAAACACCAACTGATCAAAGTCAGCGTCGTGTGAGCAGCGACTGAGTTACTCCCCATTGCCACGCGTTCCTGGTTTTGACAGACTGCATCGTTTGGTGTGTTGATGTAGCAGCATTTCATACACTATGAATATTCACCGCGCATATTAAATTAACCAGGTGAGAAAATACAGGTTTGTTTTGCATGTTAACTCTGTGTTAACGCTGCCCCTAAGTGGTTAAGTTGGTTTATTGCAAGTTAATTAGCCCTCATTTCGTGCAGTTATTTATTTATTTGTGGAAGACTCGTGGCTTTTTCTCTTCCAGCTTCATGCTTAGAGCTTGCCTCTCTGCCTAGTGTGTGTTTGCATCCTACTCTGTGTGGGTTTCACAGAACCGCAACATTTACAGTCAGCTCAGCTTGGAAAACACATGTACAGGAAAACACGGGTGCCTACTACACATTTATTACGCAAACCAAGTGAGGCTGTGATCCTGTTAACAGGCTCCTCTCCCTCAGCTCGTTTTAATTAGCATTTCAAGGGATGCTTGGTACTGCAAGCTGGTGAACTCTGAAGTTATGATGGGCAGCATTTTGCATCTCTCCTCCTTAATCAATGTGCCATTTCATCACCCAGGCAAGCCTTTTCTCAGGTGCCTTAATATTTATCGTGTTCCCATCCTCCTGCGTGGATCCATGCAATGCACCAGGATCGCACCTTCTCCTCTTGGGGCTGCTGGTTGCCATTGGAGAGGTGTGTGGGTGTGGGTGCACAAAGAGCAGCTCAAGGTTCCCATGAGGCCCTGAGCTTCCCTTCTTCACAGCATGTGGTCCTCCACCTGCCCCATAGGGAGAAGCAGGTGAGGAAGGAAGGCAGGTCCGTGGAGCCTGCTGGCTCTGAAGGGCCTCACACCAACAGGGGAGACCCAACAAAACCTCCAACCGAACAACTGTAGAGCTTACTGACATGCTGGGCTCCAAAGGTGCCTTCTAAAATCTCCGTCCTTGTTTTAGTTGCTTCCAGGCTGTGGCTGGGGAGCTTGGGACTTGGTCCCCGGTTTGGTTTCCGGTGACCAAACTGCCTCCCAGATCACATTAAGTGGGTGACCATTGTGAATGCCTTCAAAGTCCAAACTTCTTTGGCTCTTTGCTTTATCAGACAGCTGA
Organism: Grallaria varia; assembly: GCA_013396735.1. NCBI lineage: Eukaryota > Metazoa > Chordata > Aves > Passeriformes > Formicariidae > Grallaria > Grallaria varia. Next base: position 136,262 of record VWZG01013351.1, on the reverse strand, counting down.
GTCAAACCAGATTTTCATTGCTGAAGTTCTTCAGCTCCTTTTGGGATGGCACGGAGCAAAAGTGCACCTCGGTGCTGACCCTGCTTCATCCTCAGGGGTCGGGGTCCGGTCAGGGAGGGTTAAGCCAACAGCAGGCAGAGTCCTCGCATACTGGGCTTGCACCTCCAGAGAGCTGGAGGTAATTCACAGCAGAGAGTCTATGTGAGGAAAGCAAAGCCGGTCAATATTGCAGCAGCAGATGCCTGCACGCCTGCACTGCACCAGGCAGCACAGCCCTCCATCCCTGCTCACGCTGTGCTGGCGGCACAGGGCGAGGAAAGGGAGGCAGGGCAGGGGCCGTGCAGCTCAGGATACCTGGATATATTGGCAGAATCTCTCTCTTGATTATCAGCCTCTTCTTTCCATAAGCTCTAAAATTGATATCTAAGACATCATAAGAGCTGAAGAACGGTGAATCTTCAGGAAGGTCTCCAGGCTTTGGCAGAGAGCACGGGCTGCTTTTCCATCATGCCAGCACTGCCCTTCACCTTGAAGGAGCGGCATTTGTCTCCTATCGCCTTCACCGCCGAACGTGCAGACCGGAGCCCGAGGAGGCGTCTCAAGCTGCCTTGAGCTCGGTGCATCTCCCTCCGTGCAGCGCATCCCAGTGCCGGCGCTCAACTGGCCTTGCAAAGGAGCGCCCTGGGGGCGAGCAGCGCATCCCTCCTTCTCCCAAAGCCCTGCTCCTGCCGCGGAGAGCTGCCTGCCCCCATCCCGGCCGTGCGCAGCGCGCTTGGACACCGAGTTAAGGAGTCCAGGCACTGGGATCCGAAAGGAGCCGTGATGGTGTGAGAGGAACTCGCCCATCTGAAAGGGGATCTGACAGTGGCTCGTTTTTAGGGACCCTCTGCTTCTTAAAAACCGGCCCCCGCATCTGTTTGGTGCTGCGTTTTCAGTCGCGGCAGGGAAAGGCTGCATAAAAAAAAACCTCAGGGACTACCTTAAATACCCCTAACCAAGCCTTCTTAAAACTCCTATTAAAATACGAACAAGGCAGTCAAGGCGGCAGGCTGGAGGTCTGCCCAGTGGCCAAATAAATCAAAATATTCCAGATATCCTGTTTGCAGGCGCCCATTAAAGCCTGACAACCGCTTAATACCACAGGCAGCATGGACCTGAAAGATAGGGGGAACGTGACCCTTCCTGCAAAGCAGCGCGGGTTTATTTCTTGCCCTTTCGAGGCAGGGCTTCACTGCCTCGATGCTGTCCTTTTCCCGGGGGCTGCAGAAGACGCTTGCCACTGGTCCAGCGAGCTGCTCAGGTCGCCAGGGCTGGGGGCTGTGTAGCCACGACCTCGCAGCCCCAGCCCCACGCTGGCCACCATCCAGCATCTCCCATGGACCTCCCTGCCCAACACCACGGCCCGAAGCCTGATGCCAGGGTGCAAAAGAGCCATTTATCTGCATTTGCTGCCTTGGTGACGTCCGTAGGCGCTTTCCGTGCTCTTTATCTGTTTTCCCAAATAAATTAATAAATAAGAGACAGAGAGGCTGGAAATAAGGACAGAGAAAATGAACAGATTTTGATCTAGTAAGCAATTTAAATCTGGGCTGGCAGGCTGTGGTTGTTCATTCGTTAATTCAGCCTTGTGCTCAGAAAACCCCAGCAGGACTCTCTTCCAGCGCAAGAACTTCCGACTGTGAAATAAACCCCGCGTAACCAGATTAACTATGAGGTATGTATCAGCCAGGTCTTAGGCATTAATTCAAGCATACTTTCTCTGTGCCACACGTCTCCAGAGCCTGATTTCTGGATCAGGTGTTGCTCACTGGAGGGCATAAACTCTCTGAAGTTTTCTGTCTTCCACCTTCCCCTGTATTGCCATTCTTTGCTCAATAAATAAAAAAATATTATTATATGTGCTGTCAAGGAGTCTTGATTCAGCTGTTAATAGCAACGTTATCAATACCTTGTCTTGCAGTGTCACATAACTCAAAAGTGGCTGAATGGTTTTGTTCTTGCATTACAAAAATTAATCACTTCTGGGTTTAGCCCAAGCATAGAAAATCTCACTTTAAAACTTCAGCATTCCTAAATTCAGAATATATTTAGCGTGCAGAAACTGATGGGCAAGATGGAAATCTCTGCATAAGCTTAGTGCAGTCTTCCACCTCACAAGTCTGTGCTGTACTGAATCACGAGGTGATTACTGTCTCTATGAGTGACTTCAATTATAGTATTATCATGTTATTTACCTTTTGATAAATGAAGTGGGACGGTGGCCTCTTTGCATCAGGTGCTGTACAAACATTCAGATGTGCTCCGACAAGATCCCGAGGACTATCCATAAAGTCACTGGGACATGGGGGACTATCATCAGACAAGGGCCCCTTTCCATGAGCAGGGTGATCTAATGCTACCATAGTAAATGCTTGGTCTGGCTTGCCAGCAAACTCTTGATTTTCAATATGTGCTCCTCTGTGGACTGAACAGAGAGACCAAGTCAATGCTAAGTCTGTTTATACAGACTTGTTTTAAAAGTGGAAAGTGGGAGGGTTTGGGTTGCTTGGGGTTTTTTTTTAGAAAAGACAAAATCTTCAGCTCATCTGGCTCTCAAACATTTTTATTATTATAGCCATCTAAAGTATGGTTTATGATGTAGTTAAAATTCATGTATTGTCTCCACTGCAATTTCAATACTTTATTCCAATTTCAATACTTTATTTGCTATGGGGAAATCTAATACATGATAATGGTCAAGCTTCAGTCATGGAGAGAGCTGGGATCATCCTGTGGATACCAAGTCATCTCTTCTCCCCTCACAGGAACAAATGCTAAAACAAAGCTTGATCTCTGAGTGCTCCACTAAAAAGAGAAGCTTGGGCTGCCAGGACCTTTGGCATACCTGCTCTGTAGATAAAAATCTTTGACTTCCCACTTTTATCAGTCTGACGCTTTTCCAATATATTACCTCATTTTTATGTTTTCCAGGGAGTGCCTTTGTACATATAAATGTATACATATAACTATATACTTTGTATATGTGTTCCTGCTATCACTCAGTGGTATGGAGAAGTCACTGGCCCGACTAATTCCCAAACTTTCACTAAGCTGGAATTTGGAAACACAGAGTTCTTTCAGTATGGCCCGAAAGTCTCACTTTTTGAATTGGATCTTTCCATACAAAGTTCTCACCAAGCCAATTTTTTTCTGGTGACATTCCCCCATTCAAGTGCCACATTATAGACAGCAGGGATGAAAACATGCAAAAATTACTTCTTGCTTTTCTCACAGCCATCCCTGTCAGAGAAGAAGGTTCAAGGTTGGAGAATTCAGCTTCATCAGAGTCCTCCAATGCTATTTATCAAGTTTTAGTCCAAATAATAGCTGTGAAAATGTTTCATTTGTTCTCAATGAAAATACTTTGCTGACATTGATTTTGGAGCTACATGTTGCTGAATATAAGGTGGTGCTCTTGCTCCTAGGCCATCGGATGAAATGCAAGAGCATGCTCAGACGCAGGCTGAGACGAGAGTCTCCAAGGTGCATGTGTTAACACTGCAGTGGAAAAAGCAGCCTCATCCCACAGACTTTAAAGACTACACATGGCTTTTTACTTCTTAAATAACTGGGCATCATCTTTTCCCATACTAATATATTCTGTTTTCTGTTTTTGCAAGACTTCAAGGGACAGTGAAATTGCTTCAAACCAATTTCATCATGTGAAAAAACAATTAACAGCGTTTCCAGGAGAGGGACATTCTAAGTATTCATCATGAATTCTGCAGTCACAAATGGACCACAGGCATTTTTCCCTCTCACAACAGTATTTAGAATTATATATTGTATAATAGCCTGTAATTCTAACTTTAATTTACAAATCTTTATAAGTTCCATGGGCAGGGGACACATACTGGCCTTTTGCTCTGGGATAAATATGCATTTGGTAGATAAAAGACAAAGGGCCTCCTAGCATCAGACTAGATCACAGAATCAGAGAGTCACAGAAAATGCTGAATCGGAAGGGAGCCATAAGGATCATCGAGTCCAACTCTTGGCCCTGCACAGAGCCATCCCCAAGAGTCACACCGTGTGCCTGAGAGTATCTTCTGCTTGTGCTGAAGTTAAGTCATACTTCAAGATTTCTTTTTTTCTACAGTTTAATAGAATTAACTTCTTCACATTCCCCTTCTAGAACAGGTTTGACAGGTTGGAAATCGTTCTTCCAGACATTTTAAAATCCTTTCCACTTTTGCAACAGCCCTAGCAAAGCAGACAAAGAGGGGAGAAGGAACTAAACCCCCCTGGTTTTGACTTTATCTCCTCCCATAAGCCCTGCCCACTGCAGCACAGGATCTCCCATTTGCATGATTCTCAACAGCCACATAGAGCTCCATGCACAGAAGGCGCTCACCGTATGAGTGGATATTTGTTTGAAGTTGTAACACATGTCCCTCTCAGAGCTTCTACTTTCAAATATCCAAAGTCTTTGTTCTAGATATTGTGACCAAATGTTTGCTTTCTCCCCTCGATCTTTCAGATCTACCCAGGCTCTCTAAGCTCGCTTCATCAAAGGATCCAAGTGCTCTGTAGAGGTTGCTGATATCTCCATTCCTTGTGCCACCTGCAAACTGCTGCACAGTGAATTGTTTTCTGTAACACAAAAGTCGAAGTTCGCTGACATTAGTAGTCATATTGGTGCATACAAGAGCAGAATAAGACTTTGTCCTTCTAGGCAGGTTTAAACAACCAGGCTTCTTGCTTCTGCTGCTGCAAGGGTAGTGTGTCTCATGCAGCCCAGATCCAACACTTCAGCTCTGCAGCATCCTGGATTTCAATCCTCAGATGCATACACAGAAATGAAGATCCAGGTTACATCTTTCTTTATGACTTCTGTTCACAATATGGCTTAAAATGTGGGGAGCCATTAAATGCCTCTTTCAGTACTCAGGCTGATATCACAAGTTCCCTGCCAGCAACAGAGATCTTAAGTGCAGTGGCTTAGGGCTCTGGCAGAACATGATGCAAACCCAAACTCTCGTTTCAGCTCATATCTGAGGACCACATCAACTCAAATCTGTGCCTCAACACTGCTAACACATCCCACAGTCAGCAGCCCTCATCCACACCCCCGGTCTCAAGAGGACCTCTGCATATCATTTCCTTGAAGGGTAGATGGGGACAAAGTGTTCACGGTGCATTCCCACAGCGCCAGGTTTATTGTGACTGTGCAACCGTAGGAGACAATGCAGAGCCCGTAGTGTATTTCAAAACACATTATAAGTGACAGGATAAACACTTCTTTTTTTGACTAGATCAGAACAAAGTAAAATGGGCATTTCAATTGCTTACACACACTGAAACCACAAAGATATGCACCAAAACTGTTTATCTATGCTATGCTTTATCCATAAGGCTTTACTACATTTCAAGTTCTGAAGAACTCCAGAGAATCCAGATAGATCTCGTCTCTTGATATATGGATTTGCTTGTGAAAACTTCACTTTGGAGTCAAGAGAGATAGCCAGACATGTCCTGCATCCTAGGCTAATTGTACAAGACTATTATTTATTCCATTCAGTAAGTGTGCATCTGGTAGTGATGATTGCAAAGCCTATAAGAAGGCTGATACTTCCTAGCAAGTGACATTTTTATGGTTAATAGAAACTGTCATAGAAACCACTTGGAGAGGGATATGTACAGGCTTGATTTTCAACTTAACAGTAAATCACTTCAGATTAGAATTAGATATCATGACAAAATCCTTCATCCTGTAAATTTCCAGAATGCTAGTGGCAGTGGCTCTGGGAGAAACTGTGATAAAACTAGAAGAAAAGTTTCTCATTTGGTTTTGACATCCAGTGTGCCTGAGATCATGTCTTCTCTGTAAACGATAACTGCATTACAAATGTGTCTGCTCTTTCATTTCTTGCTATTGTATTAATAATAGGAAGCAGTCCTTCTTGTAGGCCATGACTCCTTGGGCAAGAGGTAGTGTAGAGATGGAAGACAAAGATGGGCTTCATGCCAGAGGCATCACAGGGAACGTGAGACCTACAGTGCTGCAAGAGTCTGACTCATCCCAAGTCCCTGCAAATACAAATGGGTTGGGAGCAGCTAGTGGGGCTCATCCCATCAGCCTGTTGAAATGAGGACACAAGGGCTGATGCCATAGGTGAGGATGTCTCTACTTAAAAATTCTTATTGCTGGTTTGGGGCAGCTGCAGACTTCTGTAGTGTTCATGCTACTGATGTCCTGCCCAATGCCCTGCAGCCTCAAAGTAGTTTTGTGGTAACTGTAGTGGTCAAAGGACACAGGTAAGGCAAAGTCTGTGTGTAGAGACAATATCTTTTGTAAGATCAACTTATTATAGATGGGAAAATTAGACAAGCTTCTGGGCACAAAAGTCCTTTTTCAAGACTCCAGAAGCCACGTCTTGAAGCATCTCCAAATTAAAAACAATCGGCACAAATGATCAATAATCTCCTGAATATTAGAGCTCAGATTTTCCCTTCCAGCAAGGGATTGAGTCTGTTTTGCACCATCCCTCCTTCAAAAGAGCCTGTTGTCGCCCACCAAGCACTGGAGTGCTTCCAGAGACCCAAAGCAGTTCTGTCCCTGAGCCATGGGTCTCCATTCTTCCTTCCATTACCTGGGTGCTCCTGGCCTGCCTGGCATTGCCCTCCTGCATGGCTGGCTGTAAGGTCTGATTTCCTTTGGGCCTCTCCCTTGCATGACATGGAAATAACACTTTCTGCCCAGTGTTGTCTTTCTCATTGATCTGGCAAAGCCACAACACTGTGGGACAGCTCCTCAGGACAGTGTGCAGTACTCAGCATGGGACAGCAGGGCCGTCATCGTCAGTCCATGCTTCTGCAATCGTAACAATAACATTCCCATCTCCAAGACACAGGGCAACTTCACCAAGGGAACCCAAACTCTCCACAGTCAGGAGAAAGGCCCACGAGAAAATCATGCATGAAACCAAGAGAAAGTAGAAATGTAGACATAAAAGTGTTTGTGATGGAGCATATCCATGAAGTCAGGTTATACTCCAGCTTGCAAGTGTCCCAGTGCCACTCTTCCTGAGAGGAGGGACATTCCATGCCTGCTCTTTTTTGACTGGGCTCTACTTCCAGTAGCACGAACAAGTAACCATTTCAGCAGCAGTGACGCTGCTCTGTACATCTCTCTGCAGCCCTTGCCAAAGCACCAGTCACACGCTATTCACCACAAGAATTCACTAAATCTGACCTATTTTGAGTCAAACAGGGGCTGTTCCAGCCCTTAGGAGGACGGCCCTGCCAGCTGCCCTCCCTCTTGCACAATAGGGAGAGGAAGGGGACATCCATCTCCGGTATCCAGGCTCAGAGCAGCCGCGGCAGTGCATGCAAGGAGACAGGTGGCTGGTGGGGAGCCACAATGGAAAGGCAGTTGCACGGCACCTCTCACATAGTGCAGGCACGTGTAAAAGGCTCCGAGCAGCCTGAGCCAATTAATTTCCATATTCCCTTTCAGTCAGATCTTGAAATGAAGCGTGTTGCGTTCAGCGCGGGACGCTCTGGAGGGGACGAGGGGGAAAACATAAAAAAAGGAAAAAAAAAAATGATTCAGCAATCAGGAAATTCAGAGAAAGGGCAAGGGGGAATGGATTTGAAGAGATGAATCAGCATTGGCTTCAGGTGATGGAGGGAAGGAGGCATTTCTGCTCTGCTGATTTGTGCAGCCTGATTGAAGTCAGCCCGGCGCTGGCATTGCATTGGAACGGAAACTGCTTGATAGGCTGGGAATGCTGTGAGGGGAAAAATCCAGCAGTCATGCAGACAACATCTTTATTAAGTACGTTTTGTGACCTCCCAGCTGATTGGACATTCTTTAACTGACTTATAGTAGATCTTATAGATGCTGGGGGAGGGGCAGGGCTGTTGTGTGGGGGTTTTTATGCGTACAGTGAGAGTGTGTGGGGTAGTGAATTTTAAGCAGGGCTGCATGAAATTCAATCACTTAATCTTAAATTGCAAGCCACTGGCTGCCAAAGCAATTTTTTGAGATGGAAATTCTTCTGATTCACAGATTCCTTTGCCTCTTTTAAGGAACAAATGAGTAAACAAACTATGAAAATGTTATTTGCTTTTTCAGAATTTGCTTGCAGAGAAATATTAAATTTTTTCTGGGACATTTGGCAAGTAGCTAGGAGAATATGATTCATGATGAACAGATACAGTTTCCAGTATTTCTCTCTTGTGTAGCCAAGACCTGAGCCTATTGGTTAAAATGTCACATGGATGTTAATTAAGGTATGCCAGAGAATACAAAACCTATCCCAGTCCCCTTGAAAGCCCTAGAGGAAGCAATGGGCCAAAAATATTTTTAGAGGCTGTATCCAAGGGTTTGGCAATATTCTGAGAATCCTTAGTCAGCCAGGTAAAACCTCTTGGGATTACCTGAGGATTACTCACACGAGTAATTTTTGCAGACTGAAACTCTTCTGTGCCCACCCTCTGGCAATCAAGTTGTTGTAGGAAGAGCACTCTTCAAAGAAGATAAATAACAAGGCATGAGTGCTCAAGCGGGTGCTAAGAGGAATTAGACCTTCTGAAAACCCGGCCCTGGGTCTCATGCCAACACCAAGCACTCAAAATGAGTAGATGGTTTTGGGAAGAGGCACCTGCTCCTCTCTGGCATTTGTGCCTCTGGGAGTGTCACACCTTCCTGCTTCACTTCCTGAGGCTGTGATGAGGCCACCCAATGCATCAAAGACTGCAGGGGTCTCAGGTGCCCTGCTATGGGTGCTGTGTAAGTGCCACTGGGCCAGGCGACCTTTCACATCAGTAAGGGCAGAGAAGAAGAGAGACGGTAACTATCAGCACACTCATTTCCTCACATCAAGTCCCTAAGAGTGTTCTGAGGAATAAACATCATGAACTGAGTCATAATGGTAGATTTTTGTTCATTTGTTTATTTTCTAGATACATCAGACCTGCCTGAGACAGTCATACACAGTCATTGTAGTGCAAAATTATTCTCCCAAAGACATAATTACCAAGCAGGTAATCTTCTCTTAATAAATAATAATGTTCACGATCACACACTTCTCTAAATTTTATTCAACCCAGAAAAAAAGAAGTCTGTAAAACAAAAGTGGCTTTCCTGTTCCCTCCTCCCCTTTATTTTGAGAGTCAGGACATCCATGCATTATTGAGGCCTGTTCAAAATGGAGCCGCCTTTAAAGCAGAATCTCTGTATTGAGGATTATGTGTGGATTATTGCTGAGAGATCATTCAGAACCGGAGCTAAGCATTTACCCAGAAATCATTTGTAATTCCAGTTGCCCCTTATTTTGGCTAATAGCAGCTGTAAGGACAATTGGATCAGCGCTGTGTACCTGTCAGCTGCGCCAAAATTCCCTGTACGGCCCCGAATTGTGTGCTGCACGATTACCAAGGGAAGCTCAGCGCTGTGCCTTATCTCCTTTATAAATCCTCTTAATGCGGTGGCTGCCGGATCCCCCGCACGCCACTGAATCAGCACCTCCCACCAGTCACCCGGGGGGGGGCTCTGCCTTCTGATGGACCCGTTCAGCAGGGCTGGGGACCACCACGCAGGCAGAGCATCCACACATGGGTGATGCAGGATGCGGATGCAGGGAAAACAATGTGGAGGAGCGAGGGAGGAGGGAAAGAGATGGAGGGCAAGGCAAAGGCTGCCTGGTGTCGATCAGTCCCTGCTGGTGCTGCTTTCTGGAGGGTCTTGCTTGCCCCCAGGGCACGTATCCTCTCCATGAGCGGCAGAAGCCCACCCACTTCCCCCCTCCCTTTTCCCCATCCTCTCCTCACTCAGGGTGAAAGAGACAGGTTTCCCAAAAGGGGCAGAGTGCCCAGCTCGCCCACCCACACCGGGGTTCCTCTTGCCCTGAGCAGGCCACACGCCGAGCCCACCCGTTGGAAGAAGCCAACCCTTCCCATAGCACAAAAGAAGGATCGCTACAGACCTCAACCCACTGCATCCCCCTGCCACAGCAGTGTTTTTAAACAAATCCCTGCCTGGCTGAGAGAAGGGAGAACGGGGGAGAAAAATAAAAAAAAAAAAAAGGTTCTTTGGGTTTTATCCATTTTGCATGCACATAAAAGATGAACTTCCCTTTGGAAACAAAATGCGCAGAGTTGCGATTTGAAAGGGGCCTCAATTTGGCTTTGACCGGGTGCAACTAATTGCAGTTGCGAGCGCCGGCAGGTGCGAGCAGGCAGCTGAGGAACCCTCCTCCCCCCAGCCCTGCCTGCCCTGCCCGCCCCCGGCACAGGGCATGTCCAGGCTGCAATGGAGACACAGCCAAGGGACGTGAGGGATGGGACAGTGAGGGGAACGGGGTGTTCGCCGCATCCTCTTTGCTGCTTCATTTCTGCCAGGACTCTGCTCAATGTCAGGAGGGCTGGAGAAGGCCCTGGAAGGTTATGAGAGGTCTCAGAAGGTTCTAGAAGGCTCTGGGAAGTTGTAGAAGACCACTGGGGCCACGCCAGGCTGGGGTGACAATGTGTCTTGCAGTTAAGCACCCCTCCTATCTCTCTCTCCCTCAGCTGTGGTTGTGAGCTTCCATCATGACAGGGAGAGGGAGAATTGCTGCTACAGCAAAACTGCAAGCACCTCCAATCCTTCCTTGACTTCCCCCATTTTGTGGCTCAGGAGAGGCTGTATGCACCCTGTCTCTCATGTTGGCCTCCCCTCCATCTGCCCTGAACTCACTGAGAGGCCAGTGTGGCCCAGTGGCCACAGCCCCCCAGCGGCAGGCAGCTTGGAGCTGGAGTGCACAGGGGTTTCACCACAGACTCTGCAGATCCTGTCCAGGATTTCATCTTTATCCATCACAGGCCCCCAAGCCAGCCAGTGTGCTTCCCTTTTGGCTGCTGCACCTGAGTCCTCACTGTTGCTGCGCTGTTTGTTTTCCTGGATGGAATGGCCATGTGGACCTGGCAGTGAACAGAGGCAGTTCCACTGTCTGTCACTGGTGGGCCAGGAGCCATGTGTTGGCTCACTGCTGCTCCTCAGGATGGCTTCCCTCCAGACAAGGGTTGCTTCCTCCTCTTCTGATTTTTGGGGTGCTCCTTGCTCTGGCCGAATTCAGCACAGCCACAGCAAGAGGAACACAAAACACACTTTATCAGTATCTTTCCTGAAGGATTATTTTGCCTGCACTGTTTTTAGCAGGGCAGACAATTACATTGGCCGTCTTAATTCTTTCATCCTTCTTATGTCTTTTAAGAGGTAACTGAATCACTGAGATATGCACAGGCTTTCACGGAGGGGATCTGGGATCCCATAGCCCACACCCTTCTCCTTACACTCTTATGCATTTGTCCCCTTACGTAACAGCCCAGGGTATGAAATGAAATGCCATGAGCCAGTTTGGGCAGGTGCTGCGGGTTTTCTGTGCAGTGTCTGGGTTCTTCAAGAGCCTGTGAGTTGCAGGGTTATTCCAAAGGCAAAGCAAACTGGCTTGATAATCTAATCCAAGATCTTGAGTAACACGCACAACGAATGACATGTCTGAATTCATTCCTAAATGAACTAGAGCGCATCTTTGGCAGGGGGAGGGGGAGGAAATCTAATCCTGATATAAAGTTGTTGGTGATAGTCCCCACAGTCCTTGGTAATTAGTTCCAATGGTTAATTACCCTCACTGTTAAACATCTGCACCTTATTTGTAGTCAAAATTTGTCTGGCTTCCAACTTCCAGTTGGATCATATTATAGTTGCATCAGCTAGATTGAAAAGCCTTCTATTATCACATTTCTGCTCCCCATGTCAGTACTTAGAGGCTGTGATCAAGTCATCCGCTCAACTTTGTCTTCGTTAGGCTAGACAGATGGAGTCTCTTCTTCAGTCTGTCACTTCAAGCCGCATTTTCCAGTACTTAGTCATTTTGTTCTGTGGCCTTTCTTGGATTCATCCTCACCTCATCCACAACCTTCTTGAACTGTTAGACACACTCTTCTTTTTCATCAGTCCTCTCTAGATGTGGCATTCCCTGCAGTCATAGGACTGTGGTCTGCATTCTGCTTCTGGATATAAGTCCTAGTGTTTGGCTACATGGAAAGACACTTTTTTGGGTTTGTGCCCGCCTCATTAAGTGATCAGGACCATACTGCCTTGGTGATCTATCCATTCCACTCTTCAGCTGATGTTCCCACTGGTAAGGAGGTTTCCTCATACATGGTGAGGCTGGACATGCTGCCTTTCCTTCCCTCTGCTGAATTTTCCCATTGCAGCACTTTGAAAGGACTGAGATGGTGGATAAGAACTGGTGTGAGGATGGGAAAGTCTAGCACTCAGCTTTTGCCTCTGCAGAAAACAGATGTCTAACCTTTTCCATTGGAGTCCATAATGCTGGCTGGCCTATTTTATTGATAAAAGAAGCTATCCTTATGGGTGCAATGGGTTCTGATTTCTCTTCGCCACGGTGTATGGCAGAGATACCCTGCCTAGCTTTAAATAAACTGGCTATCAAAAGCACCACTGCACCACAAAGCCCAGCCAGAGCACATGAGCTTGTTTCACAGCAGCTCAGCCCATGCAGAGGTGGATGCTATTTCTTCTTAAACAGCGCTCAGCTGAGGAATCAACATCTTCCATGGATTCCCAGGGAGCAGTAAGCATGCTGTTTATGGTGTTCAAACTGCTGCAAGGAGGGCCACCAAAAAAAATTCCAGACCATTTTTTTTCCCTAAGGGAGACATGGAACAGCTTTTCTCATGCCCGCACAGAGGATAGAGCTGTGACTGCAGTGCCGCAGCACAGGCCACTTCTGTTTGCATAACCACACACGGGACACAGAGGCACACACAGCTCAAAAGCACAGAAAAATGGGGCAATACAAGCGGTCCATAGGCATCTGTACACGCTTCCTGGCTCGGGGAACATGAATGCACTGCTATTTCACTGTGATTCCTAGAGACTGTGTGTGAACCCCCATGCTTACATCATGGGTGAAATGCCATACAGCAGGGTCAAGGTTTCCAGGTCTCCAGTCCTCAAGCATCTGGTAGGCAGCCAGTGGAAGGCTGAAAGTTGATGTAGTAGCAGCAGCTCTTCTTTCCTTTTCAATACTAAATTGTCTCAAAACTAGCTAAAGCTTTACTTGCCGACTGCAGTGACTCCTATAGGTTCTACACTGATGTTGCAGGGTGACAGGAGAGACATGGTGGGCAGAAGTGCTCGGTGGCAATTGCCCCCACTGGATTTGGCGATGATGTGCACTTGCCTGGGGACATCAGTCACAGGAGCACATCCAGGCACTGTGCACACTGCCACTATCTGTTCATCTTGTTCCTGGGTTGGGGAAAGAGCCATGTTGTAACTGGGGATGACCTGCGTTTTGGGTATTGCACATGGGGCCTAAATTGTGCTGAGCAAAGCCTTGGGACTATTTAAATGGATGGGAGTTTTGCCAGTGACTTCAATGGGTCTGTGATTTCACCACGACATCTGTCATGCATTAGCTACATCAGTGTTGATGTAACAGGCTGAAAACCAAGACCTGGCCTATGCCAGTTTAGTCAGGGGAGGAGTGTTGATACCAGTATTTGGGGAACAGCCAGAACCAGATACTATTCTTTCATTTTTGGTATAACTGCAACCAGGTTTGGGAGTTGTGGAGCTTTTATTATCCTAGTAAAAATGATCCCCTCCTCATCAATATAGCTATACTGGTGCAAAGGCATTTGGGAAACAGACACAGTTTTCATGTCACTGTGACTGGGATATACTGCCTAATGCACATGTGTACCCTAACATTTACTTCACTAATGCTTACAAAGCACCCTGAACAAAATTGTACTGTATTGTACCATGACCACATAGACGGAAACATTATTTTTATACCATGAAGTATTATTTTCATACCATAAAATAATGTTTAAAAAAGCAATGTAAATAATCGATCACAGAAATCTCAGTAAAATTAACCACACACAAAAATCTAGACTGGTCTCTGCACAATTTTAATATATACCCCAAATATCTGGACTTAATGACAGAAGCCTGGTAAACATTTCAGTTGCAAAACACAAAAAAAATCATGGCTCAAAAATAGCTTCTCGTTTCTGCAATTTTTTTTCTCACAGTCCAAATAACAGTGTAAAAGAACCCAGTCCAATTCCCATAGGTCTCATTAATGAACCTGTAAAGGGAATGTGCTGGAATAGCTGAGGGCTCTCACTCCGTTCAAAACGTGTAACTAACCCAAAAATCACTTATCTTGGCTGTTTTGAGGGTATCCAAAGTCTGTGTTCAGAACCATGCAGCTGAAGATTTCTGGCACAGACAGTATGCTAAATCTGGGCTTCCCACTGCACCCCTTGCCAAGCTCTTGATGCAAAGCCAGGGCCCGGTCCTGGCTGCCCACGGCGGGTAGGGAACCTCTTCTGTGATTACCCCATTCCTTCCAGAGAGACCACTCATAGCCAGCCTGTGTTCAGAGGCTGGTGCCAGCTGCCCAAGGGGCTGAACTGCCCAGGTGTTCTGTGCTCCTTTAGTGTCCATCCTCCATCCTGTACACGCTTTTCTGAAGCATATTGTCAAGGGCTTCCATATCTCTGCTTGGTTTAGACCTGGGACCGAGAATTGAGGGGTGCCATGTGCTGGTTGCTCTGCCCCAGTGACTGGCAGGATATGCTGGGCCTGAGGCACACCCTGGTTGTCCCCTTGCTGTGGAGGGAGCGGGAAACACTTATTGGATGTGGCAGTGTTGCTCAGCACTTGGGGAACTGCAGCCATTCATTTCTGGGTGCGTGAATTCAAGACCCGGTTAATCCACCCGCACGTGAGCCTTATCTTCGCTTGCAGTGCAGTGGAAGGGGGCAGCCTGAGCTACAGCCTAACTCTCCAAGCTATTGCATTCTTCCGCCTGTATCAATCTGGCTCTTACAGCCTATGCAACACCAACACGGCTGATCCAAAATGAGTTATCTGGGTTGGGGATCCTGGCTCAGCACAGCACAAATAGAGGACCAGATGCAAACCTTTACTTTGGGTTCCTGCCATCTCAAATATACACGAGTGGAGCTAATTTTGTTCCAAAGAAAATTAAAATTGTCTGCTTTTTCCTCCTGTGTCGTTCGCATGGTCTGGTTTTGTTTATTGAAACTGGGGTTGCTCAGGCTTTTATCTAGGTCTTGTTTAGGACACCTGAGCTGCTGAGTCCCTCCTATTTCTCAGATCTAGTCCCCTGCTCTTGTAGGCAATCGCATCTTCTAATGCCACTCATAAACCAAACAAGTGCTGTCTAAAAACTAGTTACTTCTTTTTCCTGTTGTTTTTCCTGCTGCTTATACTGGAAAGATGCTCCAGAACGTCCTGTTTCAATCATGCCTTTTTGCTCAGCATGATGGCAGCTCCAAATAAGGGAAGGCAGTCCGAAAGGAATAAATGATATTGTGTAGAGAAGAAAAGCAACTAACCTACACATTATCATTAAGCAACAGGACGTGACAGGCAGTGTAATGTCTCTGGTTTTGTTGTGAGTCAGGAAGATGAAGGTCATGTGATATCAGCCCTCTCTGTAGCACAATAAACCTTATTAACATTATAAGATAAAAATAAATATTCAACAATTAAGGGGAAAAAGGGTCACACGTTTGCATCTGCTGGGGATTATTGACAGCAATCTGACATTACCGTCAGCTAAACCCACTGCTCTATTTTGTCCAGAGTTTCTAAAGCCATTATATAATGATCAGTCTAATAAAGTCTAGATTAGAGGCATTTCTCTTGTGTACAAAGAGATTGGCTTTTGGGTTGCCTTGTGGAAAAGCAACATTATTCTTAGGGAGAGAAAGGGTTAGTTGTCTCTAACAGCAATCCTGATGAAAAATGTAAACTGTCTGAGGCCATTTCAGACCTCCGGCAATATTTTATGCTAACAGGTTTATGTCTGAATTAACAAAGTTCTCTAACCACTTAGTCTGTTAAAATGCAGTTATTTTTAGTCCCCTTGCTAGGAAAGCATGTGCCAACCTGAATTTGGATTGTATTTATTACCATTTGCAATCACCTGGTGTCAGGGGCCACGTGAATCCTGTGAGTTTATCTGATTTGAGTCTGGAGCATCCAAATGTACCTTTCAACTTGTTTCTTCATGCTGTGCATGTCTGGAGTGTTTTGCAGTAATACCATAAGCCCCTACAAGTGCACAGAGTGATAGGAAGGAGCAGAGTAAGATACTGTCCCTTGGGTACCACATAGCTTGGAGGAAGGTGCTGAATTTGAATTATCCCGTTTCCACTGACCCAGCATCAGAATGCAAGCTGCCTTTCTTTTTTTCTCTTTTTCCTTAAAAAGGGTGGGGAGAGAGTGGTGAGGAGGAGAGTGAAGAGGGAGTAATGTCACTTAACTCAAAGATGCTATCGAGCCAGGTGGCACTGGGAAATGACTCCTCTCGTTTTACAGTGCATGTGAAGATCAGCAACACAGCACTGGCATCCAGCAGCTGCTGCCTGCCCCAGACCTTCTGCTGCTCCGAGTCCTGGGACCAGGAGTGAGGGGTGAAGGCCCTTGAGTCAGCTTCAGCCATGCTGGTTCAGGACTAGAATGGGTGGTTCACCCATCACCTGGGCTGCAAGTGCTGCTGTGGTGTCCCCAAAGGCAGGAGTGGCTGCCGTGACACAGCTGCATCACCTCCTCAGACTGAGCCAGCCCAGCATCCTGCTTTGGATTTCTCATTGTTTATTCCCAGTTAATTAAAATCTTCTGAGAACTTTAGTCATCTGAAACATCCATTCTGTTTCTGCTATTTTTTAAAAACACGGGGATGATTTCAACCCTAGAGAACTGTCCATACTGCCCTGCAAAATCACATTAATACTTTTCAGAAACATTGCCAACAAACGCTTTTCTTGCCTGAGTGGCAGTAGCTGTTTCAATTGGCTACCAGAGGTAGGACTCAGCTATTCTTTAAAATTGGTTTGCATAAGGCAGTTTTACAAACTATTTAAAGAGAAGCTAAATCCTGTTTGCTTTATCACCTTTGTTACAGAGATTGTGATTAGCTCCAGAGCATTAGAGAGATGATAAACATTTTTCCCTCTGCCAGCTGAAGCCAGGCCTGAGAACTGTACCACAGGTTTTGGGTGAAATGCCAGTACTGAAAAACTTCAGTCCTGAAAGCGACTTGCTCAGCCACACCAGGGACTTTTCCTCAGGAAGAAGCTGGCCTTTGCAATGGGCAGGGAGAGCCAGTTTGGTGGGCAAAGGCTTCCAAATAAAAACATATCCCACACTGCTCCAGGCAGCTGTTACATTTTCTCCAAAGGCTCTTTCTGTGCCCAGAACATTTTGCAGATGATATTCCTGACTGGGTCCAGCACAGTCACATCCCCACCAACGCTGTGAGCCCTGCTGAACACCCAAGATCCTCAGCCACTCTCTCAGTGGGAATTGGCTGCACCCAGGACCACTTGTCAATCCCACATGGGGTTGAGTGACTTCTGTCAGACATGCCTGTGAGAACCTGGCATTGTTTTAAGCTCATCACCAACCAGATGAGACACAGGTAGGGCAGAGAGTTCCAGCATTTAGAACAACCCCTGTGCCTGCTGCTTCTCCACCTTAGCACTCTTGCTGAAATGACTGCTACTTGGTAGGCAGGGAATAGAGAAAAGCAAATTTGTTGAAGTTCTGCAGAGCAGCCATGGTCCAAATGAGCTCTGACCTCCCTGCATTAGCAAGGAAGTTGTTAACTGGCCACTGTTATGTGAGGCATTTTTGCATCTCTACTCGCAGTTGCCTCACTGTCATTGTTTTTAAGAGCTGTGGCACTGGTTTCCAGAAGTAGCTCTCCAAAACAGAGGCACAACAAGAAAGATATCCAGGTAGGGTTACAAATCGTGCCCAAATTTAAATTTATGATGTATGTCTGATGCTTCTGTATCATATGGGATGTGAGAGACAGACACAAGGAAGCATATGGACCTCAGTCATTAGCCAATGCTGGATATGCCTTTTAAACCCTGGTACGATATGATGTGGCATGAAATACGTAATTACATACCCCGTTTAATTTTACTCCCTGTCTCCTGTACAAATGCACACATGTAATGTAAGGTTCAGAGTTGCTGCCGTGCAAAATTCATGAGGACTCTATGATGAGAGTCTAACACGCTGTGGATGAGGGCCTGGAGTCTCCAGGCTGAGCGCTGCTCTCTCCGCATGGCAGCACGGAGAGCTAAAGGACTGAGCTGGGCTCCAACTGTGCTGCTGTCATGTGCTGTAAGGGTGACTTTTTGATCGCTTTTGATTCCATCCCTTATGGAAGGAGATAACATTTGTTTAATTTTCCTTGGAGGAAGGATACATATTTGCCTTGAAATTTCAAAAGAATTAAGTCCTCCTTCATCTCCCAATTAGATTTTGGTGCATTTGGACTGTGCCCATGTAGTCCTTTTCTGTAGTGTTTTTAAATCCAGGAACAGATATATGTTGTGCTTATGTCTGGAGACTGGATGTGCCCAGGAATTCTTCCACACAACCCTGACAGGTTTCTGTCTCCTTTGCCTGACACAGTGCAGCCCCTCTGTAAGGTACTAGTCACCAGCAATTAGTACTGGAGTGTCAAGGGGCTTCAAAGCAGGGAGGGAAGGGCTGTACTTACAGGGCAAAACTTGGCTTTCTTTTTCTTTATGCAAAATTAATTCAGGACTTAAGCATTCAAGCATGCCTTTTCTTCCTTTGCAGTATGGCAGAGAGGTCTCCTAGTCAGTGCTAGTCAGTGGAAAAGACACCTTTCTCTCCCACCCTTCTGATATGTGCTCTCAACCTGAGCTTCCCTGCTTTAGAAAAATACATTCTTTTAATTTTAGATCAGTGATGTTTTGCTGTTAGCCAGTTACCATTAAATCACTTTTATACTAGGTGAAAGCAAAATGCAAACGTAAGAAAATATTTACAGCCCCCAAAAAAGACAGCACAGTTTAAAAAGATGCACTCAGAGAAATGCTCAGGTCTTTCTGTAGCCATTCTGGTAGGTGCAGAGAGATTCAAAGCTTTCCATCAAAACATGTTCGCATCTTTTCCTCCAAAAACTTACCTACCTTTAAATGTTTCAAAAGGCAGTCTTGCTGCTCTTTCAGTGAAAACAAGCACTCTCACTCAGAGATGCAAATGTCAATGCGCTAGATCAATGTGTCGCATCCTGTTCTTGACTTGACTAAGCCAGTAACTCCTTCACTCAGTGAGGGTTAAATCCTCCTCAAAAAAAAAAAAAAAAGTTGCAATGTGACTCTTCTTCACTGCAAGTGTGTCATTCTGTTAAATGGTGTATTTTATTTCATTCCAAACCTCAGTCAACACACTTACCATAATCATCTGCTAGGGGCAAACATGAGTAGTTTATCAGTCACTTTTAACTGAGACCAGCCAGTGAACTCATTGACTAGTGCATGGTGGCAGGGGGATGTAGGAGTTCCACCCTGACATCTTCTCTTTTCAAGACTGCAGGAACAGTCATTTCTTACTTGATGAAGCCTCAGACCCCTGGGTTTCTGTCCACCTCCCACTCTCTGCCAGCAAGAACAGGGCGAGCAAGTGATTAGGGCATGGGGAAGCTTCACTGAGAAACTGTTGTCCCTTTGCAGAGCAGGCACTTGGCTACCAGGAGGATAGTCAAGGCATACAGGAAGGGAAAAGAGGATAGTAATACTACTGAGACTTCTTCAGGCTGCCTTTGAGAAGCCTCCTCTGGCTAAGACTGCATCTCCTTCATTTGTAAGGATCTGTGAGCTCTGTAGACATTGTAACTCAGTTTCTCCTCTGTTTTGGAAAATTACTTGTAGGAGTTTTTGTTCTTCTTGGAACAAGCAGCTACTCTGAACCCTTCTCTCTGAGGGGGTTGATTTACTTGCTTTCATGCAAAGAAGGGAAAACACCTGACATTAAAGAGTGCTCTCAGAGGTGATGTTTAGGAGGGAACCAGGCATAAGACAGCCTGGACAAAGTATATGTGGTCACCCTGACAAATCGAAGTCACCTTGACACAAGTTTGCAACTGGCTGACCTTTGTTCTTAAGAGACTCACTCTACCCCCTTTCTTTAGTCCTGTGTTGAACATGGAAGTAATCCAGCTGCTGATTCCCTACCAGCTATGATGAAAGCTTCTCTCCAAATTTTCTTCCACACATCATAGACTTCTTCAGAGTAAAGACACATATCCTAATCTGACCATCTACCAATCCCTCTCCATTCCTTTTATCTGCCACTGCCAGTTACAAGCATAACAGACACGCCTTGCCAGATCCCCTCGCAATTTATTCTGGTTTTCATGATGCATAGCCTTTTTCAAAAGCCCCTCTCAAGTCCAAAGGAAGAGTCTTCAGCTATCTGCATCCCTGGCACAGGCAAGGGTGCTTACCAGGACAAGGCTGTCTAGCCAACATGCATAAAATTGCAAGAGACTCTCCAAAACCTCTCATCAGAGACAAATTAATTTGCTGTATTCTTCTCCAAGGTCATTTTTTAAATTGCCTGCTGGAGGGTGACCTTGCTAGCAAGTTGCTCTCATCTCCTGCCAGAACTGAAGCTCCGTGTTTTCCATAGAAGTCCCTCACTGGTTGCTCCCTCTAAAATTACACTTTCCTGTATGAGGCTACCATGCTCAGCTTTCTCAAGTCCAGGTCAACCAAGCTTATGGGGCCTGAGTAGATCCACTGTGGAATCAGGAGTGTGACAAGCAGGTGCGGGAGTCCCTCTGTGTCCAACACAGCCCAGGCTCAGCGCTGACCCATCTCTGCCCTAGTCAGATGGGCGAAACCAGGTCCATTCATGGCCTGTTACAATTCTGCAGTGAGGGGAAGCCCAGAGTTACTTTCTTGTCTTGGATGAAATTCCCGTCTCCTTTGGCCTTTGCCTGCATAAAAGCTATTTTTAAAGGCAGCTCCTTGATTTGGAATGATGAGGTGGCATCAAACAGCACATTCATGTAGTAGCACATGATTTCTCAGTGGAAGATACGCCTTCATCAGGACCATCTGCCCCATGGCACAATGCAACTAGCTCAGTCTGTTGTCCTGAATATCTTCTCTCTGATGCTGGTTCTCCAGTGGTGTTCCCTCAGTCACTGCTCAGTTCTCCCTCTTTCCTCTCACAGGAGGAGAAGGACACACAGACTTACCATTTCAAACAGGGAGGAATAGCGTTTCTAGCAAAATGTAGTACAACATGGTCTTGTTTTCACAGGAATAACTCTAAGGGAGCCCTTCTTATGTGTTTGTGGTGCTCCTCACACCACAGTTTCCTTCTTCACCTCGGGCTACAAGGGAATGATGTTGAAGCTAAATACTTGATCTCCAGGTGCTACCTCTGCCTACCTGGCCTCTGTAGCCTCTCTGTAAAGGGAGAGCAGTATGTTGATCACTGAGGAAGATGATGAGAGCTAGTTTAGCAAGCCACAACCAATTTTTCCAACTTCTGATGTAGTACAGTGTGTTAGAGTTTGATCCAGTCTGTGCACTGAATCCCACGCCAACAATTTCCTTTCTTTTCCTTTATGCTTCTGTCACAGCTAGCCAGATATCAACAGATAGGCCAGAAGTAATTCCCCTGTGCATGTGCTTCGGGAAGAGTCTAATCCCTGCTATAGCCAGTAAAAGCTTTTAGGAAAAAACATCTGACAACAGGAAAAAAAAAAAAGGCACCAAATCTTAACATTAGAAGAAATCTGATACAAAATTCCCCATAACAGGCCATCTACTGCTCACACCCACTGCTCCTTAGACAGGAAACCTCTTAAAAGACCTCTGCCAGTTCTGACTCTTTGAGGCTCCTTACGTGCACATATCCGTGTGTGAAGCAGAGAGGAGAGGAATGTCAAAGTGTGGCTTTCTCTCTACTGGCAGCTGCAGACAGACCCAACACTTAGAGCGTGAGATAACATCGTGCCCGATTTACATCAAAGCTGCTGCTGCTGCTGCTGCTTCTTCACAAAGGAAAAATAAAAAAATAAAAAAAGCCAGAATCCATTTCAGTTATTTAGTTCTCAGCTGTAGGTACAGCAAAAAGCAGCATTCAGATCAAGGATATTTGTGTCCATAGAACACTCTGTATGTAGGTACTTACTGTTCCATTTTGTGATCTCCTGTTACCCACAAGGTCCTCAGTCCTGTTGCTGGTAGCAGGTGTATTTACAGGCTTCAGTTCCATCCCTCTACATTTTGATCATGTTACTGCACAGCTCCTACACCTCCCTGAGGTTCTTGAGCACCAGAAAAGACCTAGTCCCACCCGGGGGTAGAACACCGTGAAATCCCACATTTGCTTATGTCACAGCAGTGATGTTACTTCACCAGTACTAAGCCTCAAGTAGAGGCTGTATGTGCTGTGTGTGTTTCCACTCACATATGACATCTCCTGAGTTCATATTAAGGTAATCTGTACTTCCCTGTGCCTTTGCTGCTGTTGTAACATTTATGCAATTTTTTCTAGGCCATAAAGGGAGAGTACAACTTTGTGCTTATCCAGACAAAAAAAAAAAAAAAAGGCAGGTTTTCTTGGTTCATTTCCATAAAGCCCAATGCATTATGCATTATCTCATTCAAAGGTAAACAGTGGATACACACATGGATGAAAGATTAAATCCTGGAAATTCTAAACAATTGGCAGGATGCATAACCATGGCAAATTGATTCTGTGCCCCCTCTGCAAAAAAAGAAATGAAAGAATATTTGTGCATTTTAAAAATTACATGTAAAATTTAAAAACATTTGGAGGCTGGTTTCTTCTTCTTTTTTTTTTCTTATGAAAATACATACCAATTATTGGAAAGTTCATTGAGTTCCAAAGCTTGTTTTAGCACAAAATGTCTGATAACCTTGTTCATTGCTCATTTACGGTATTAAAGGCCTAAGTACATGAATAAAAACACCTACATCTATCAGAGCAATAACGTGCAGAGGCAAAGAGAGCAGCATGCAGAAAAGAAAAAAATACTAAAAAAAAATCATATTAACAAAAAAAAAATTAATTTAAGTATGTAGGTACTCTTGTTGATTGGTTGGTTTTATGTCAACTCTAACCCTACAGTAACTCCAGTCTTGCTGATCAAAGGGATTATGTTTAGACTGCAGGGCTGAGTTTGCGTCTGCAAGACTCTGCCATTGCACTGTGTATTGCCTCTCACAGAGCTGTAGTTCGGCATCCGAGGGCATCACTGAGCAATCTTGCTGTCCTTACTGACCTTCATTTGGACTCAAAGCAGTTTGAGGTCTTGATGTACAGTTGATCACAGAAGTCTTTGTTTTCCGTCCTGTGTCCCCGCTCGGCAGCGGGAAAAGCAGTAAGTGGCAGCACCATCCTCAGAGCAGGCAGGGAGCTGTGAGCACACTCGGTGTCGTTACTGCTGTACCTGCACAGATTTGATGCCGAGTTGATCAAGCCCACAATTTCAGCAAATCTCTGCTCCTTCTCTGCCTGGAACATTTAGTGCATCCACTGCACAGAACTAAGAGCAGACACAATAAAGAAAGCTTCACTGACACTGCCCATGTTGGCCAGTACAGTAACAAGTCTATTTTATGGCCAGACAAGCCTCTTTTTTCTATCCCTGTTCATTCCTTATTACACGTGATTGTACAACAGCATGTGTGCGTGTACAGGTGTAGATATAAGATCATGTTGGCTGAAGGGGAGTGAGGAAGGTGCCTGCCAGGACAAACCTGCAGCCTCCACGCCAGTCTTTGCATCCATTCCCCTTTGCTAAGGACCACTTGGCTCTCCCACAAGCAAATGTGTGCTCTTGCATGGTGGCCTGCCATCTGCAATCCAATTTACACTGCATTTCAACTGATGAAGTCGCTCCCGTCCCTAAAATAAAGTATCTATGAAGAAGTGTGACATTCAGAAAAAGTTCTAGGTAAAGGATCAGAGTAGCTTGTGTTCTCATGGTCATACTAGGTGGGTTTGTTATGTGAGCAAAGACCAACAGAAACTGTCCCATACTTCGCTCCCAAATACACATTTTCCTTGCTCCTTCGTTCCTCTGGTAACATCTGGGTGGTCTAGCAGGAAGCTAGAACAGGGAACTCATCTGGCTGAAAGCCAAACATTTTTTACTGGGTCTTAGCACATTTCCACACAACCATCAATGCTTACTCTGCCCTATGCTCTCCCACCTCCACAGGCTGGCACCTGTGCTCTTCTCTTCTGTGTATCACACTTCAGTGACACTGCTGGTGCACTCAACAACCAGGTGTATAGAGACATGGCTCTCCAGAGAGACCATATACTGATTTGGTGGTATTAGCCTGGAAGGAATACTCAGGTCTTGTCCAGGCAAGAAGTCAAACACATTCACATCACTATAATACCAGTTTTAATAAAACAGTTCCTCTCCTGAGAATATATTCATGGTCTAACTTTACCCCAAGGCCTTTGGAAGTGCTTGAAGAGGACAAATAGTTCCTCTATTCCCATTTAACAACACAGAAAACTGAGCAGTTGCATGACCTGATGCTGCAGGACTTGAAAAACATCTCTACCGCTTCATCCCACCTCTGTGTAGCCATGAACACAAACTCACAGCTTCAGTTTTGCCTCTTGCTGAGGGTACCAGTCTATCCTCCAGCAGTCTATCCTTCCAAGCAGGAAGGAGTGTGTCTGCAGTGTATCAGCAATTGCATTCCTTCAGAAGAAGAGGGGAAGGGCAGGATGGAGTAACAGCCACCCGCTGACACTGCTTGCCATCACAGGCATTCTGGCTCATGACAAAGCTCAACATGCTGTCTGCTCCTTCAAAGTTTCCTTGTTTACTCATTGCCAGGCCCATCCTCAGCACCACATACACACACACACACACACACAGAGTGACCTACTAATCTCTCAAGAAAGGATTGGAAAGACAGGATGCTAAGGAAACAGCCCACAGTTGTTTGACATTTGGGTTTGTTTCTGCAGGTGGGTTTTCTGTGATCGCAGAGCACCTCGCTACTCGGGTTTTGACTCCTGTCAGTTCTTATTCTGTTTGACATGGCCACCAGTAGACACAGTTCTCAGTTCAGTAGAGGAGGTAAGAGAAGTAAAGAACCCTTTTCCTCTGCTTCCTTTCTCAGTCTTACAGGTGCTGGCAAGGCCTCACACAGCCTCTTTGAACTCTTGCAGAGTCTGAACCTTCTCAGGCTTTTAGCCCCTGGTTAGAATGGGGACATTGGTCACATCTCAGGATATACAGTTGGCTCTGTCCCTCACAGGTTTTTCTGTAGACCACCACAGTTGTGTCAGGACTCAAAGCAGTCCCACCAGCGTTCAGGTTTCATCTGCCATTCCAAGAGCATTTCATTACTCCCTCAAAATGTTTTTTTCCTACCAAGATTTCACATTGCTAGATAATTTCCCTCATTGCCTGAAAGCAATAGAGATTCCATGTCCCACAGCTATTGGGTGTAAAGCAACAGAGTGGTGGTGTCTGTCCAGTTGTTTTATTGTCACTATGTTCGCGAGAATTGTTTTTTAGTCGGTATTCTTCTCATTGAAAAATGCTTTTTCCATTGTCATGAAACGGTTGTCGAATTCAGTGTGGACTTACCAAATTGCTTTCCTGGAAAAAAAATGTCAGGATTATATTCACAAAGCCGAGAGAAAGACAGCCACTTTTTATTCACTCATAAAGGATGTGGGAGTCCTGGGTTTAATTTCCTCGTCTGCCTGGGGGAACTTGAACCAGCATCACTTATCCCTCAGGAGAATACCATAAGGTTGTGCTGTGCTGCATACTAAGGTGGGTTGTTCTTAACTCTCTGCCATTGGTGTGTCCTGGTCTGCAAGAAGGTCTTTCTAGACCCTCAGCTGAGACCCTCACATGGAAATGGCTCACCTGGCTTCCCCAAGCAGTACTAATGAGTGCTAAACTATTAAGGAACATGAACATGCTGTCTCAAGATTACCTCCATGAGGATCTCCCTGTGCTCATGGCTGTGACGTTCTCCCCAGAAATCCGAAGGGCAGAAACAGCAGAGCAGCAGATGACATTGCGTGTCCTGCACAAGCGCTGCATCAGGCAGAGCCATGTACTAAAGCTCATAAGGTAAAAAAACACAGCTCAGTCTGCTGAAGAAAATTACTTGTACAGTCAGCACAAGTTAAAGATAGAAAGACCAAATTAATTCAAATAGAAAGTCTTCCTAATATCAGACAAATAATGTTTTGAGGTCAGGGCTGATATACAAGATGAATGCCAAAATCAAGGGACCAAAACAGGTGTGTCAGGATCTAAACCTAGCTAGTGAATACTGACATGTTCATCATCCTCTGGGGACATGTATTTTGATGCTGATCATCGGATGAGTGCGCAGAGAGTCAAAATCAGACAGTCCTCATTGTCAGCTCTGGGACCAAACTTTACACTGTGACACTGTTGGTACTCGGTTATCTGTTCTGATCAGTCCTTCTGACCTGTTCCTGGCCTGAAAACACAAATATGTCATTGCTAGCCCTGTCAACTTCAGCTCAATCCTGGAAACCCACTTGGGAGATGAGATTTAGGATCCTGATGTGACCCCTTTCTTAGTTGCTTTGGTTTTTCATCACATGCTTCTCTCCTTGTTCTCTCTCCTTCACCTTCTGTTTAAACAAATTAGTCTAGACTGGAAGGGTTTGGGTTGTGCAACTCAGCTGTGAACAGTGACAGCTGGGGAGACTCCTAAAAGCAATGCCCAAAAGAGGCAGATATGGTACAAATTTCCTGCACCTGAGAGCAGCTAAGGCCATGTTTTGTGCTTGTCCCTTTCTAGCTGCAAGTAAAAGTCAGCACCAGAAAAGGAGATCATATTTTTTTCCTGGCTATCCTTTTCTCTGCCCGTGTGCATATGTGTGTCTTCAGGTGAGCAGAGCAGAGTCCAAAATGAGTAGCAACAACAGATCCCGTCTGTCTCGATGAGTGGCTTCTCTTTCCCCAAGAACAGTTTCTGCCACTATGAACTTAAATAAGGAGAATGAAGATTGCTGTAAAAACTGTCAACAGCTAAGGGAAGAGGAATAATGGATGCTTTTGAAAAGGAAAATCTTAATACTTTATTTTTCAAGTGCCTAAACTGTTTTTCCTCCTTTTTGTGTATCTTTAATTAAAGGTTAAAAGACTTCTACTGGTGATTGTTTGCCATGGTAACCAAGTAAGCTGAGGTCTCTCAATTCAAAACCCAAAACCTTTTTAAGTGTTTAATGTTGCACAGTGTCAGGGTCATGTTAGCATCTTTGGCTCCCTGAGCCTCTTTATTCCCCTGAAGTGAACACGGTTGTGCCCCAATGGCCAGGCCTCTAGAGAAGAGAGGGACAGACATCTCACCTCCACTCTCTCCCTTTGAATCTAACCCCTTCCTCTCGCTTCTCCTGTGGGTGCTTGAATGTTTCACTTTGAATTAAAGGCAATTTTCATTTTGAAACAAAGTTTTTTTTTATTATTATTATTTTTTGCAGTTTGTCAGCGAGAGAAACAAAACCTAGACAAATTCCTCTGTTCCTACTGAGGTGGTGGTTTCTTTTCTCCTTTTAAACCAACTAGCATTTATTCATATCTTGCTGCAATTTTTAAGAGTGGGGCCCAGAAGCACCACTAGGACTTCAGCAGCAGAATATAATCATAGTATTTTTAAGTTTTTTTAAGAGAAATGACTAGCAAAGTCATTTTTACAATGTGTGCTGTCTGCATCAAAGCACATGTGCCTCTGCTACATTAGTCACCTCAGCTACTAGAATGACTTGCAATTAAGATTGCAGTAGTACCTGAAATGTCACATTGCTTGTCTCTGTTCTGAAAGGGCCACTGTCTAACCAGGTAAGGCAGAGAAAGACATATGAGGACATGACCAGACTTATCCCTATAACCACATTACGAAGGGCTAAAAATGCTACCACACCTAATAGAGAAATGTCTTGCAGCTGATGCAGAGTCACTGGCCATGTGCAAGCTCTCAGTACTGCAAGGTAAGGTGAGTTTCAGACATGGACCAAACTAACCTGTTTCACTTTCTGTTTGCAATAGACCAGGAGTACATGTCCATACAGTTCTCACCGCTTTCCTGGGGGTCAGCCATCCCCAGCCACGGTGGCACGCATTTCTTAGGTTGCTGTGGCATCGCACACAGCATCACCTGAACACAGGCTGAGTTTGAATGAGGCGTGAGCAAGGCAATTAGCACAGGAGTACCCACATGGCTGACTCGTTGCAGTCAGTGTAGATAGAGGTTGGTGCGAGTTTACTTTTATCCCACAGTCAAACACAAAGCTGGGACCTGCCCCCTGAGCAGGATGTGGGCGGGTGGCCACTGCTTGGGTGTCCCGGGCATTACACGCTGCCTTCAGAGCAGGTCTTCATGAATCACAGACCAAGGCACCAATGCTTCCCTTCACTTCACCTCTCCTGTGCATCTTCTGCTGTTTTCTCATCAGTAGGACATCCCTGGTCTTTGTTTCCAGGGCTGTTTCCTTCATTCCGCGTAGATGAACAATTCAATCTGTTCCTGTAAGCAGATAAATCAATGAAATTAGTAAGAACAACGTGCCTATAACAGAATGTTGGGATGGATATACAATATATGCTGCCGTCCAACTTTCCTCTCATGCTCTTCTAAACCAACTAACATAGTTGGTCAAATTGTGGCACAAAAACTCAACCACATATGTTTGTTCATAAGACTTGCTCACTTCAATCAGCAGCTTAAAACAAAATTAAAAACAAGTTTCTCCAGGAGAATAAAAGGCAGTGAGCTTATATTTGCTTTTATCCTTTCCTCTTCAAAGATTTTCTATTTCATGAATTACTCTCACCACAAATGTTCTCATATTAAATAGAGAGAGAAGAACAAGATTATCTGCTTTGAATATCAGCAGACAGACTAATTTGGACAGATTCTCATCTGCCAGATGCTGGAAAAGCTTCTTTCTGTAAAACTATGTTGAAGTACCCAAGCCAAAGGTTTGGACTTTTTTTTTTTAAAAAGTGCTTGTGGTGACTTATATGCTAGTTCAGGCTGCTGTGTTGGTTTTGGATGAGACACAAACCTCTTTTAAATGTTTCTTCCAAGAAAGAAAAATTATCTTGTCAGTTCCCTGAAGTCCTGCTCTGCAGGGCTCTACGGACAGCTCCTCTTTTTTTTTTTTTTTTTTTCCTTTTAACAGTTCTCTAATTGCTGTCTTTCCTAAGCCTTTAATTTGCGTGTCACAGTATAAAGTTTTCTGTGGTTTGCAGAAGTCCTTACTGAATGTCAGCAGTACTCCATGAAAACACCTGACTAAGTAGGAACCATCTAACCCTTGGGAGTTATTGACTGCTGCCTCCAAGGACGTAATTAACAAGTGGCAGAACTTGTCACGTGGGTCATGTTTTACAAGATCCCACAGTATCGGTATTGATTATGATTTGATTAGATTAGGTTGATGGTAAACGCTTATTTAAGTTATGGGGTTTTCAGGCAAATAGTGAAAATCCTGTCATGAACCACCAAACACATTTTGAACACAAAAAAGCCTTTAAAATTATAGTTATAATCATTATATATGCAATACCTTGGGGCATATATGTATGCAAGAGGCTGAGCCTGCCAGAGAAAAGCCATATTCCTGTATTTAACACCTTACAAGCAAAAGGCACAAATGAGTTCAACACTCTAAGAGGTAATTTTACATTAAAAAGAACAGCTTATGGAAACCTCTCTTCTGCGCATGCCTGCGAGCTAATGGCACATTTATGGAAGATGGCAGGAAATACAGCTGGGCTGGCACACCATGCATTATTGCCTTGACACTGATTCTAAGGAGACTTTCATAAACTTGTACAAGGGAGAATGTAATTTTTCAGTCCCTCAAAATATGTAGGTGTTTCTTAGAATCCTAAAAATTCCATGCATCTGTCAGAAAAATTCTGTTTTATTCAGCAAAGATAGAAGAAGCCAAGGGGATTTTCTACCCGAGCCAGGATGTCTGTTGCCCTTTAGATGTGCCAGAGCATCAGAGACATCTGCACACATCTGCAGACATGACAGAGGACCTAACACAGGCCATGCCTTTACAAAGCTGCAGCTGAAGGGAATCCTGAAGTATCTCATACATCTCTTATTGCCTAAGGTCAGGCAGCTGAATCTCACTCATTTTTTATTTTCATGTGCCACTTGAGTTTTTAATGTCTTCTGTCCCCTTTTTTTCTCCTTCCATGTCTTATTCTTACTTCCTTAATAACAAAGTTTGATCAATAAATCACGTGTTTTCTTACTTAAATAGTTCTTAATTCCTTATTAACAGCTTTCCACAACCTGAAGGGGACATACAAGAAAGCTGGAAAGGGACTTTTCACAAGGACATGCAGTGATAGGACAACAGGAAATGGCCTTAAATTGAAGAAGCGTAGGTTTAGATTATATATTAAGAAGAAATTCTTGACTAAGAGGGTGGTGAGGCACTGGAACAGGTTGCCCTGAGAAGTTGTGGATTCCCTACCAGTGTTCAAGACCAGTCTGAATGGGGCTTAACTAACCTGGTCTCATGAGAGGTGTCCCTGCCTCTGGCAGTGGCATTGGAAGTAGATGATCTTTAAGGTTCTTTCCAATCCAAGCAATTCCATGATGTTATGATTCTATGAAGTGGGAAAAGTCTAAAAAGAAAAGATATAAAGAGGAAGATAAAGAAATAAAATGGAGGTAAAAAGGCCAAACAAATTCAATCAGAACTGTGCAAATATTACAAAATAACCCATTTTCCTTGGTTTAAAGTGACTTGCAGGTTTGTCTGATCCATTCTATCTGCTAGTGCCTGGAAAACTCACCACCTCATCTGTGAATGCTCTTTTCCCAAGTATAAGTAACTGACAGATGGATTCAAAAGCCTTGTTGTGCCACAAGCGATCAGATGATGGAAAGAGTTCAGTGAAGCTTCTCACAATATCAACCCAGGTTAGAGCCTCCTGCATGGTCTGGAAGGCAAGTTAGAGAGTCATGAATGGTGATCCTATTGCTGACCTTCAGCATGGCCTCAGTTGCCCCACTTCATCCTCACTGGGACAGCAGGAAAGAGAAAAGAACCCCAGTGCAGTGTCATGAAGATTCATGTCAACTATTATAAGTACAAGTCCTCTGAGCTGCCTGAAAGAATTATTTCAAAACCTCATCTGAGAGAAGAGCTGGTTTTACTGGCAAATGAGCATACAAAATGAGAGTAGAAATTGCCCTTGTAGCAGGAAAGACAGCAGATCTTCAGACTGTGAAATCTGTGGGTGTTTGTGTGTGTATGTATGCAGCAAGGAAGAAGCAATAATTCACTGCTTTCCAAAAGCAGCAGATGGATCTAACTCCCTTGATATTGGAAGTGTTTGGTCCTAGAGTTGCTGATGTGACTCAACTCTGTCTTTTCAGGACTCGATGTGATGCTTTGGCCCCAGCCAGGACTACCCCTGGATGTAACTCTGGAGAAGCAGTGGGGCTCAGTGGCTGAGGATCTGGAGCTCTCCACTGGCCAAGACTTGTCCCTCTTCCTAGAAAGGCTCAAAGAGAAGTTACGAAACTGCCTTGAGGAGTCACCAAAATGACTTGAGAAGTCAGATCATGGAAAAAGAAAGAAGCTGGACTCCCACAAGCTTTTCAAACCCAGGCACATCCTGAGACATGACAGGCTCCAGAAAGCAGATATATGCAGTTCACTGAGGTACGGAAATCTGTGTTATGAAACTCCTGTTGTTGCCTTCGTATTACAACACCTTTAATTTCTTTTTTCCTCTGAGGTTTTATCTTCTCCTGGGCACAAGCTGCTGCCAAGTCTCAGGCGCTCTGCCATTAGGGTTGCCTAGCTTTGATGCAACAGGGACCTCCTCTGCCCTTCAGGCAAAAATGTAATAGCCCTTGTTTGCTGCATAGTTGGAAACTGAAATGGGGAGTCTAACAAAGAAAGGCTCTGTGGCCCTGGTTAAGACAACAGGCCAATTGTCAAGGGCAATCTGCTGACCTCATCAGCTTTGAAGATGTGGGCAGGTGGGAAATAACAGGGAGTTCTGCATTCATCTCTGTGACCATCACCTTCCTCACTCAACCCTCTTGCTCTCCTGGCCTGGTCTCACAGACACACGGATCCAGGCAGAGCTGAGCAGGAAGCTGTATTTCTTCTGCAGCGCTGAAATTTTCAGCCAGTGCGGCCTGTTGGGTCAACAGTAATCCCACCTCTGCCCATGCCCTCTCATGTTGTGTGCAGCCTGGGATGAAGCAGGACCAACCTGTACCCAGCTGTGCCGTGATCTGTGCAGCTGCAGCCAGCCATGGACTGCTGCTGCTGCTGCTCAGGACCAAGGGAAAATGGCACAGCCACTCTTCGTCAACGTCTTTGTGGTGTAGCCCATAATCCTCCACACATGTTCGACCAGGCACATTATCAAAGCAGAGCTGTGAGTGTCACCAAAGACTCTCCAGTATCCTTGGGTGATAATGTTCTGTTGTTTTCACAGTCTCTACTTGAGCCAAGTTTACGAAAGCAGGCAGAAAGCAGTCCAAAAGTGAGCACAAGAGGAACGCATAAATCAGAGGGTACAGATGGATTCTCTCTTGCTCAACTCTGCTGCAGCCAGCCGACTACAGTGAAGTCAGTGTACCTTCTCTGCTGGCATTCCACAAGAAGTCTCTCCATTTCCAATACCCCTAACACTATTTTTCATCCCTGGCAGCATCAGGATCCTCTTTCTCTTCCATTGCATTCCTCTTGATGCCAGCTGTGACCTGCCACCTAAAGGCTGGGACCCAGCCCTGCCACTGAGACCTGCTTCGGCCAGGGTGAGGCATCCACTTGCCAACGATGTGAATTCAGGCTGGGGCAGTTTGAGAGGCTATATTAAAGCAGGCAGCTGTGGATCGTCTACGGGACATCCCTCTGATTGTCACTGACTCTTTACTGCAGCGTCTCACGGCCAAGGTGTTAATCCATGCTGGAGAGAAAGAACCAGCCACAACTCCCTTGCAGCTGCTCACCTGCAGAGGCAATACCCTCCAGCAGCGCACTGAGGCATGTACTCTTAGAAATCATCCCAGCGTGACCTGGCAGGGCCTTATGAGCCCTTGGAGTAAGGCTTGAACAGCCCTACACAGGCTGGCTGGCCATGAGATGTCCACCAACAGAGCTGCCACAGCCTTCCTGCCATGGGAGTGTTCTGGAAAGAGGGGCTGTCACCATGCTGTAAACTCATGGCACAGTGTATCTTTCATCCCTCTGACAGCACCAAGCATGACAGAGGGAAGGAAACAGGGGGACAATGCCTAGCTGACCCCTTCTGGCACTCCCCAACCATAAATGTTTATTAATAACACAACGAACAGAGCCCAAAAAGATCAGACCCTTGACACAGTGCAAGTTACCTGCCAACTGAACCCTAGCAGCAGCAACAATAAACATGGTACAAGCAGAAATTATCAAAGACAACTTGGGAGGAAACCACAAGAAGTGGCAGTTGAGCCTTATTAGTGCTATAAATCATAGAACTGGTTTCAGTTCCTGCAGCTCCTCACAAGCTGTATGACGCTGTCTCTTGCACAGCAAGCAATAGGGGTCTGCACAGCCTGGAGGCACAAAACAAAGCAGGCGGGGAAAAGCACCGCTTTTTACCAAAGTAATTCTTAATTTAATTGTAAATCAAAGGCAGGGGGGTTCTGTTGCTGTCTGTGAGGGATGAAGAGCAGAGAGAGACGTGTGAGGTGGGGGAAACACGGACTTTCTAGGATTTGGAAACTTCTCTAAGTGCATGTTTCAGGCAGACATTCTCACAAGGCAATCTGCTTGCTTGTTTATTATTTTTAATTGGAAGATTTGCTGCCTCTGTGCTCTGTATTTGTCTAGCTGTCCTTAAGCCCATTGTACATCTTGAGCTTTTTTTCTCCAGGGGTGATTTTGACACCTGGAGCTACAATGTTTGATTCTTCCTCTGATTCTCCTCTGAAGTGGAGGGGCACTGGGAAGGGTTAGTCCACCTCACCTCTAATTTTAACAATGTTTGAAGCTTCTTGAAGCATTTTTTTTAACCTGGGACCCTCCCATACACAGCCATTGATGTGCATCATTGATTATTCATCTTTTCGGGCATAGAAAATTCATTCTATACTGAATTCTCTGAGCAGAACTTTAGACTCACCAATAATCGCTGTTATCTACCTTGTTCAGGGAAGCAATGAACCTAGGAATTAATAATAATCATTACTTATTTTTAGTATTATTTAAGAGCCAGCAATGTGCTCAGCATGGTAAGGAACCAGGCATGGAGACAGTCATGGTCTCTAGACAAATGCTTTTGCCCTAGAAATACCCACCACTAGGGAAAATTCTGGCTCCCAGCAGTAGCTCCAGAGCCTTTAAAGAAAGTCCCCAACCCAGAGCAAAATCTGAAGCATTAAATTTTGTTTTTTAAGCACACCTAAAACACAGCACCCTGATCATTATGTGATTCCTCATGTACTCCTGCATGGCAAGCAATACCTAGATAAGACCAGTGGATAGCACAGTGTGGAGCAGCAAAACAAATGACAGTCTCAGACCAGCGTGCTCTAAGAAGTTCAAAGGAGGAACTAGTGAAGTTCAGTGACTTAATGGGTTTGCTTTAAGTTTGAATTATTGGTTACCTGCTCCTGGTCAGTAAAGAGACAAGAGTTACACAAGCCCAATTGCTTTTGCTCTCAGAAACCAGTCATTAACCATCTCACATGGCATATAGTAAAAGCTTTCACATCCTCAGGCTCAGGCAAGATGAAGGGATTATATCCAGGTCTGGACATTAAGGACAGGAAGCATCACCAGGATAGTGAAGTCTGATTACCAGTCATCCATGCAGACATTGCAATACACTCTAGCTTGCTTGTGTCCTCTGCATGTCTGAAAGACCTAACAAATAAGGAACCACTGGTAGAAAAGTCATAAGACAGTACTTTTATCCTGACTTGTGTTACTTCTTTGCAGCAGCAGTGAGCTTTTGGGACAGATTCTCTCAACCAACTGAGCTGTGCTTTGCAATAGCACAGTCTCGGAGGAGGTTGCTATCAACCTGTCACACGAGCCCTGTTTGGTCCTTGATGCAACCACTTCAACCAGAGACATCTTAAAAAGGCTAAAGCAACCCACTCTTCCAGTCAGATGGGGAAAACATGGGTTCTGTATTGCCAGCAGCTACCCAGAGGGAAAAAGCATAGCCCAGATGGACCATTTCCAGACCAGAGGTACCACGTGGCTGGGGCAGAGGCACGAGGTGGGTTGTTCGCACTTCTGAGTGTTAAGCAACCAGCAGCAAATGGTTTATGTCGAAACACTTCTCTGCACTCACTGAGCTGCAGGAGCTGGTTCAGTCTGTAGGCTTGTGTGAGGCCATGGAGAGAGAGATTTGCAGCCTGGCCCTGACAGGGGACAGCAGCTGACACTCCAGCTTGGTGATCACAGACTATGCCACCCTCTCCCCAGAGGAAGCTGTCCTGGACTCCCCTGCCTCCTGTCACTAGTTCTCACCCTGAGGTCATCTTTGTCTTTAACTTCACAAAGACTGATCCCTCACAGACACTTTTTTCCTTGGTGAATTTTAATCCAGACTAATTCCTTCATTCAGGTCACTGTGAGCCTCACTTGCTTCTGCATCCAGGAAGAGAATGAGTGCAGGAAAGCAAGATCAGGCAGCCAGCAGGAGAGTTTTCTTCTGCTTACTACAGCAACTGCTTATTGCCACTGTGAGTTTTGGGATTTTTTGGGCTTTTTGTAGAGGACCTCTCAGTTATCAGACAGAACATTCAAGTTCTGGCTCTCTGCTCATGGCTCCAAGGTGTTCACAGTGAACTTGTTCTCCTAAGTAAGAAAAAGTCAATCGAATCTTTCTCACGGACCAACCACAGGCTTTACTAACATTTTTCTGTGTTATGGACAACCTCCTCAAATTTTTAGGGCTTATGGTATGAATTCCGTAGTCATGTTGGGGAGGCACCTTATGTTGATTCTCGTGACTTGCCAAATTTCTGGGTGTAAAGCTAATCTATCCCATTGTCCGAAGTCCAAGATAGCCTGGACTTCTGGTGCTTGTGCTGTAGGACAGCCTACAGCAATACATCAGGTACTGAAACATTTTGTGTGCAGGTCCTATTGCCTGTGACTGGCAAAGCAAAGAGTAATAAGACACTTGGCTGTGTTCTGACTCAGTCTGGTTGATCTTTTGTGCGTGCAACCACTGTTTTCAGGAGCAGCAGCTATATATGTCTGCTTGAAGTGAGTGTGAAGCTCAGGCTTGATCAATCACTATCTTGCTCAGGGAACAGGGTTTTGTGCAGTTTCTGAAAATAAGCACATCACACCGTGGAATTACCCAAAAGCACATCACTTTCCTCTCATTAACAAGATCATGAAGCCCCAAAATTATTCTGTTTCTTCCAACATCATCTTCTGATCCCTCCAATACAGTGCCAGGAGCCTGGAGGCAACACTGTGCTAAGCCAGCTGCCAACCTGAAAGGACATTCCAGCAGAGTGAACATCCACGAGCTGTATGTGGTTTTGCAAGGATCAGGGAGCTGGTGACATAAAGGGCCATTGCAAACAGCTGCTGATCCTGACCTGTTCTGCTGCACAGCATGGGAAGTGTCCCTTAAGGACAGAGAAAGCTGCTCCTTTCCCTCCCACACAACAGTGCCACTTGCCATGTCTCTGGCGGGGGTGGGGGGTTGGTATGTCACCTCATCACACAACTACTTTAATCTGCCAAGACTTGCATCACTTCTATGAGGATGAGTCAGACCACAGGAAGTGAGGACAGGCATATGCATGTGAAAGAGGAGGGGTTTGACCCTCTTACAGAGGACGGTTGCAGTAAAGAAAGGATTGAGACGTAATATCCATAGCCCTAGACCAAGCAGGCATTTGATCCATAGTCCCAGCATCTCTTCCATTCTCCAGGCAGTACAATGAAAATGTCCACTGCACTAAGGATTTTTTAAACAATTCATCCATAAGAGGCTCCAGGAACTTACTCAGACTCTCAGGCCTCTCTCCTCAATTTCATCAGCACTGAAAAATAAAAAAGAGGGAAGAACAGAATGTTTTATTTAAAGATCACAAACTAAGTTAAGTGTCTGGTATCCTGGGTTTGTAGCAGAGATGCTGTGACTGGGCTTTGGCATATTACTGACACATTCAGGACTCTTTCCCAACTCATAATGTGCAGCGTTTGACTAAGAACGTGAAGTGCCTGAGACAGAGCCTATTTATGTATGATGCCAGTCATCTTGCCAGATCCACACAAAATTGATTCCAACATCATGCTGAGGCACTGGAAATGGAAATGGCCTTGATACATGATAGTGAGCATGGTCTGCCTTGTCTTGATAATGCTTCTATCTCTGCTAGTTACCTTCGCTGTCTGTAGCCTTTGCCCTCTGCTGGAAGTTTCCTCCACTCAGGCTGTCCCCAGCTCTGTGCCGTACTGACCCAGCTTCCTACTTAAAGCCAACTGCCAGGCTCTATTTCTGCTGTCCTGGCTCCCTCCATCACCGCATTCCCTTCTGAAGTGTAACCAGGCTCCAGATTTTGATACAGCTCTATTACAGGGAAGCAGTGTCTGATTAGACCCTCCAAATAGCATTAGCTTCCCACCCCTCTCATTACTTAGAGCTATTCTGAAGACAATGGATGATCAGATGTGCCCAGGGAAACAGCTGGGGTAAGCATAGGGATGGAAAAGCTAACTGAGGAGAAAAGGCACTGAGAGAGAAAAACAGTGAACCGTACTTTCAAGTTTTGCCAGCATAGCAAAGAGTGTGGGAACAAATTACAACATCAGTGAGATACCTCTGGCAATGAAAGCCCCAGTTTCTTTAGGAAACTGGTGTAAGTTATACCGGCAGAAGCTGTATCTCCAGTAGGAGTTTGTCAGAAAATCCTTCCCAGGGTAGGCAGAGCCAGCAATATTAAAAGGCAATAATATAGCCCAGCTGTAGGAAGCCTGTTTTCATGGGGAGAAATATTTTCCTGTGACAAGTCTCAAGCAGTTAAGCTCCAGAGAGCTTCACAGTACAGGCAGAAGCTTTGTACATTTTCTATATGAATATGTATTTAATTATGACTCCAATGCAGAACACATTAACATAAATAAAGAGGAGAAATAGAAAGCAGGAAAGGAGGGAGGGGACAGACCTGTTTTTCACCTGTCTCTGCTGGGAGCAGCCCTGACTCCCCATCATTCTAGGGAGGACATGGAGCTGTGCTTGAACATTACAGCTTGCCCATCTGCTCCCAGCAGGTAGTATCAGCCTTCTCAGCCCTGTAGGTCCAGCTTGGGATTTAGTATGTGTAGAATCATGGTCAGGTAACCACAAACCAGTGTGATAAAGAGACATAATATGTTGAGGAGCAGAGGAAGAAGAGACTGGTTGTTGGGGGATTTTACGAAGCCATCTACAGAACCACAGGCCCTGAGAAGAAGAAAAGCTAGCCACAGGAATCCCTCTGTCCCCACATTTGCTAGACCATTTACACTGGGGGAGGTTGCCTCCCAGGCCATCAGAGCTTTCTTCTGACTGCGAGTATCTGCCAGTGGCTCAGTGCCTGAGGATGAAGTAGGGCTCTCTCCCTGCTCTCAGCCCTCCAAACCTGTGACTCCAGTATGGCCCTGACACCAGACCTTCCTACACCTGCTGCCTTTCAGGGACCTGCCCTTACACAGTAGCTTTTCACTGGTATATTAACCCTCCACCTCTTTTGGTACCCACGGGCAATGGAGACAGCACACATCGCTGCCTCAGCCCTCCTTCTTCTGTTCCTCCTTCCCCTGACTGGGACACAGTCCCTCCCACAACAAGAGCACTTTACATTGCCAAATGATGACAGACAAAAGAGCAGATGAACAAGAATAGTGGTGCAGGGGAAGGAAATCTTTGCCTGAAGACAAAGACAGAATGCTCCCCATTCCTCTGCTCCTCAGCCCTGCAGGGCTGACCCTTCACAGGGGCAGGAATATCCTGATCCCTTGCCAATGCATGCTAATGACCTGCAGCCCATCACCTTTCTGAAATAAATAAATACTGTGCTTGGAAGAGCGCAGCACATAGTTCCCTGACTGCTCTGGACCAAAAATAAAGACCTCACATTTATTTTTTTTATTCTTTACAGCAGAACCCTTAGCCAGAGGTCAAATATTCTCTTGTTTCTGTACCAACACTCTCATGTGCCCACCTTCAGCTGAGTTCACAGTGCCATCCTCAAGGATATGATTGCAAAAAGTGCAATACTGTTTGATCCTTCATTACTGTGCTTCAAAAATGCTCTCTGAGGGAAATATAAATCTGAAATCAGAAATCCCTCCCTTTTGTTTGCACTAAAGGTGTTTTGCAATCCAGTCCCAGCACGGTTAGCAGCAGTTGAATTCTACCTCAAGACTGAGAGGCCAAGCAGAAACCAACTGTGCTCAGTGTGCTTCTAGGAAGCACCATCACATGAAACTACTCAAAGAAGGCCAAAACTAAACATTTCTTTCAATACCTGTGGCTACTTGGTGCCCCATCTGCTGTAAAAGTATGCTGTTGCCAGTGAAGTTGTCAGGGTTAATACTGAAAAGATTCTTTTTTTTTCTTTTTTTTCTTTTTTTTTTTTTTTAATCCATATTGTAGACAAGGTAGAAAGTTTTAGCCTCTTGTGGTCAAGGCTGGCTGATCCTGGTACCTACATTCAGGACTACCTCAACAAGTGCAGAGCTGTTTAATTATTGACAAAGGAAAAAGACCTCTAACCAAGCTATGCTTCATTTTAGGAAGGAAAAACAACTTTATCCAAACTGCCCATGCCTGAAAGTTTTGCTTCTTTGTATTTTTAATATCAGTGCACATAAAGAAAATATAAGGCCCAGGCTGAATGGTAGCAATGAGTGCTTAATATTCTTTTTACGTAAACCTAACAAATCAGTGCATGATTTAAAAATGTCACTGCACATCTGTGTGTTTGGTGTGTGTTGCTGCAAAGTGGGGCAGGAGAAGGGGGAACCTGAAGAGCAGAGATCCTGCAAGCTATTTACCTCTCTGATGAATAATTTCCCTGGCACTTGCTGCAAAGCCCAGATGAGCATTGAACTCCTGCATGGGCAGGACGGTGCCTCTGCAGGAAAGCACCAGGTCCTGCTGCAGCACTTGGCCTCTGAGAGAACGCTGTCACCAGGAGCTGGTCGGGGCTGCCCATAACCTCTGCTGCTTCTCCTGCAGATCAAATATGTGAGATCTTGCCTTTCTGCAGGGTTACGACAGTAACAGCTAAGCTTTGCAGTGAAGTGTTCTCAAAATTAGTCTTCTCATCTTTCTTTTGGTGTCAAAAGAGATGCTCCTGGCTTTTTCCCAGCAAATCTACTGCACTTATTGCTTTAATGAGGAAGCATGGGGTCTGCTCCCTCCATATATCCCTAGATGACGATTCACAGCCCCTTAAGAAGCACTTCCATAGGTAATAACTGACTTTGGATGAGACCTGGCTTGCCTGAAAGTACAGGAGCAGACACACCAAATCACCCACAGCCTTTGGGAGGGCACTTGTTTTTGTGGTGAGTCCCTCTGGGGCTTCCCCAGCTGCTCCCACAAGCAACCTGACATATTTCACTCGTGTTCCAGGCACTGAACAAATACTCAGTGGGTTGAACAGAAAGTACCATCATCTCATGGTGACAAGCCACCATGTGCCTTTCAAAATGTGAGCGGAGAGACATTGTGGAGAAATGTGCACTGCTTGTACCGTCCAGCTCCAGAGACAAACAGAGGACAAGACTCCATGGCTGCCAGTCTGGCACCTTTCATGGGTAATAAAATATTCTCAATGCTTTTCAAGCTTTTCTACAAATAATCAGAACTGTTTGTCACTATGTTGAAGGAATTAGGGGTTTTAGACACTCCTGGAATGATTAAATAGAGGCCTTTCTTTCAGAAGGGCATGAAATTTAGCTGAAAAGCAGAGTTTCTGAGTGTTCTGCTGGGCAGACAAACCAGCCAGGACAAAGTAGCAGGAATAAAGGCAGGCTCTCCAAGGGGGTGGATTTCCAAGGGAGTATAGGAATACAAACCCCACTGACCTTGAGCATGGTAGCTGCTGCTAAGCCTGCCCATGTTGCTGTGTGGGATGAAGGGGACAAAGAAGACACATTACAGTGACCTAGTCACCCTCTGGGACATGTAGGAGGGTTGTTGCCACTCCCATGGCAACATGCAAGAAAGGAGAGGACTGAGGGCCAGTCTGGACAGAGACAATTCTTGGTGAAGGGGTGGTGGTGGGACATGAAAAAGAAGATGCTGGAGGAACTGTTGTAGAATGGACCAAGCAGTGTTGAGGAAACAGGTCTGTGAGTTGTCAGCACAAAAACAATCACAGACTGGGTGGCAGGATAAAGTTATCCAGGGAGAAAGCGAGGAGAGGGACTAAGGCAATGTCCTAAGGAAGTCAGATAGTAGGGAAGAGAAAAATGTGGATAGAAGACAACGCAGGAGCACCTAGGTAGGATGAAAACCAGGAGCACAAAAGGCTCTGGAGCACCTCAGGAAGAGAATTTTTCAATAAAGGAGGAATGATTCACATCAAAGGCAGGCAACAGACTGGGAAGGAGGCTTCAGAGTGTGCCAGGAATAACAACTGTGCCTCAGCTCATGTTGTGTTCCCTCTCTGCCTGCAGCGCTGTACTCTTCACATTTCATCTGCAAACTCTTTAGGGCAGGGACCTGGTCCTCCACCCTGTCTAGCAGTTCAAGCAATCATTTGCCATTTGTACCAAGAATATTAATTGGATGAATGTGCATGTGTGCTTTTAAATACGAGAGGTGATGTATCCCTGAAGCCACAGTACTGTTGACTTCCTCATTGTACTGCCACTCCGTGAGCTCAAAACCCTGAATCAGGTCCCTGACCTCCTTCCTGTCTATGGCAACTGGGAGGCTGTATCAGAGAAGAAAAGAATACATCATGGGAGAAAAGAGGCAATTGTTTTGGCTTCTACTTTTTCAGTTTTCCAGGATCACCCCCAGCACAGATGCAGCAGTCTCAGTATAAACATTCAATCTTGAATATACACAAAATGTACTTGTCATTCAGCAGACCTTGGCTACCTCTCTTTGCTCACCTTTGCTCTCCTGCTGCCTCAGCAAGCCCCATTTCCACGCTGGCTGCCTGCCTCCAGCACCTACCATGCACCTCAACTTGCAATGGCAACTTACTGCAACTCCCAATTCCTCCAGCCCCAACTATGTAGTAAGAGTTGTGTTCAACACAGAGGGCCTTTAAATTTATTCCTAAATAATTATACTGTAGTTAGCAGTGATCCAGGATGGAATTTAAGTGTTTCTTTGTGTGTCTCTAGCTCCAGTGGCACTTAAAGCACGTACATAAGGGCTTTGCTAAACGGGAGTGAGCCTTAATGCACACTTAATTATCTTGCAATCTGGGCCCAAATGTTTGCCTACACTGCAGTGATCAAGCTCTGTCTCTTGATTTCCTGCCTGCAGTATGGGGTTAAAAGAACAGACGACAATGTGTGATGGAAACTCCACGGGTCTGACCTTGGTTTTCCTGAATAAGTCATGACTGACAAAATCATGGATTGATTTCAGTTGGATTTTATGAGGCATGGAGCTGGAAAGACTGATTTTTTTTCTCCTGCCTCATTACATGGCAATGACCAGCCTAGCCATGGCTCCTCATCTTGCATTCGGTATTTCCCATGCCTGATGGATGCCAAGTGCTTTCTTTTGTTCCAAGTGCCCTGGGGTTTAGCCTTTTTTAATTTGCAGACCTTGTATATCTACTAAGGTAAAAGTAACCCCCTTCAGAAATTCAGTAGCCATGGGGCTACCTTACAGGTCCATGGAAAGTGGACTGCCAAGCACTGCCCCTGACTCCTACAAAGGCTTTGTGTGCTCCCAGTATCCAGTGACACTAATGACCACCAGCATGTGGAAAGCATTGTTTGAATTTAGACTGGGACGAAGTCCTTGTAAACTAAAACTCCGTATCATTTTGCCTTCTCTGTTCAAGTGGACCTATTGTCTGCTCTCAGTAAATTCAAATTTTAATGCCGCAGATTTTCTGCAACAGAGCACTGCCTTGATAACCATTTAGTATGTAGACTAGGAATCCATTAATAGCAAGCAACAAAGAGGAAAGAAGATTACTGCCTTTTAATCTTTCATTTATTCTGTGGGTAGCTAATAATTACTTAGGCGTTATGGCCAGTTACTATTACTTGCTAAGTTTCACAAAGCCCTGTTTCTATAGTAGTCTTTAAAAACAGTAAAGGAAATGATGTATCTAATAGAAAGAAGCGGTTTTTGAGGGTATAGTCACAGAAATCCTAGACCAGACAGTAAAGGGTTTTAGACACTTGCTGCTCACTAAAACCAATGAAAACTAGACATTATTAATGCGCTTTCAAATCTAGGTCCTCGTGACTACAACACTTGCTGTCAAGTGTTATGATGGTAGAAACCTGGGATGAAATTAAAGCCTAAATCTACTCACAAGGGACACAAAATATTTCTCTCTAGTTGTTTTTATTTTTAAACCAGAACTGCCGGACAAGCCTTCTCTTCCCATTGCTGCAGTGTTAGTTGAAGACATATTTTCAGTTTTGATAATAGTAAAGAAAAAAAAAAAGTGAGGCAAAGCAGTTGTGATTTATTTGTTCTGTATCAAAACCCACAGAATAAAACAGAGAGCCTCTGTATCCCCAGCTGCCATTTCAGGGAGCAGTCCTCTCTTTCCCCTAGCCAGCCAGAGGGGCCACAACAGCAATCTGGTGAGTACAGTCAGAGCTGGAGAGCGGCCACGGACCGGAGGTGAGAG
Organism: Grallaria varia; assembly: GCA_013396735.1. NCBI lineage: Eukaryota > Metazoa > Chordata > Aves > Passeriformes > Formicariidae > Grallaria > Grallaria varia. The sequence continues at coordinate 92,474 of VWZG01013351.1, read as the reverse complement.
CGGGTGCTGTGCCCCAGCAGCCCAGGCTATTTCTGGCTCTGCCACCGGCTGGGTGAGCACAAGTGAGCTGCTCACAGCAGCGAGGCCGAAAGTCTTTGTTGGCACAAATCACCTGCTTTGCATTCTGAGAGGGGTTTGCTGTGGCTTCGCAGAGGGTTTTCACCGGAGGTGATGCCCGGTCCTCCTCTGTGCTCTGTTGGGGCAGCCTGGGCATGCAGGTCACTCCAGAAGAGCTCAGACCTGCTGGTCTTCCAGGTAAGCTGCAAAACCTGCCCCTTATCCTTGGGTTTCAGCAAGGAAGGGAAAATACAAGAGCAGTGATTGGCAGGAGGGAAACTGCTGCTGGGTGAGAGTTTTATGTCATTGTCTCTTTTAATTTCACCATCACTATCTATGTCAGAGAGTTTAAATATGAGCAATGGTGCTGCTCAGTATTGTCAAGGGCATGCAGAGCCCCAGCCCAGTATCTAAATGAAATCCTCTGAAAAATGACTAAACAGGATTAGCACAACCTGAGTGCAGATACAACACACATGCATGCTCATGAATCATCCTACACTTATGTGCAGAGGTGTAATGACCCCCATCAGAGACAGCAGAAGAAACTGATGTTGGTGTAACAGGATGAGGCCCTTTCTCCAGGCAGGGCATTGACTGTAGCCCCCTGCGAGGGCAAACAAAGACCGGTAAGGGTGTTCCCATCCCAGGGAGCTGCTCTCAGACAACTGAGCAACCTGGGCTCAGTGGCAGGGCTGGTGTGGTCTGGTGTGGTCTGGTCTGGTGTGGTCTGGTGTGGCCTGGTGTGGTCTGGTGCAGGGGGCTGACCTTCCATCCACTTCCCCCTGGTGCAGCCACTTTTCTGGGGTTGGCTGCAAAGGCTCCTGCACCTCAAAGCAATTACTCGGTGTGGGTGAAATCCCTCTCTGTGACACCACCTGGAAGCCAAGGAGGAAGGAAGGAAACTCTCAGGGGCTCAAAGCCCTGCTGTGGGCAGCTGCCTGGGATGTGGTCCCCTCAGGCTGCAGGCAGAGAGCTGGCATCACAAGCAGAGCCACTCATTCAGGAGCAAGGCCTCCTTGGGGGAGGGCCCCAAATTCTGCCATTTGTTTCCCTTCTCAATCTGACAGGGCAGAGACAGATTTTATTGAGCTGCTGAGCAACTTGTGAGGCCTGTCTACTCACCGAGGCTTTTCTGAGAACGTGGGTTGAGAGGTTTATTGGATCAGGGGATAATTTAGTATCCATTTTTCACAGCATGTCCTTTCATATTAACCTGCCCTTGCAGTCTGTTTCCCTCCTTGCCACCCCTGGGTACAGGAGGGGCAGGAGTGGAGCGAGTGCCGATCTCTGGCTGATCACCTGAAGAGGGACCCACAGGTCCCTGGGAGCACAGTGCTCCTGGGGCATGGGCAGGAGTGTGGGACTGGATCACCTTAGGACACCACAGCTGCCTCTTTTCAGGGTGGCAGGAAAGAGGTCCCGATGAAATGTCAGCCCACACCGCAAATTCTACTCTGCTGCCTTGCACCAGATCCTCCCAACAGAACATAAGGGGGTATTTCTAGAAGAGACATTAACCATAGGAGAACACATGCCTCCCAGAACCTCTCCACCCCACCAGTAAGGAGCACAGGAACGTACCTCTCCTCCTGCCAGACTGCTGAGGATAACCCACTGGGAGACAGGCAGGTCCCTGCCAGAGCTGCTCCAACTTCTGGGCACACCAGGTTTTCCTACAGGAAAGGTTTTACCATTGCACACCTGCTGCTTTGGACAATGGTACAGGTTCTCCCCAGGGGTCACTTGAAGCAGTACCTGATTGCATCAGCCCACCTCAGGCTGGGACTAGACCCTTTTGGAGGGTCCCCCAATGCCACCTTTGATTCAAAGCTCACCCAGAGCTGTCACTTGGAGGGAACTTCACGGATGGCAAAAACAGCTTCTGCCACTACATTAACAATAAAGGCTAAACAGAGAAATGTAGGCCAGTTACTGAACAGGGAAAGAGATTTAATGGCACAGGGCTCAGAGATGGCTAAGGTACTCAATGCTTCTCCATCTGAGTCTTCATCAATGAGGTGTCCAGGACTCTGGGCTCAGAGGAAAACTACCAGCAAGAAGAGAGGTATTGACTCTTCTCCTGTACTCTGCATTGGTGAGGCCACACCTTGAGTATTGTGTTCAGTTCTGGGCCCTTCAGTTCAGGAAAGATATTGAGGTGCTGGAAGCAGGTCCAGAGAAGAGCAACAAGGCTGGTGAAGGGACTGGAGCACAAGTCCTATGAGGAGAGGCTGAGGGAGCTGGGGGTGTTCAGTCTGGAGAAGAGGAGGCTTAGAGGTGACCTCATCACTCTCTAGAACTACCTGAAGGGAGGTTATAGCCAGGTGGGGGTTGGTCTCTTCTCCCAGGCAGTCAGCAATAGGACAAGGGGGCACGGGCTTAAGCTCTGCCAGGGGAAATTTAGGCTGGATATTAGAAAAAAATTCTTTCCAGAGAGAGTAATCAGGCATTGGAATGGCCTGCCCAGAGAGGTGGTGGATTCACCATCCCTGGAGGTTTTTAAACTGAGATTGGACGTGGCACTGGAGTGCCATGATCTAGTAAACTGACTGGAGTTGGACCAAGGGTTGGACTTGATGATATCTGAGGTCTTTTTCAACCCAATCAATTCTATGATTCTATTCTATGACTCAGGGATTGCCAGAGAGACCTTGGTCTCCTCAAGTCCAGGGGACTTAACAGTTCCATCCAAGGGTATTGGCCCATGTCCTTACACAGGCACTTCCCAGCATTTTCAAAGGGCTGGGGAGATCCAGTTTTTTTCCCCGACAACTAAAGGCAAATGTGAGGCCTGCCCACAACTGTCAGAAAGTCATCAAGAAAAGGGAACTGGGAAGTTCACTGGCATGTGTGGCAGGACAATTAGAGACAACAGGCATAAATTCAAACAAGAGAGATTCAGATTGGATGCAAGGGAAAGAATTCACCATGAGCACAGTCTAGCAGTGGAGCAAGCAGCCCAGGAGGCTGCACAGGCTCCATCCTGGGAGCTTTCAAGCCCCAACCAGACACAGCCCTGAGCAGCGTGGCCTGGCCTGGTCTGGTCTGGTCTGGGGGTGACCCTGCTCTGAGCCTCTCAGGGTCCTGTCCAGCCTAAATTTTACTGTGATTCCATGCTGAGTTGAATTGGACAGCAACACTAGGAAACTACAAATACAGAAATATAATCCTACTGTTGACACAAACAGTCCCAGTTCTCCAGGCTGCTTTCATTCAGTCTGTTCTGACTTACACAGGAAGCCAGAGTAGCTCTCAGCCAGGGCAGCAATACAGATCTGTCCTCACTGTTCTTGCCAGTCTGAAGACTTGAGGCTGCTACTGCTAAGAAAAGAGTCAGATGTGTACGAAGCAAGTGCAGAGGCTGGCTGTTTCTGCCAGGAACCAGTAACCATCGCTGGTTTTCAGCTCCCTTTTCCCCCCTTCCCTCTCTCGTTGCTCCTTCACTAAATATCCAAACAAGAAAGCAAGTCTCCACGACTCCTCTTACAGGCTCTGTGTTCCCATCCACTCTCCACGTCTGCCACAGCCCCTTTCCTGGAGGGCTGTGATGTCAGTGCCTTCAGCACTGCAAGTAGAGCAGCCTGATGATATTAAAGCTCCTTTCACCCTCCTCTCTAGCTGCAGCTGAGGCTAAGCACAGCTCAGCAAGTCATCAGGAGCAGGAACCTCATCATGAGCAGCCCTGGCCAGAAAGATGATTTTGAGGGAAGGCTACAGCAACCTCAGGCTTAGAAAAGATGCTTGAACTCCCCTCCTAAGTGGTCATGGAAGCTATTTTCATCTTCAGCTGCTGCAGATTTGTTCCTGGGATGGTGACTGCACCGAGTGGCTGACACAGACCTGAGAATCAATCAAAAGTAATTGAAACAGAAGAGGCTCAGCAATCAACCTATTAGGTTGCTGGAGCCAGAAAAATGCTGCTATGAGGAGCCAGAGAAAGGGGGACAGACTTCCCTTCTGAAAACTTAATGCAAGGAAGATGCTTCGGCTGCACCATCTTTTCTTACAAGACAAATAAAAGTCTGTGGAATTTTCTCTCTGTGCATTTTTGTCCTGTTTAATGGAAAGGGGGGAAAGGAAAGAAACCATTAAACTCTTAGCTGTAAAAAATGCCATCTCATTCTCTTTTCTTTTCATCATTCCCACACTCCATACGCAATAAAATGATTCTTTGCTCTCAATTGTTGTCTGCTGTGGCAGCGGTTGGAATGAGCTTTGTTTTTCTTCACTTCACTGCTCCTCACCGGAGGACTTTGCTGGCTGCAGCAACCTATTAAACTGGTTGCTGGCTGTCATGGTCTCTTCTGTCAGTGGGAGTTGCTGCCAGAGTCCAGCTATTTCCAAATGCCTGCATGAATCGGGTCCTGCAAAGCCAGATCCCAGAGCCGTCGACAAAAGCATGAGCTGAAGTGTTAGGGGGCTGCCACCCTCCACTAATTAACAGCATACGCCCCTCCACCATCCCTCAACCCAGGTTTCACAACCTTCTGGCAGGTGCCCCAAGGGGATTTGCAGCAGTGAGCTTAAACATTTCATCAGCATCATTAGAGAAAAAAAAAAAAAAAAAGAAAGAAAAATTAAATGTGATCTTTAAAAGGGAGGGGGAAAGCTTAACCGCTTGCGTTCAAGATAAGACCTATGCAAAGAGAAACTGTAGCACTGAGAATGCAGCTTTGGAAAGGACTGCAGCGTATGCCGCTAAAGCAATACCTTACCAGCCTTCCCACAGGGCTGCAAGTCTGCAGGGCCACCCAGCCCTTTCTCCCACACAGGTATCGTTCTGAGGTGAATTATATTGGTTACAGAGGATGTACTGACTTGACCCTGATACCAGAGACTCTTGTTGACTCTGAATTCTGCACAAGGCATCCTTGGTTAGATGCAGTTATGAAACACAATAACCCCTGTTACTGTCGGGATGAGTTCTCCCCCCACCTCAGTCTCTAATTACTTAGAAGGCAATGAAAACAAAGTTTCTCCTTTCCTCCTCACCTGGGCAATACAGCAGGGCAGAGTCACTGGGGTAGATTTAATATCATGATTGAGGCGTGAGGGGTGGCAAACTAACTGACTAAGAGGATTTGGCTTTGGTTCTGGGGTGATTAGAGCACTTGTTGTCACCAAGAAGAGCCTGGGCGAGAAATTTTGTTCGTGCTCCTGGCAGTCCCCTACTCCAGGAACTTTTCCACATCTGGAGAGGGCCCTTGCAACAGAGAGGTTTACTCAAGGCAGTTCTACCTGACAGGGGTTTTACAGAGTCAAAGGGAAATACATCCTGGGCTCTACAGAGCAACACTTCAAGTTTTATCAGTACTTATTGCCTTCTGAGGATACAATTGAAAATGTCTGGGCAAACTGCAGGTTTGGGGACCTTAGCAATTCACACCTGCATCTAGACAGAGCCTGTGCAACAGTACAAGCACTGTCCAGACCCACCGTCAACCACAATTTATGTGAGGGATGTGCTCTCCCTGTGGGCTTAAGCAATAACATTCCAAACACACCTTTGGAAAGGCTATTGCTTTCATGAGAGGTTTCCATGAAATAGAGGGGCAAGGGAAGGGGGTATGAGAAATTAGAGGCTGAAATTGTGCCCTAACACTGCTAAGAGAAAAAAAATCCATTTTTTTCCCACTAACCCCTTGTAGCAGTACTTGATCCAGTATTACCCTCGTCCCAGGGATCGAAGATGATGATGCCATGCAGGAATAATGCTGGAGTAATACAGGATCTTATAATTGCAGAAGAATTATGTCCTAAAGCAAGTGTCCCCTGCAGATGCTGGGTCACCAGAAATGTGATGCCCTTCTGCCATCGTCTGATAACAGCATCTGAAAGAGAGAGGAAAGATTAGACCACAGTTTGGAGGTGAGACTATCCAAATTATGTTGCTGGTTCTGGTATGTCCTGCACATTCACTTAGGGGATAGTTAATAGGGTTCAGACGTTCAGAGGATCTTAACATCGGTCATTAAAAGACCCTCAAATGCACCATGGGTCCATAAATCCTCTGAAAAACTGTTATTTAACCTTCTGAAAACAGGCAAAAGAGAAATTAAGGTTAGTATTTGTAATGTGCTTTTCAGAAGAAAACCACCTCTTACTTTTAGTTCTTCATTAGTTCACTCAGTAGACAGGCGAAAGATAAAGAGCAGGATAGGGCTGATGTTAGTACTGGCAGTGTTCTTTGGTCATTTCTGGGTTTTTTATGGGTACTTCAATCAAATAAATGGATGGATTATATGCACTATGAAGAAATAATTCTGGACAGGTGATGTTTATTCCATCAAAGGACATGCAAAGTCCCCTAAACTTTACAGGATTAGCAATGAGTGACCTAATATCTCCTCCCACCACTGGTGCCTAACACTTTAGAGAAATTCATGCACAGAATGTGACAACTTGTCATGAAATGCTCAACTTCATCTATTCCCATTTTCCTGTGGAGTTCTCTGCATAATATATAAACACAGGGGGGTGGGGGGAAATCTCTCTGAAAGCTCCTGCCAACTCACATCTATTTCATTCTTTTCTTTTGAAAAGAAACCTATTCCAGATGGTTCATCATTAGAACTTCTTTAATCTCTGGTGATATGAAAAAAACAGGAAAAAAATATGTAAGGTCACTTCTAGCACAGTCTGGATGCCCTCCTGAAAGCTCTTCACGCTGAACCTGGGTCTGTGGGTGTGTGTCCACTGCAGGAACCAGTGGACTGCCCCAGGTCAATAGAACCAGCCATCAGACCTTGCTGACAGGGCAGGATTTGGGCCAGCCTGTGACTGGGCAATCTGTTTTCCCATCCTCAAAGATCTTACTCTTCCCAGGGCTCGAGCACCCAGTGTACCACATAAGCAAATATGCTCAGACCAATGCCAGCAAGGTCATTCCTGCTGTGACCTGGGCAAGCTGTCCATGTTTACACCATGGCTCCCAGGACACCCTACAAACAATGTAGTGAACAGGAGCTGCAGTATCTCCCCCTGAACTGCGTGCCCTCCTGGGTGTCAGGACTGCAGCCGGGCAGACAGCCAGCGTGCTGAGGGATGTTTTAAGCACGGCCTCTGAGACAAACCTCTGCTTTCAATAAAGTGCCACAGGATTTTTAATGCCCATGTGGAGCAGGCAGCTGTTACCCAAAGGACATTCTCCACCCTAAAATTACATGGAAATTATTTGCCTCTGAAGCTATGTTTAGCCTACAGAGATTCAAACATATAATTCTAGGATATCTAGTTATTTGATTAAAATGCTAATATAGCCACCTAACTGCTAATGCTGCCAACCAACCGGCCTCCCTAGGGCAGCGCTGTGTGTTTGCTTTTCGTGTCTCACTCTAAGCCAGAGTCTCACCCTAAATCGGGGGATCGTGATCGCTGCTGTAAGCCCAGGGGTTCAACCTTCCCACAACGGCAACTCAGAGGAGCAGCCAGCTCGGGGCTAGAGAGGATGAACAGAGATTTGCCCACTGCTTCATTCCAGGCAATTTCCCTCTCCCGCAATGAGCTCCCAGGCAGCAGCAGTTGTGGCGGGTGCCTGAGGAAGGTGTGCGTGCTGGGGAGGCACCCCTTCTGCTGAGAAATTGTGATGCTTTTAAAGGAGCAGCTAAAGAAGTGAATGCGTGCCAGGAGTGTTCCCCCAGAACTTTTCTTAATTACCTTTTGCTCACTGTTGCTACAAGGACTGGGAATTGTGCTGTCAACATTTTCCCTGTGAAGAACAGCTCCCATTTTGTCTAGAATTGCCTTTGTCCAATTTGATTTAAAATTTACAGTTTGTCATCATTAATTATTTCCACTGAAAATCCAGGTACCAAGATGCTCAAATCCAGTATGAAGGATGAAGGAACTCAGTGCACATCATTTTAAGCTCCTGCTATGAGCAAACATCCCTTCATCCTACATCTTACCTCAGGGTCCCAGCAAAAGACTATACCCCAACAATACTTGCTGATTTTATGATAAATAGATCTTGGTTCTTCTCCTAGTGATTCCTGGGGTTTGTTAAAGCTGCCATTCATTTTACTGAGAGGGCACAGAAATCATGACCATCCCGAGTGCAGAAGGATGAGTGTACATGCCTGATTAGTTACAGGCAATTAAACACGTCTAGCTTCCCCTTGCCTCTCATCCCTAACCTCCAGGCACTGGAACAGAAATCCCGAACAGCCATCTCCCGATCCATGAATCCTATATCCCCTTGCCTTTATAAAAACATGGTGCTTGAACTCTTTCAGCCCCTGGGCATCAAAACGTTTGCACCCACTGCACATAGGCAAGTGTTTCAGGACTGTAAGGAAGGAAACCACCCCTTCCCTACAGACCAATCCTGCCTCTTCTTATAGGGCAACACCCTGTAACCCGCTTCCTGGAGCTGCCATTGCTCGTCTTGAACTGGAGCAGAAGAAGCTTTCAGAGATACAGGGTTGCAAGAAACTTCTGTCATCCTCTGGTTTGCAGGCCCTTGGGCTTCCCTGACTTCCCACTGATTTGATCCAGGATGCTTCCCTTACAGAAACATTCCATCTCCATCAAATTTTAACACTCCTTTTGCTCCAGCACATGTCCCTCCTGAAAATCCTCTTGACCAAGAGCCGTGCAGTCTCAGGGGTTCTCCCATAAGATCGCTGCTGTCCTGGATCGGAAAGGATCAGGATACTTGTCCCCTTCCTCCTGTCTTCCTCCAGGCACTGCCATGTAGCCTTCTAGGACTCTATCATCCCCTCCCTCACAGGGTTTCCACTGCTATGGCCAAGCTTTCCAACAAAAGTCTCACCAGGGCTGGATATCATCCTCACCCACGCTCCCCATCCTGCTGCTTCTGCCACTTCCACCTCCAGGGAACAGGCTCTAGACTGCTCCTGCCAGCAAGGAACACAGCCTCGTGCTGTTTAAGGAAAGAGGTGGGTGGGGAGAGAATCCCTCAAGCTAAGTGGAGAGGCACAATCTGCAGTCAGTACTCTAAAAACTGTTCCTCCCCGGTATTCTCATCCCTTCCATGCCACAGCCATGGCCTTCGCCACAGAATACGTTTGACCCTCCTGCCTGAGGCCCTTCCCCACCTGAGACTCTCAGACCACCTGGTCCACTAACACTGGCAGAAGAAAAGGGAGGATGTCCAGGACTTCACTGGCATTACCCACCACCTGCTCTCTGCATTGAGCACAGGACGGTGTTTCACATCCCAAGAGATCTGCTGAAGAGGGTCACAGATCAGCTCCTTCCAGCTGCCACTGTTCCTTCTACTGCTGAAGTTCTAGTGAGAGCTGGTGAGGCCAGTGCTTATTTCGTTCCAGCCTGCAGCTCTTCTGAACAGCGTACAGGCACATGGATGGAAAATACAGAAGAAAAAAGTCCATAGGATTAGTCCTACTATATCACGTAACTGTGTTTAAACATGATCACCACCAAAAACCACTACAACTGAAAAAATCTTGGTTTCATTGCAGGCAAGAGCAAATCAAGATCAACTTTAACCCCTGTGTTGTCAAGCCTCATAGTTTTATCAAAGACCTTATGATATCAAAGACTCTTTAAAGCCTGTGTTCCAAGATTTGGGTACACGAGGATCTCACCTTACTCTCTTTTCCAGATATACTTCTCTGTGTCTTCTTGTTCCCTCATACATTCCCTCAGCATCCTGACTTTGTGAATCCTAATGTCTCAAAAAATAGGAAAACACCTTCTTCCTCACTAAGGTTGTTTATCTCATGACCTGGGGGGAAAATGGACTTCTGATTTTACACTAGTTGGACTCAACAGTACTATAAGCACAGTGACTCAAACACAGACAACAAGTAAACTACCAAAATCCTTTTTCCTTGCTGACTGTGACCCAAAAGCAATGTCTAATATGGTATCAAATAACACAGTGAACACTCTTGCCTTCAGATGTGAGAAGATATCAAACTCAGGGCAGACCTCAGCGCACAGAAAGCATCCTTACCTTTTTCCAAGGTCTCTCCTCACATCCAACACCTCACATCATGGCCCAGGTCTATCTCATGCAGCCCAAACATTCTGTCCTGCTCTCCCTGCATGTATTTTTAGCCATCTGCTGTAAGTTACTTTTACTCAGAATAAAACTAACTTTTTCTCCAAGGTATGAGCTGTCAATCCAAAGCATCGGCTCACTCTGTTTAACCACTGGCATGGGGAACATTAGGAATTATATCCATAAAAGTGGACTAGGCTGGTATTTGATACAGGGGTCAGAGTAGAGGACGTCATCTAGATTTTACCAAGACAGAGTTTAAAAGTGGTCTGGATAAATGGAGTTTCACCATAGAATGGACAGGGTTAGAGGTCAGTCTTTGCAGAGAAAGAACAAAAGAGTACTGATCCAACTAGGTAATTTCTGCAAAAAGCAGACTTATTTATCAAAAACTGAATTGATCTAGCTTGCACAACATTAAAGCCAAAGAATAAATAATAAACAGTACTTCCATTTGTCACATAGTAAAAAGAACAAAAGTGCACAACTGGGAAAATGCAATTTGGAGAAAAGTCCAATATGGAAAAAAAATAAGGCAGAGTTGTACTAGCAAAATAAAACTAACCCGTGATTTATTAGACCATAGTGTGCTCTGTGCCATATTTCTTTATTCAAATAAAATCCTGTTCAAATTCCTCTGAGGTGACTTTTCAGCAGCATTTAGCGCATTGCAGGGCAGGGCCTGAGGGTCATGAGTTCAAGAAAGGACTTGTGCTCCTGTGTCCTCCAGCCACCTGAGGCTATAGATATGACTTCTTCAACTGTGGTGATGCTGCTGGTGGGAGGGAATAGTGCATTATTGTCTCTTGTAAATTATCTTAGGAACAAGACTGATATAGCTACAGACTGAAGCAGCATTTCAGCTGTCCTAGGCTGGAGAGAAGCTACAGCTGACAACAAGATACGGAAAGAAGGAAGGAAGAGAGAAAAATGTAATTTTGGGGGGCTTGGTATGAAAATTTTGATGGCATTATTTGCACAGGCCAGACATCAATAAAGCACAAGCATGTTGGAATAGTTTATTCTCCTCTGGCTTGAAGCAATGCAGGAGGATATGCTGTTAGGTCTACTGATGCCACTTTTTCCCCTCCCCTGTTTTATTATTAACCTCCTACATTTTCTCTGCCTTTAAAGGCAAATTGCTTTCCAATCAGCATGCCGTGACAAGGCTAACCAGAGGCAGCCACAGCCAGTTCAGAGCAGGGCCCAGTCAGGCCACAACAAGTCCTTTCCACAGCAATGACACCTCTGTGTTATTTTTCTTACCTTCCCTGACCCTTTGGGATCGGGGGGCCCTGACCATAATGCTCAAGTAGTGAAAAAACACAAATCCTGCTGGACTTGCAGCTGGGGGAGAAACAACCTCAGGAACTGGGAAAGGAGCTGTCAGCCTTCATTATTAATATCCAGCTGTTAATATTTAATGTCATAAAACCGTGTCTCCCTCCGCAGCCTAGTCATCAGACATGCAGGGGTCACACCAGCCAAAATCCTTTAGACAGACAATTCAATGTCCCTGTGCTTTAGCTGCATGTGAAGACTGCTAAAGGTGTTCTAGATGTATTTGAGATGAAATGCTAGAAGCTTTAATAAAACCTAAGATTAAAAAAAA
>VWZG01013351.1:3315-80784 GCA_013396735.1 Grallaria varia | reverse complement strand
GAAATGGAAAAAATAGTGGTTAAATTCCTGCCTTCCCAGCCAGCTCTGCTCGTCAGCATTGACCCCATCCACTAAGCCAAAGGGCACCTGCGGCTGGCAAAAAAATAAACAGCACTGGCCAAGGCAAGAGTGAATGTTAGCACAGCACGGGCATCACCCACCACTGCAGCTGCATCTGCATCTGCAGGGCCAAATTGCTGCCCTGGGCTTGGTGTCCAGACACAGAGGAAAAGTTTGAACTTGAGAGCTCAAAGAGAGGGGCAAGATTTAAATCCTTTAGACTACTGAAGCCAGATAATTCACGTTAGGAAAAAGACTGTGTAGTCCACCCCAGGCTGTATTCCTGGGCACTGTGGCCCACGCTGGGAAATGCTGTTGAATGTCTGATCTCACAGCAGATGAAGGGAGACAGAGAGAGGGCCTCTATCACGGGGGGCAGGCAAGGGATGTTTTAGTGGTTATTTTCAGTGCCTTCATCTTTACAGCTTCACAGGAGGGTCAAACACCAACACTGCTAGTAGGCAGTTTTCCTCTCAGTGGGTGCGAGAGTGTGTCACCTCTGCTGGCACAGAGCCACAGGTCCTGATCCCCACTGCAGATCCCGGGCTCTCCCTGCTCACGGTTCCGCTTGCACTACCAACGTTGCCACTAAAGCTCAGTATTAATTTTTAAAGACTCCTTCCTCCTCCCAGGCATGGATTCCGAGACAGCTCCAGAAGCCCACACATACATACCAGCGCAGCGTAGCAGCCAAATGCGTCAAACAAGATTTTAAGGGAGAATGGGGGAATAAAAAGCATGGCCAGGATGTTTTGGCACTCAGCGCAAAGAATAGCACAGCACCACACGCTGCATCTGCTACCCTTTGGCCTTCCCTGAGTCTCCTGTTTCCACCTGTAAGCTCAAGATTGATTTCTTTCTTTTTTTTACAGAGTGGTGTAGTCAGAGGGGCTGGAGCACCCCAGGCAATGAAGAAACATAAGTAATGAGAATCCTCCGAATATGTTAGTCTGCATGACATGAAGACAGCTGAGACGGTCCACAAAGAATTGGTCAGATCCAGCAGAGCTCATTAGCTCTGGCTTGGGGCTACTTCTGCCAGAGCTGGGTTAGCAGGAGCTCCCAGGTGTCTCTGAGCTGCACTCTGGGCTCCAGGCCCCACATCAGCCCAGTGCTGGCCTTTGCTGGCTCAATATAGCACAGCCCCTCAGCGAGGTGGAGTGCTACAGAGCGGTGCCGAGCACGATGCAGAGGTACCCAAGTGACTCTTCACAAAACAACCTGGATGCAGCAGTGCCCATACTGAGATGGAGCTATTAAACCTAGCTGGGTTTAAGCTGGCTTTATGCACAGCCCTCAGGTGCCTCTGCCCTCCAGCCCCCAATTTGTGTTTTTGGGAACACAGTGCAGAGACACCTCAATAGTCCTTCCTACAAAGCCATTTTGGGTTTGCAGAGGTTAGTAGTACAGACTCAGCACTCTGGGGATGCACAGGGTCTAGGTCTGTTTGGGTCTGGAAGCAGAAAGCTGCATCCTGGCAGCTCAGTGCCAGAGTCCAGCTCAGACTGTTACACACAAGAGCGGTTCCAACTTCCTTCTCATTATGGATAATCCACAAACCAATTACACTGAGTGCAGACAGTGAGGAACTGACAGCCAGTGGATGCTAGAACAGGGGGATGATGACTGTAGTGGTCAAATGTGATGAGCAAGACAAGGCAAAACTCCCCTTCCACAACATTCTGACACAGTAAGGTAAAAATGGTCTATTTACAGATAGCATCTCCCTGCCTATGGATAACAGTAACTTCAGACAACTCTTGCAAACTAGGAACTAGTGAACTCCAGCAGTTAATTATAGTAAATATTTACATAACGGCTGGGCCCTTCAAATTTAGAAGGAATAGTCAATGCAAGGACATGCCCTTTAACCATCCCATTTTATTACACAAATCACCAGGGAGCCCAGCACACTAAGATTTGCAAATGAAGTGTTTGATATTGGCTGAGACATTAAACTACTTACCTAGTGCTATAAAATGCATGGGTACAGTACATCATTCTTTTTGCAGAAATTTCAACCCCATTTACTTTAGTTAACTCTTCCTCTGCACTTAATATTTTGTGTGCTACAAAGAACCATAGTACATAACCCTGAATAGACCTGGTGCCACCACTTGGCAGAGTCTGACTTAAAATAAAACTGTTTTCCCCTTTGCTGTTACTAAATTTGGCATCACTTGTGTAGATTCTATTGATGTGTCTAATCTACTTAACATCCTCAATGTTCTCCTATTAGCTGGTTGCTTGGGAATTTGCCTTACACGAAAGATTCTGCTTCTGTGTCCCATCCCCTGCTTTCTCCACACACGCACTGGGTAATTAAACCAGGTTCTGTAAGTGGGGTAATATGTTATCATCCTAAATTACTTGGTACTCATCAGCTTTGCAGCAAGTCCTGTGACAGCAAAAGCTGTGGATGCTGGGATTGAAGGTGCTGCATGGCTTCCAGCCAGAGCATAGTTTTAAATGGGTTATAGTTTAACTTTGGGAATCCAAGTCAACCCAAACACCCTCAACTGGCAGGATTCAGATGTGCCTTGGGTATGGTGTCAGCAGTACCAGGAGCAAGATGAGACACCAGCAACTCTCAGGAAGCCCCAGATGTGGCCCGTGGCTGAAGTGACTCCAGAAGTACCTGGCGACCAAACATGATGAGCTGATCGTCTTCAGGAACTCTGTGTGGAAGAAAAAGGAAAAGAATGAAACTCAAAAAATCCCAGAAGACCTTTCCTTTTCACCGCTACAAAAAATTACATTCCCAGCTGCACAAATCAAACACGGAAAAGGGTTGACCATGGTTGCAGTAGACATAGTTTTAGGTGGTCCATAAAAGAGCTCTTCTTACTGAAATGTTATCCCAGGTAGCATTTACTGCTCTATGACTTCCTTTGTAGAGGATTTTTGTGTTACCTTGGGGAGGAAAATGCTGAAAGGTATCATAAGTCAAGGTGCCAAAGTGCGCAGTGTAAAATTAGCTGAGAAGTAAGGACGAAGCAGCCCAAGAACTGGTCAAGTTTAGCCAAGGGAAAACTGCTGCAAAATCAGGAACCCAAAGGACTTAATGAATGGGGGGTTTGGATGCATCAGAAACCTTCTAGCAGGCTGGCTGATTTATGTGACTGAGAAGGCTCCGATGAACCCTCCCTCCTGAGCTTGCTCATAACATTATGGGGTAGGCTAAGAGGGTTACTCAACGTTATTACTGCTGTTGCTGTTGTTTATTTATTAATGCATCTGTATCAGAGACCGTGGTTGATCCTGGGAGTCTCGCTGTGCTACGTGCGCAGGATGCAGAGCAAGAAGGAGCAGCCCCTGTCTGAGAACACTCCAAGTGCTCCCTCTCCTCCAAACCAGAGCAAGCTCCCAAAGCTGTCCCCAGGGACTCAGATCCCCCTTTTCACTGCCACGTTAGCCACTTATTATTTCCCAGCATAAATATGTTTTATAGAGAAATAAAGTCTGCAATTCTGAAAAGGGAGTGCTTTCACACACCCACGTCTCATCTATAAGGGCCCATGATTTGGCATCTCGGGTTAGAGTATGAAATTATGACACCAGAATTGACTTTAGAGTTTCTGATGCTTCCTTGGATGATTGCTTCTATAACTTATAGAGACAGGGGAGCGTTTGTATTCTACTGAACACATAAATTAATATCCATACATGAAAACAATGTGGAAACAGCAGGACCTGGGCAGGGATGGGTTTTCTATAGTGTATAACACCAAAGGAGGACTTGCCAGTGTACTTGGAGTGTTTTAGTGAGAGTCTGAAATGTAATGAAGTAAAATAAAAGGGATTTGTACTTTGCTTGTTAAAGCAGCTGAGAAATTAATGGCTTTTTTCATCATCACACTTTTTGGGGGAGAGTACTACTAAATATAAATATATATTTTGATTTTTGTTGAAACATAAAAACTGGATTTTCTTATTTTTGTATTCTCTGTTTATTTTACACCATGAGCAGGGTAGGTTATTTTGTGGACTAAAAAACAGATGTAAAGGTATTTGAATCTGGTCTTATAATGCATAAGATATAAGGTTCTCCTGCTCATGCTTGCTAAAAGCTTTATTTTAGTCTGTCACGGCAGAGAAAAAATGATTTGGTTTTGTTTCATCCATACATTTTCAACAGTAGCAATATTATATCTGTTGAAAAGAAATTAGAACAAAATAAGAAACAGAATACCCCATGCCTTTTACAACCTGTGGATCTCAAAGCCTGTTAAATCTATGTCAGCAAAGCTTTGGGAGCAAAGGGGATGAAAACCCTACACCCACTGAAGTCACTGGAAAGCTCTCAGAGAGGGACAGGAAAGAGAAGCTAGATTTCACCACGTCCCCTGATGCTGCCTTACATTAGAAACAGCAACCAGGATGTTCCTGTTTCTCTCACCTCTGACCCAAACCTTTTTAAAAATTAAAATAAAAAGTGTTATAGATGCAACATCAAAGAGCTGGGGACCCAGAGGAAACCTTGGTCTGCCTCCCAGCCCTACGCAGAGTCAGAACTGCGATGCTGTGTGAGCAGAGGCTGCAGGTAGGACGCTCCCACCAGCACAGGTCTCTGCCAGTTGGATGCCCGTGCCATCAGGCGCAAGGGAAGGGCTGCGTGTCACGCACCGGTGGCTGGACCAGATGGAGGTTTTGGACCGCACTGCAGTGTTCGAGTCCTCCCCAGATCTGATGGCAAAGTCATGTGCCAGTTTGTTAGTCTGGAGAGCTCAAAGCGATCCTGAGAGAAACCCTTATCCCACATAAATCGTCTGGAGCTGATGGATGGCAAGAGCCTCAACTATAAAAATCTCAGCCAGAAACATGATAAATAGTTGCATCCTGTTAAAAATAGGCAGCAGAGCAGCAGGCACATACATTGGCTGAGGAGGAATGCCAGTCAATGACTGAACTGCCAAGGCATTTTGGCGTTCAGCTTCAGAACAGGCTTTCAGGCTATTCTTGCAAGTGAGCAACCTCTGTAGTATCCTGGTTTTCAGTACACATTGAACTTCCTCTGGATAACTCAGGAGCTGGCAGAAGCAAGTCCAGAAGAATGTTTCAGTTGACTCTGGATTTTGTATATAACACATACTGGAGCCAGCTTCTCTTGGCCAAAATCAAGTTTTTTCCCTGTGGGCATCATTTAGATTTGTTTGCTTTAAAACTAAATCCTTATTTTGTATAAAGTACTCAAGGGAAAAAGTTGCCTGCCTGCCTCCTCCACCAGTGCTTCTGTGTTTACTGTAACAGTAGCATATTTGCGTGGCGCCTGCTGCATTGGAGGCTCAGACTCCCGTAGTGCAGGTAATAAACAAATATAACTGAGAGTTTTCTGGAGTAAGTCTCTCCCCCCCATAAGAACTTAGTAAAACAGTCTCTAGATTACAAACAGTACAGCAAACCTTTCAGAACAATTCTCTCAACACCTAGAACTACAAACTAAGTACATCGATCAGGATGTGTGGTTTGCTTTATGTTCAGGAGAACTAATGAAACCTTGTGAATTTCAGGCGTGAACCCCAAAACTCCCTCCCTATGACACTTCAAACTTCATCTCACTATGAAATTTCTGCTGTAACATCCCAAATCCTTCCCAAGTCTGTAGTCTCCAGGCTGTTCTAGCTTCAGATCTCTTCCACACTCCTCTAACACCCAAACCCCATTATCTTTTCATCTCTGCAGTGCCATCCTCTTGTGTGACTCCTACCATGCCCACATATGCCCTCACACCACTTTTCTAACTTTGCAGCTTGGCAAGAGACCGCATATGCTGTGACTCAACCAAAAAAATGTAGATTTGGACTGGAGAGCTGTCAGATGACAGACAGCATGAGTAGCATCTTCTCTACGGTTTTCCTTTGGTGGGAGTACTAATTGGTGTCTCTCTTCCCCAAATACTGCCGTTGCCCTGGCCCTCTGCCAGATTTGATTCCATGCTGACCAGTGGAGCCCAAAAGCTCATAGCTGGCAACTAAGAGATAAACAGTGTGTTTGTGTAACTTTTGTGTCCCTAGGAAATGAGACTGAAAATGGGAATAAGAATGATGTCCTGTTAGCATGTTTACAGCTATCTTTCTTGCTAAGGTTTCTGTTGAACTTGCCCCCGAGACTGAGCAACTCAATGCTAAATACTGTATAAACAGATAGTAAGGCAGGGTCTCTACTCCAATTAAAGAAGGCAAAGTAAATTATGAAACTCTATACTGTTTGGCTAATAAAAATAATGGCTCTTGTAAATAAGCAGTGAGGAATAAATTACACACAAACATGGCACACAAACACAGGTACAGCTTCAGGCTGGGGTCATCCATATCTGATCAGCTAAAAAAAGAGATACAAACTAGTCCTATCTGAACCCAACTTTAAAAGCACACATGGCTAGAAAAAGGCATTCACAACAGCTCAAAAGCTAAATACAAAACCCCATCTACTCTCAGGAGGCAATGCTAATGAAAGAGGTAAGATTTAAACCACATCTCTTGTACAGCATCAACCAACGTCAGACTGGCAGCAGCTTATCCTCTCTAGAGACTCACCACTCCACTGCCTTGTCATTAACCATCCATCACATTTTCCTCGATATCCATGGGATCAGGACACTCACTGGCAATGGGGACACTTGTTTTAAAACTCCACTTGGCAGAGGCTTGAATCTCTATGGGTGCAACATTTCCTCATGCTGCTGTTTCACTTCACTTTTCCTTGAAGCAGAGGCTGGCATCTTGGTCAGGTATAGCTCAGGGAGATGCCACAGAAGTAGCAATCATCTTAGCTCTATTATCAATCCATACAGACCTGAGCTTGATGGTCAGGCCACTTTACTGCCCTAATTAGGCAGGGTGAGGCTCTGAAAACAGGTTTTCCATCTGTTAAGAGATTGCTCTAACCAATGGATGGTGAGTGGAACTTGCCCACAAGTTCAGGAAGCAGCTAAGTGGGGAACATGGGCCTCTCAGCTTACCTAACTAGGCACTTGAATGCCTCGGCTGATTTGGATCTTATCTTCAAAATTTGGTACTTACATGAGCCAAATCAGACTGGAGTTGTCCTCCATCAAGGCCCCACAGATAAGCAGAACACTCAACCACCTTTCTTTTTCTTTGCTGCATCAGAAAGGAGTTATGCATTTGAAACTGTGCTGATCAGAGGATATAAAACACACTGAGCTCTTCCCACTGAGAGTGGCTTTGCCACCCCAGGAAGCCCAGCATGCATGGTTGGCTCAGTGTCAAGCCCCTAAAAGAGCTCCTGTTGGCTACCAACATCAGCAGAGCATGACTTGAGAACTTGGACCCCTGGTTTGCAAAATACTTCCAGGATGCCATCCAGCAAGTAGCTAGAAGTTAACTACACACACATGGCAATGAAAATGGACTTGTAGAGGTCCCCCTCACTGTTTAGTGTGGTTTGGGTTTGGATTTTGGTTGGGGTTTTTTGCTCTTTTTTTGGAAGGGAAGAGGGTTTGGTTCAGTGTAGAAGACTTGGCAGTGAAGCACCAGAGGAGCAAGTTAAATAGATGAGCAATAAGGACTTGTGTTTTTATATCTCAGGTCTTTAATCCCAGCTTTCCTGCAACTAAATTTATGGGGAAGGATGTAGGGAGGGAAATCTACTCTTATTTATTTCTGGAAGTTAAGTTGAAGTCATTATGGCTCGCACAGTATGTTTGCTATTATGAAGCTGCAAATGGAGCTACAGAAAGGGCGTTTAATGGGAAATATTGTCAGCTGGCAGTCTCGGGCACTTGAGTACCCTCCATAACATGCATAACGGAATCAATTTAAACCTAGTGAAAGGGACATTGTCTGATAAAGTAATTCCTCTTTGAACACAAGATGGCAGCCTTAAATAAATGCAACCCCGCACAGCTTTTAATCTTACACATCATTAAATTCCTAATTTACACATTATGTTTTCATGGGCCAACCCATAACTCATTAGTGTTGAACTCATGAGTTGTAAAGACCAACATTCTAGACATATGCAGGTTTCTTTATCTGCTTTTCTTCGGGTGGTGGTTCTCTTTTAATTTACCACAGAAACAGACTTCAAATTCAGCAATAGGAAAGCTTTCTGATCTTGTGGGTTTTCTGTACCCTCTATTCCCAAAAAAAACCCCTCTCTGGTTACTGCTCTGTACCTACAGATTTTACTGACAGAGGGTGGAATAGGGAATGAGGAGCACCAAGCTTCTTCTCCTTGTTCAAGGTACTGGAGTTCCTTGAAAGATGTATCTTTCTGCAGGAGGAATTCAAACAGGCCTCAAAGTCAAAAACAAAACAGACTGCAAATAGCATAGGGTTTGGAGCTGGCCTTCCCACTTTTCCACAAAACTTAACACTCAAAATCATGTTCTGATCTCTTTTCTTTCCATTCTCTTGTCTGGGTGTTGTCTGCAAGAAGATAAGTCACAAACACCCATCTGAAGAGGAGGGGCTCCACAGGGCTCTGGTACGATGACACTAGAAATAATCATACCAAAGTGGATGGAAATGGCAAGACAAAGGCTACAGTTGCTTTCTCTGCTTTGGGAACTATGGGTAAAAAATGTCTAGTTTAGCAGAAATCTTTGCAGAAGACCTGGTGCCTTTGCTTTAGCATTTCATGTAAGGACACAAATGACTTTTGGAGCAGGTCAAGCCAAGGGCCCTCTCGAGCCAGCCCCTGGTCTCAAATTCCTTGTGCAGGCAGTGGCACTGGGGGTTGTGGCTCACTGTGTGGAGTCAAGGAAAGCAGAGCAGCAAGGCAAGGCTTGAGGCTGAGTTTGTTCTACTGGGGCTGGGCTGCAGTTTGTCATGGCCACAGGGCCACCAGTTTGCAAGAGCTGCTACTTTGAGAAAGCCAAGCTCCAGCAGCCCAAGTCCCCGTGTGCCCTGCTGGAACTGGACTCAGTTCACAGATGGCTGGAAAGGCTGCTCATGACAAGGAGAAGCTCTTCCCTTTTCACCACAGTTTAGCAAGTTGCTAGGGAAAGTCTTTACTCCTCAGGGCGATGTTCTGCTGTGCTACTGCCCAAGAAAAGCAATAAATCTAAAGACAGAGGAGGAATGTTCACATCTCCAGTGTAAACAGCTGCAGGATGTCCTCCCTATCCTCCACTAAGCCAAGTAGAGGCCACGCACAACACCAGCAGAAGAAATCTTGGTGAAAGTCCCCATCTATTCTCTTGCTAGTTGTGTCTCCAGCAGCTCACAGTGGTTGCACTGCTTGGCACCTTTTTAGAAAATGACAGTACTGACACAAGCCATCTGCTTGGCATCCTCATCTAGCTAACTTCTTATTCGTATAGGATGGATGTCTTCACCCTCGCCCAGTCCCTTTAACTATTTGATTTATTACATATTAATTAATTTTTCTCCGATTTTCTTCATCCCTCCTTTCTCTTTCTTTTGATGGAAGGGAACATACATTTTTGTTCATAATGAGTTAATATCCACCTAAAGAGGAAAGTCAGTAGAGAAAAACATAGCTACTGAAGTATCTTTCTACTGACACCACTTGCCAAGGGGAACTTTCCAGTGAGCTTGTGGATGTCAAGGGACAGTGTGTAGCAGCAGGGGACATTCTTGCGTGGCAGGTTGTTTCTTTCCAGAGACTAAACTACCTGGAGAAGAAGGTGGGCTTATGTTGTCAACTGAACATCAGCATCAGTAGGGTTAGCTTCAATTTTTGGAACAGATTTTCAGTATGACTTAAAACCATACTGGGCTTCTCTATGTCTTAGTTTACTCCTAGAGGAAAAGAGTCTACCACTCAAAGCATTTATATGATAATTCCACTTTGTGCACCTACAAACACATTGAGACATGGAGATCCAAGTTTCTGTTCTGTCCTTCCTTCACATCTTCCCCATTAGAGATCACTCTAAAGGTCCAATACAACCCATAGCAGCATCTGTGCCACTTCATGAGCATATAATTTTAAAACAATGCATTGCATGAGCACACAGCAAAGGATGGATTCCTTTCCTGGGTAAACAGCAGCAGAAGATCCTTGAAGATTTAGGTTCCTTTCTCAGCTCTACCCAACAGCTGGAACAAATCATTCAATCTTTTCAATCTTCCAGTTCCCCTTTAAGAGCAGGGAACAGCTCTTGATGGGAATGGCTATGAGGATTAATGCAAGAGACATTAAAGAGGTGAGGGCTGTGTTGCTGGATACATGACAGTGAGTACTCTCCTTAGCTTGCCAAGTCTCCTATACTCCTGCCAGAGATGGGACACAGCCTCCAGAGGCGGCAATTAGAGCACTGCCAAGTATCGTGGTGATGCGTGGCACACTGCACGGCCACCCCTTCCTGGCAGTGCGCCTCTCCAAACAGAGCTGAGCCGCACAACAGCTCCAGGGCAGGGCAGTGCCCCTGCAGGCAGCCCAACCCTGCCCACGGGGTGGCCAGCAGGCTCCGTGACCACTGCTGCCGAGAGCACGGCCATGAGCTCAGTGCCCACAGGGATGGACCACATCCTGCCTGCACTGTCCTGCTGCTCAGCCTGCCTGCATCCTGACTCTGCCACCCTCACCCTGCCCGGCCTGCCTGTGCCACGCTGTTGCCTGTGCTGTCCCTCTGCCCACCCCGCTCAGGCTGCCCCACTGCCCACCCTGCCCAGGCTGCCCACACCCTGCCCACCCTGCCCTGCTCCCCATGCCCTGCTGCCCCAGAGGCTCACCAACAGTCCCCCACAGCCTTCTGTTCCCCACACCCTCTAGTTCTGCACAGCCCCTCTCCAGCCAGTCCCCACCGACTCCTCCCGAGTCAGCACTTCCCAAGTGCCTGCCCTGATGCTGGTACCACACATGCAGTCAGGTGTGCTCCATGTACCCCACCACAGCTGGCTCCCGTGGCACAACCCACCTGGCCATATGGCCCAGCAGCCATTCACACATTTTCCCCTCATACACAGCCCCTCTGTAACCTCCAATCTGCTCTCCTTCCTCAGCTCACAAGCCTCTCTCATCCACAGGGCTCAGACAACCCTTTACACGAGGGCCAGCCTCTGCAAGCCCCTCCAGAATACAGACAAGACATACCTTTCTGCTACACAGTGCCAAAGACAGCGCCTGACACCATGCAAAGGATTCCCTCTCTTTTGGCCTCCTTTTCATACCAGACTTACTCCACACCCTACATGGATAGACCCATCCACTCCCAAACAGCCACAGACACCTGAAGCAGGAACACACCTGTGGATCCAGAACAGAGGTGCAAATAATCAACCTGGTACAGGCAGGAGACAGAGTGGAAACACAGGAAGAGGGGATGATCAGACCACTAGTGGAGAGACACCTTAAAACCCAGTCACGAGCCAGTGTGCTGTGCTCCCTTTTAGGAAATATTGCCCCTTTACAGCTGCATTCACCTCAGTCACACGCCAGCTCCATTACCCACGATGTCACAAAGTTTTTATCTGCACTCACCACCTGCCTGTACCCCACTGACATTTATCAACCAGTCTGCTCTCCAACATTGCTGTAATGGACAAACCCTGTGGCAGAAGCAAATGTTCTGAATCACATGTATCTCCCCACCAGTCTGGCTCCTCCTGTGCTAACACACCAGCCCTGCCTTCAGGACTGTGCTGCACATCTCCCAGGCATTTCCCACCTAGCTCTCTACCTGTACATTTTACAGGCTGCACATTCTCCTGTAAGTATCCCGAATATAACCCCTATACTTCCGCTGGAGTGACTTCCTAAACCCTCTGTGCAGCCCAGGCACCACAAGTACATCCACACATCCCATATGGATTTTCATGCTAACCAAGTCAACAGTGTTCCAGTGGAAGGGCAAGTTACATTGCGATTGCCAAATCAAGAAACAGACTCCTTCGATCTTCATTAAAGGTAGATGCAGCTTGCCTGGACTGGAGATTCAAACTGTTTAGGGCTTTATTCAGCTTATTCATTTGTTCGCTTGTATTTAAAAAAAATATAAAATAAAAACCCCATGTAATATTTATTTCTATTTTTGCAGTTATATGATATTATATGTTATATCAGTTATCTGATGTTATATGAAAATAGGTCATAGGCTGACCCTTGCACCAGGCAGAATATACCCTAAGTAAGTGAGAAGACACAACAACCTGTAAGTACTAGAGATGATGGCATTATGCAGAGCTGTTCTGTTGTCTCCTCTTGCTTTACCACATGAATTTGTATTCTTAACACTGCAATGGCCTGCTTTATGCCTACCTGCGCTTTGGACTGTAGGAAAACCAAAAGCCACAACAGTTTTTTTCTCTCTGTCAACCTGGTGCATAATCAGTTCTGCATTGACTTTGCTTGGCTTCCATTGCCAATTTCTGGCCATGGGCAGTGCCTTTGGTGAGATTTCACTCCATTTTATGCCCTTTCCATTGTCACAAGCTTGGGTCATTTCCTTAGAAGTAGCCTGTTGTGGTCAAGGTTGTTTCCTTGACCTGGTTTATTGTCTTTTAAATGTTCTAGTGTTTCGACTGTTTCTCAGGTTGAGCACAGAATGTTTGTTGCAGTGGTAAGAGGTTAGTACTGCGAAGCCTAGGGAGTGATATATGGATGGCTCATGCTTTCTTTTGGATTTAATTTTTCATCCTCTAGTGCTCTGTGGTGAAAGGAATGTTTGCTGCTTGCCTAGGGAGACACCTGACATTTAGACTTTATCTTCTGTAAAGACTTGGGCCAAAATTCTCTTCTCTGACTTTGGGAGTGGCAGAAAAGGGCACACAGTTGAAGTGAAGCAGGGGGACAAAGAGGGATTTGTGCCCTTCTGATCCCAGGCCACAGTAAGGAACTGCACCCTCTAAATCCATTCCTCCAATAAAAAGGAGGTTTTCATCACCAGGCACCTTGCAGAAAGTTCTCAGTCCCATAGTACTCCTGTGCCTAGGGGTGGAGAAGAAAAGAAGAATAACTTGGGCTACAGTGTTCTGCTGTAATGTCCTAGCCAGGGGAGTCCTCAGATTCTGGGTTTGGAGATTTCACAGTCCCTGAACACCCAAGTAGAACACAAAGGCTGAAGAAAATGGAAAGAATCTTCCCCTGGAATACTTTGTGCTTAAGCTCAAAGCACTGAAACACACAGGAGTTTCCTTTCTTTTCCTTCCTCTTGCCTTTTTTTTTTTTTTCCTTCAGGTGGATCCTAATTTTGCATTGTCCTAACCTGATTTACCTGCCCCTGCCTCTGACTCTATCTAATGTTCTGAGCCAGTAATGTTGATTTAACAGAGGCAGATCTGACAGGAGCAGAAAGAACAGTGAAAGGACATCTTTCTGGAGATAACCCTCCAGTGTAAAATACACAGGTGTGTGAATTTCCCATCTCCAGGGCATCAGGAAAATGATCATTCTCTCCAGAGCATTCACTTTCCAAGAGCTAAGCACACTGGCTTCCAGAAACCCTCCCCTTTGGGTCCATCTGGTTTGCTGGTTGGGGTAGATAACACCCAGAGATGGTGTGCTGGTCTTCCCATAGCTCTTCATTCCTGACTTTTCCTGCCCCAACCAGTCACAGCAGCAGAGGACAGTTCTGAATGGGAGGGCAATCCTGTGGGGATATGAGCAGCTGATCATGGGTCAAAGATGCCAGGAGGGGTTTCTTCTGTGAGTGAAAGCTTGAAGGTTTGTGCTCTCCACTCTTAACACACAAACATCATGCGAGGTCAGTTTGTTCTGCCTGTACCCACACCTGCCCCTCCAATCATTCAGATATCTGGCCTGCAATGACTGATGGTCCCTTAATAGCTAAAAAGCCCCCTTGGCATTGCTGTTAAAAGAGGTATGAATGTTCTGTAAATGACACTGTTTTATAGTCGTTGGAAGAAATGCTACTTAGCTGTTTCCCCAATTTTAGATAAGGATTTTGTGCCTTCCTTGATGTGCTCAGTGTGAGAAAGGATCAGTATGGCTGCATTTTGGGGTTGTTGCTGCTGGCCTTCCTGTGGACAAGTAGTAACTGCTGGCAGAAGTGTAGGTGAAGATCTTCTCAGTAATTCTTTTGTTTGATCAAGCATGATGGACTGTAAAGGATAAACCTACAGTTTTCACTCCCATGGAAGAAGGACACTGCTATGCTCTGTCCAGTTGGGTTTTCTATTAGAAATTTCTCTGGCAGGTTGCATCTATCAGATGTATTCTCCATAGTACAGAAAAGCTGGGGAGCTTTCCTTGCTATGCTTTGAAAGAAGGCTTGAATGTCCTCGGTCTGATAGAATTTAGAGTGTGTTTAATTTCCATGTCGCTGAAATAAAATAGTATTTGTTTTAGAGATTTTGTGAAATACTGTTGTTGTTTTCTAGGCTGACCTTTAGAGGCTCTGTATTGCCGTGGCAGGATGTTGCTATGGGGATCACCTCACATGCATGAGAGCACGAACTAGTACATAAAGATATACTGGGTGCTTTATGCGGCACCTATTCAGTGGTGCAGTACAACTGGAAATTGCTCCCAGAAATCTGGTAGGCTGACTCATAAGCACCCATTGCTTCAACTTACATCTCTTTTTTTCCTGCATTGTTTGGTGAGGGTAACTTTTTTTAAGTTAGTTACTTACTTTTATTGGTGCCGTGTTTTCTTTTCTGTTAACAAATCTACCTTGCAGCAAATTGAGGATCAATCCTGGAGAGGTCAGGTTAAGCCAAAGTTTTAAGGTATACATATTTATGATGCAATTAAGTACTTTCTTTTTTTTCATATTTTACATCACCTGTAAGGTAAAAGTATGTCAGTGGTTAATTCCTCCTGGAGAAATCCAATACAAATTCAGAAATACTTTGCTGTTGGACAGATGGCTGAAAGGAAATGATTAATCTACTAACCTTGTATTTAGGAGATATGGATTTGAGTCCCTGCTTGCTGCAGATTTTCCATGTGACACTGATGCGTAAATATCCTCGAATATGGTCACTAGCCTCTGTGCCTGAGTCCACAGACTGCAAAATAGCATCACCTTGTCTCTCAGGGCAAGGTGAGAAGAATGAAGGCACAAGGCCTCGGCTGGGTAATCTTGGCTTCTCTACAAAGGAGGCTGCTGGTCCACAGCCACAGGGTAAGCAAAAGGTGACTGGAAGTGCACCTAAAGTGAGTGTGGAAGGAAAGGGGATGGCAAAATACTTTGTTACAGTCCTGGAGTAGCATAGACATATACTACAAACTGAGGTTGTTGGATGCTGTGGAGATGGGGACCACACAAGTGCCTGGCAAAGGCAAGGGTATTTTCAGGCAGCTAGACCATAATTTGCAACTGCTCATGCTGACACAGGTTTTTCTATAGTTTCGTATCTCCAGCACACTTCTGTTCTGCATGGACACAATTAGTGCCACTGACTGTCTCCCGAGGGAGTGTCTGAACTGAAACTCGGCCATCCTGAAGCCACAATATCAGGAAGAACTAATCTGAGAAAACAGGATCCTCCTAATCACCCTGCCTATTCCCTTTCTCCATCATCCTCATCCTCTCATGCTCCATGTGCAATCTCTTTTATATAGACCCAAGTACATAACAGTTCCTCAACTATTATGAAGGATAGACCCGTTATTTGCCACCCTACATGCAACCTACTGGAGACACACCATAGGTTGACTATAAGCACCACATCCAATCTTCCAAAACCACCATACAAGTCAAATGCACAAGGCCCACAGGACTCTTTGCATGTGGAACAGACTTGTTGAACAAGTGTGATGGCCCCTTTAGTGACTAATCTACAGGAGAGAATAGTTTGTGTTTGTTTTCCAGAACACCCTAAAAAGCAGAGGTGAGGGCACACAAATCCATTGTTCCATGTAGCCTGTCACGCATCTTCCACTAAAGCACTCTCTCCCCTCCCCCTTCCAAAACAGGTCCTCTCTATGCCTTTTAGATGAAAAATCCATCATTGAAAGTATTTATTTGCTTTAAGTGAATCCAGGAACCGAGTCTTCGAACGGCTGTCTTTTGCAATTTCCTGAGCCAGCCCCACTTCTCTACACAATTCATCATTGCTTTCTTTGTGCTCTGCTTGCTCTGCCCACAAGAAACATTCAAAGGCACCGAGTACGGGCCTTAAAAGCGCACACGCCTGCTCATGGCTGTCTCTACGTATCCTGAGGCTGTATAGGGTGAATTCTCTAGGATTTGGAGCTTGGGGGAGGAACGCATCCAGCAGCCGCGTCACAGAGCAGGGGCCAGGGGAGGTATTGCCAGAGTTAAGTGTAAAAGTTGTTATGCTGGAGAGAAAAATCACAAACATTCCCCAGCAACTGGCATCATGGTCCATCTCCAAGAAGGGCCTCACATCTGGGAAGAAACTGCCTGCGGGTAATTGGGTTTGCTAGAGTTGCCTCTCTAATTAATAAGTGATTTGACTTGGAGATTGGAAATAATAGTTGAAATGATGGCATAAGCACAGGGGCACTGGGGCTGCTGCTGCTGTACTATTAAGAAAGGACTTTCCTGCACAATCTAATGACACTCTATGGCAGTTTGAGGAATGTGAAGTTGTTTGCCCAGGAGACCAACAATGTGATAATATTGGCATATAACCTTCTAGTATTTGAGTAATTAGTTGCTTAGCTACTTTGGATAGGTCATTATTTTGCAAACTGGAAACATTTGCAAGTGGTGATATTTTGCTCGGTATGGTGAAAGAGCTAAACCTATTCTGGCAGTGTACAACTCCTAGAAATATATATGCATAAATTGTTTCTAATGAGACCATCTGCCTTTTATAGCCCCTTTGGAACTAAATAGTACCCAAAGACCACTCTGTCTTTTAGATATGTGTGGTCAGAAAGGCTGCTCCTGGCAATAACAGTATGTAGGTTTTGCAGACAGAGAAACTTTTCAATTCCTACGTTTCA
This sequence comes from Grallaria varia, assembly GCA_013396735.1. Classification (NCBI taxonomy): domain Eukaryota; kingdom Metazoa; phylum Chordata; class Aves; order Passeriformes; family Formicariidae; genus Grallaria; species Grallaria varia. The sequence goes on along the minus strand of VWZG01013351.1, from coordinate 63,909 downwards.
GGACATGTTTGTGTACGTACGTGTGTGCATGCATGTATTACACTGTTTCTGTTTCTTGAAGTTATTAGAAATCACTGTCCCACATCTCTTAAGAGATGGCATCTGGTAACTCATCTGTTAAATTAGTATTTTTAATGATAACAGAAAATTCGATCTTTCACTTACAGGGCTGGGGGCAGCTTGGCAAAGATTCTTCACCATGTCAGTATCTTCCTGTATTTGCAAATGAATAGCATTATTTTAAAGGAATACCCTCGATTTAAAACCACAGCTGAGTTGCTCAGACTGGCCGGCTCACGTTGAGGAGCCCCCATTTTGACACTGGTATGAAAGCTGCGTGCCTTGCAGGGTGCTGCACACACAGCTCCTGCTGAGCTCTACATGTTGAGGACACGGAGGGGCTCAGCACCCCTCAGCCTCCAAGCAGCTGTCGTCCTGGTGCCTGCATCAGGCCTAGGGAACAAATGTCTTCTTTTACTTGTATTTATAACGTCACATCAATTACTCTACAAATAATATGATGACCTGTAACTCAGCACTTGCCTCCTCCTTGCCTTCACGGGGCTAGAGCTGACTGAGTAGTGGAGTCAGGTGCTTTTCTTCACGTCAAGTTTTCAGTCAAACCCCCTTTCAAGTCCTCCTGCAGCAACACAGACCTTTAAAATGCCTCCACTGACTGTTTTTTTGTTGCTTTCCTCTGCAACCACATGGATGTGCTGGCATTAGTCCGAGGCTTTGTAAAGTCATGCCCTGTGTGGTTTCCCTTTAAATACTCGCTGCAGTTTTTGTCTGAAGAGACTTTAGGTGTGTGCTGGAGGGACTGCCTGTCCCTGAGGGACGATCTGCACTGGCAGGGCCTCAGGGTCATGTCCCCTGGCAGCTCCTGAGGCCAGCTGGAGTCCTGACCTCCGGCTCCGAGCTGACTGTGTCTGGGCATACTGAGCGTACTGGGCACACTGGGCATACTGGGCACACTGGGCATACTGGGCACACTGGGCGTACTGGGCACACTGGGCATACTGGGCACACTAGGCATACTGGGCATACTGGGCACACTGGCCATACTGGGCACACTGGGCATACTGGGCATACTGGGCACACTGGCCATACTGGGCACACTGGGCACACTGGCCATACTGGGCACACTGGGCATACTGGGCATACTGGGCATACTGGGCAGGCGTACTGGGCACACTGGGCATACTGGGCACACTAGGCATACTGGGCATACTGGGCACACTGGCCATACTGGGCACACTGGGCATACTGGGCATACTGGGCACACTGGCCATACTGGGCACACTGGGCACACTGGCCATACTGGGCACACTGGGCATACTGGGCATACTGGGCATACTGGGCACACTGGCCATACTGGGCACACTGGGCATACTGGGCACACTGGGCGTACTGGGCACACTGGCCATACTGGGAATACTGGGCCTACTGGGCACAGTGGCCATACTGGGCACACTGGGCGTACTGGGCACACTGGTGAGCGAGCAGCGTTCACTTACTGAAACACCTGGGGAAGGACAAGGAGTGCTGGGCTTGTGAGGAGGGAGCCAAAGAGGCCAGGCACACGGGCATTGGAGCAGGGTCACACCATTCCCACTGCAGAGGGACCTGGATGTGGAATGGGAAGGTTACGCAGGGACTGACTGGCTTGAGGCAGCTCCATAAACCTCTCCACCCTGAGGAACCCCTTCCCCTCAGCATGCAGCTCCAGACACTCTGGATCCCACAGAAAACCCTTTAGCCCTTTCCCGGATTAGCTCAACTAAAAGCTGTGGGTGCCCCTGGGATGGTGCACAGAAGGGGTTTTCAGGGCATACCTGGTAGGTGACCAGCCCTGAGGCAGTCAGATGTTTCCGTGATACTCTGTCTCAAATTAAATATTCTCTGCCAGGTCACATTAATTAACATTCCATCTGTCATAACACAGCAGGGTAGTGAGCTGAGGTGGGGGGGGAGGGGGGAGGATAAATACTTTCCTATTCACTACCTGCTGTTAATTAGAAGAGAAATTAAATAACAAAAATAATTTAAAAAGGCTTCTCTCTTTTTTAGGGTTGGTGAATCAGTGCTTTGTGGTAATTCAGCTGTTTTGGGTGAATCTAAGGTCTCGACTATAGCCAAGATTAATCCAGAACTTTAGTCAACAAGCCTAGTGCATATTCTCATCTTAATTACAGCCTGACAGTAGCCATGCTACTTACAGCTCAGGACAAATGAACATTCCGGAGACTCAGGGTTGGAGGATTTTTCAGTCATCGTCTCAGATGTCTCCCTTTGAAATCTCACTTGCCCTATTTCCTCTCTGAGGAAAGTTTTGCTGAGAAGTTTTGTCAAAGTCCTTTGGTGTTTTTAGAGCTCTCGTGCTTTGAAATGTATCTGAACTTTCCTTTAGAGACCTTTTTCTTTTTTTTCCCCCTTTTTCTTTCTCAGCTGAAGCACACGCCACAATTGCTTGGCCTTGTTGTGTACCTGGCTGAGGTAGACTAAGTAGCATAATAAGAATATCGACAAACTAGTGTCTTGTTCTATTTTTTTTTTTTTTTAGTGCAGAAAAATCTCGTTTTGTCCTCTCACATCAAGTGTGCAGTAGTCACCACAGGGTTTGTTATTATAACTTACTTTACAGGCAAGTATTTGTACATGCCATCACAAGGAATAATATAACATGAGAGTTCTTGGAAGGTAGATGGCTCTGCACCAAGTGTGTCTTCCACCCCAGCCATGCCAGTTGTGAGCAAGTATTAGTGTGATTCATGCAGGCACATTCACATCAAGCTAACCCGTCACAGTTAGCTTGATGGCTGGTGAAGCTACTTGCTTTGCTCTTCCTCAGGGTTGTTTCTGTAGTTTTATCTGGCCAGCTTTGCTGCCACATCTGCATTGCCAGCAGAAGCACTTTGCCAGTACAGAGCAGCGGTATTCCCCCACCTACAAAGCACCCTGATGCAGGCACCATGTGACTTCACCCTAGAGGACAGCTCTGACAAAGAGCTTGGTCCCTGATAGTCTTTGTTTCTGAGATAATGGGATTTCCAAGATATGGGGCTTGGGGAGGGAGTTTACTTGTCTTTTGAATAGAATGGCTGGTCTTGGTTTTGGTATTGTTTCCAGTGAAACACACTTTAAAGCAGAACTTTGCTTCTATCTTGACAGGTTTGTTTGTTTGCAAATACAGAGCCTCTATCAGCAGGCCAGGTCTTCTGCAAATGAATGTCTTAGTGTGGTTAAAGGCCAACTATACACAAAAGTTACCGTCTGGTTTGTAAACCACAGCTCAGCAATCAGAGGGAGGCTTCCCTTGCAGCTTTTGTAAGAGCTCCAAGACGCTTTCCTCCGGACTGGGTCACTGCTCTAAGCTGTAATAATGTCATTACACATCTTCGGTGCTTCAACAGAAATGAGCAAAAGTTCACATCTTAGTCAACAAACGAAAGCAACCTTTACAGTAAATTAACACCAGCAAATGGCTTCTGTTGCGTTGAGATTGGGATGGCCAATGTCACTTTTACATACATGGATTAAATGCTTTGTGCATGAAAGGATGTTCAGCCACAGACAGGAAAAATAAAAGTTCAATAGAAGATGCAAGATGTAGGCAGAGCAGGCCTAGAGAAGAGATGGACAGCAGGTGAAGAGCATGGATAGATCTGTGGGAAGTCCAAGAGCTTGGTGGGTTAAGTCCCTTTCATTGTAATTTGCTTGTGTGACAGATCCCCTGGGGAAGAAGGGGAAGTGACAAGACAAATGGTTACATTCATTTTCATGGGTTTGGGCACTGGAGGGCAGTTGCTGTCTTGTGGTATTTCAAATGGGTAGGGGCACCAGTAGGAATTCTTACTCCTTGCCATCTCCAATATGAAGTGGATTCACCAGAAAACACCAGTGTGACTAATACCAGAGCTGGACCAAGTGGTTACATTCTAGAAAATGCCCTTTTTGTGCTGCCATGTACCTTGTCTGTTATCAACTTAAGTGTCTGAGAAGGAGAGATGTACATGGATGCCCTTGACTGGGGGTGGTTTTGGACATACACTGTCGGTCCAACCCTCCACCTGCAGGCAAGCACTGCGTGCATCCTTGGCTGGTCAGCTTCACTCCAAGGAACTGAACGCTGACAGGTGAATTTTGGTCATCAGACAGGGCAAGATCCTAAACCACTGAACTGTCTTCAACACCTCTTTTAGCAAGATCCCCATTTCAGGCAGCAAAAGAAGCCAAATGATTCTACACAGAGTGAACATACAGAGTTCAGCTCTGCTTCTCAGGCAGTCGTGTCTCTCTTAAACAATGCAATCACAGTCCCACTACCAGCATTAACGGGAAAATGTTCTTGCAATCAGGTTCCTGAAGGTTAACTCCTGACTGGCAAACTTCAGTCTTCTACTCAGCCATAGGTAAGATGTGCAAGAATGGGGGTCTGTGTGTGTTGTGTGTGTCTGTACACAGGAACAGGGTTTTCCTTTAGCTTTTCTTCCTCAAGTACCCACCTTTGGACATGAAGAATGTAACTGGAAGCTGAAGTCATGAGGGTGAAGACCCCCCCTGCCAGTGCAGACAACGCTAGCAGATTGCTAGAAGTAGCAAGCCCTCCAACAAGTCCTGGTGTTAAAGTGTTATATTTTGTGTTACAAAATATTACACTAGTGTTAAAAGGTTACCACCAGGACTGACCAGAACCTTCGTGCTCCCCTCCTGCCTTTTCTTCCTGGTCTTCAGTTTCAGCTCTACCTCCTTAGTGCTGCTCCAAGTCCTTCTGATTTTATTTTATCCTCTTTGCACAAAGACTCTTTCTTTCAGGACTTGTCCCTGTTCCCTGAAGTATTTTTACCAGTTCCACCTCAGTCTCTTCCCCCTCTGACTCACTGCTGGGAATCCTCCCTTGGATTATTCCTCCTTCCCTCATCCCCACAGCATCACTCCTCCACTGCTAGAGGTCAGAGCAGGAATCACTTTTCGAATCATACAAAAAGAGTGATATCTTGCACATCCAATGCCTGAGGGCAGATCGACGATTGCTCCTTTGGAAAGCAGAGAAAACAGGCTTTTGTGGCTTTTGCAGGGCTTAAACAAAGTGCCCACCACTCATGAGGTTCGTGTCTTGAAAGGGGAAATGTCCTTACTGCTTCTGCTTGGTCCCTCTGCACTGTCCTTTGGATGCGCAGCACCTGCCAAAAGGGTCTGGACACTGGATGGGAGCAGGCATGTTTTTGGCCCCTGCACAGTCAGGGACAAGCTACCAGCTTCTCGCTGCAGCTGACCACCTTCAGAGCCAAAACCAATTCTTACTACTGCCTCCCACCATTGTTCCTGCAGAAATTTGTTCTCCTTGTCCTGTTAGTAAATTTTTAAAGGCAATAAATCTTCACTTCCTCTAATAATTCATTTTCATCTGACCAGATTCCAGGTGGGTGTTTAGGCTCTCACTTTTCTCCTGGGTCTTTGAGGAAGGCAAGGGGCCTGTAAACCACAGCATTTGAAATCACGGGTGCCCACACACCTGCCCTCAGCCTCCCTGCCTGCCTGGGAACTGCTCCTTTGCCTGTCAGCAGAGGCACTCGGCGAAGCTGTGTCTTTAAGAGCTGCATCCCTTCGCAGTGCCATGCCTTTGGGGTTGTGCTCTCCCTCCCCCAGACCTTAGGTTCCCTCTCTGCCGGATGTCAGCTGCCCTCCTTGTCTCCTCCCTTCAGTGGGGTGGCTTCCTCTGCTCTTGTTGTGATAAGAGTTTGTTTTCTTCTCCAACATACCCTGGGCTAATACCACTCTCTGCATTTTTCTGCTTTGATACCTGCATTTATGTTCTGATTTCTTTCTGTCTCCTGGGGCCATACTGCTTTTCTTTTCTCACCCAAAGCAGCTCTGCTGTAAAGACAGGTATAACTAATAGCACTGGGCTTCGTCAATGAAGCAGAGTTCAATTTACCCTTTGCAGAGATTGTACAGGCAAGAAACATCGGGCTAAGATTTATGTGGAACTGTTTGTCTAAATGGGTTTCCTACTTCCGTATTTCCATGGAGCGAGGAAGCTGCCAACATCTGCTCTGTGCCTGATAGCACTTCCGATTCCAGTGGAGAAACTTTTCCCAAGAGACAGGAGCAGGTAGTTTCCCAGACTGGTGGGGTTTTTGCAGCAGGGGCTCTGTTTCCACCAGGGAGATGGAGAGGTGCAAGGTGTGGGTTTGCTCTGCAACTCCTGGCTCTGCACAGTCTACATGAGCAGTGGAAATACTTTTCTCCAGGCAGCTCATACACCACTTGCTCTCTGAAGGAAAGGGGAGACACACAGCTTGAGGTCAGCCCTCTCACAGGCTGCTCTCAGTGCGCACAAGGGCAGAGAGGCTCTTGCTTTTCTCAGACACTGTGCATTTCAGTATGTCCCATCCTCTCCGGAGAGAAACCCCGCTGCTGTTTCCTTTGCTGCTGTTGTTCAGGGCTGTGAGATCTGATGCTTCGCTTGCCCAAACTGTGGCTGTCCTGTCTCCTGTGGGACAATGCACAGCTTCTGGAGAACAAGCAGCTTGTCCAGAGCAGGCTGTCTGCTGCTGGGCACTCCCTGGGTCTGGTGCTGAAGGAAGACTCCAGTGAGCCACAGACCCACAGAAACTCTTTTACACCCTGGCGCCAACCAGAGAAAGTCAGTTTTCTGAAAGTTATGTGGTTTATGGCTTTTGGAATGTGTTCTAAAGCTCTTATGTGTCACATGTGGCCCCCTGCACTGCTGTGCAAGCATCCCAGGATTTTACTGTGCAGATACTCCTGCCTTCAGATGGAAGGGGGTGTTGAAACTAATGAAAAATAAGCTAGTCCTGTAACAAAATAAATTGAGGGGAATGTGTTAACTTTTGTTTTACTTAACTTTGCCAACTTTCAAGTCAGCTCTCAAGCACCCACAAGGTTTTAGAAAATGTTTAATCTAACTCAGACAATTTCCTGAACTCCCTAGCTGGACCACCCCATTTTCTGAAACACTGCCAAAAGGCCTTAGTTACTCACAGGCTCCGGCCTGCTGCTCTTTCACAACTTATTGCTGTCCTCTCACTCCACTCTCCATTGTGTGTGCCCTAATATAGCCCAGAAAGAGGAATGTCCCAGCCCCCACTGCCAGTGCCTGATGAAGCAAGCACTGCCGATAGCTGTGATGCGCCTGGTGAATGACTGCCCCAGCATGCTTCGAGGCTGTGCACTGTGTGAGCATCAACAACCAGCCTGCCTGAGTGAATCTGTCTGTTCCTGGTGTGCCTTACCCACCCTCCCAGCTCCCCCTGCCTGTGGCATGAGCCTCTGAGCCCGGGAATGCTCCCTGTTGTGGACATGCAGGACATTGGTGTAGTCTTTCCTCATCTTGGCTCGCATGTTGGGTTTGCTGTACTGATGCCTGTGATGCCCCATCCAGCAGCAATTGCATGTGCTTGGCAAAGAGAAACAGGGGCTATTTCTCAGGAACACGGGACAGGGATGATGGTGAGCATCACCTCTCTTCTCTCACTGCTGCATGCTGAGTCTATACAGCTGCATAAGTAGGGGCACATACAGTACACAAGGATGCTGTGTCAATGCCAGAGCCTTCAAAAATGCAGCTTTCAGACCTTAAAAAATTATTTATTTCTTCATCAGACCCAGAGCACAGCACAGCTTTAACAGAGCTGTAGCAAACTGGGGGTTTGGTCGCTATGTACCAAGAGATACTTGTTGTTTGGGGACTTATCATCACATGAAAAAAGTTTCCTCCTGAAACTTAGTTTCCCGGTCTTCTCCTGTGTTTTCCCCTGTTGTCCACCCACACTTCTGGCTCCAAATAAGGGCAGTGAGCTCCTTAGAGCTCTCCCCCACCTACTCATCACCCTGGTGTCCTTCATCCCCTGCCCACTTGCCCTCTTCCCTCCTGGTCACAGAGGAAGCAGGATGACATGAAAAGCTGGCTTAGCTTTTCCAGGAATTTCTGGAGCAACTTGCTCTGTCTCCCTGGACCTGGACCTGGTCCTGGACCTGGTCCTGGACCTGACTGACTCATCTTTAAGATTTTTACCGGAAGAGATGTTATTCTTCCACAAACCCAAATGAAATAAAAAGCTGGAGGAAAGAGGATAAAGACAGCAGTAAGCAAAATGATGAATTAAGCCACTAGGGTCTGCAGTTTCTTGCTGGCTAAAACTGTCACAGAACCCATCAGAAGCCATCTGAAGGGCTGGGGTCAGAGCTACCCTCGCAACACAGCCCTGCCGTGGGATGCTCAGTCCCAACATGTGCAGGAAGCAGGTGGTGTTCCCAGCCTCCCAGGCAGGGCTGGGGGAAGTGATGAAACCTCTAGAGTGCAGGGCTTTCCTCTCCTCTCCCACGGGAAGCAGCTTTGCTGCAGCGGGCACACTGCCAGTAGTTTTGTCAAGGCAAAATATTGCCAAGGGCAAAGGCTTTCCGGGAGATGGAGCCGTCTGGGACTGGCAGGGCTGGGTTTCACATGCTCTAGATGGATGGCTTTCCTTGGGTCTTGTAGGTGACATCCAGCTCTTAGGAGGTTAAACCTCCTGCTTCCACTCACTGGAAGTCTCTGCCCTGATCACGATGGCATGCAGGTTCTTCCACAGCTTCAGAGTCAAGGAGTTATTGCTCAGATATAATTTCCCTATCCTTCACAGAATTATTGCAGCAGGAAGAGGATTAACAGGTATGCAAATCACAGCGGAGGTGGGGGGAGAGCTGTGCTAAAAAATTAATAAATGCCACAGTGGTATTGCTGTTCAAGCTCTCCAGTGCTTTTTTAGCAAAACTAAAGTATTTGCAGGGTGACTGCAAGACTGATGGGGAGAGGGAGCCACCCTTCCCCCTCCTTGCTCCTGCTCCGGGTCAGGTAATAGGATCTTCTGCACAGCTGGGGTTAGGACCAAGCAGTCAGCACCCCATGCACGCCTGTACACACACACACACAGTGCAGAACTGCAGCATGGCCCCTCTCAGATACTCAGGGCTGCTGCATGCCAAGGAGTGGAGGTAGCAAATGATGGCAGGAGCCCAGCAAAAGCTGCCTGTTAAGCCAAGTGAGCAAGGGAAGGGACTCACCAGAGCGTCTGTCTCTGCTGGGACTGACTGTGGTTTCTGACACACTGGGATGCGCTGAGAGCCCGTGTCATCCTGCAGCCACACTGCCCGGCTGCTCCTGCCGTCTGGCTGTCATCTGTCGCTGGCCAGCGCCAGGCAGCAGCCCGCGGTGAGCAGGCAGCTGAGTCCCTCCTTCACCCTGAGCAACTCCCCAGGTTGCCCTGTCCCAGCGCCCTGCCCAGGTCTGATTTAAGCGGGAGGCAGCACATCTGCACCCCCTCCTCACATGCCCCAAGAGAGTTATGCACTGTTGGGGGGAGTGGCTAATGGCAAGCCGAAGTGATTTGAATAAGTCCCTTAGTGCCCGATCTCAATTTCTAAAGAAGTCTGCTTTAAGTTACATTGATTTATGATTGACATATCTTTATTTGATCAGTCATTGGTGCTGCAAAACCTTGGGGCGCTTAAGGTGTTTCCAATCTCCCCATCCTGCTGGACGGAGGCACCGCTTGCTAAAGGCTTGTTTTTAACCCCTGAGTCCACCAGCCACTCAGCCAGGACCGGATGGAAGCCTGTCTCCTGTCCACTTACGTCTCTTTTCCTATCTCTTCCACACCATGGTGTCCTGGTGTGGTCCTAGCACAGATTATCCAGCATCTCTGCCGTCCCACCGGGACGCTAGAGGAGAAACCGAGGGGAGGATATTTTGGACACTGTTTGTGACAGTACACATCTCTGGGGGTTTACATTTTAACATTTGTACCAGGAAATCAGCTCTCTCAGTGTCACGGGGTTAGACAAATACCTGATAAATAAATAAACCTGTCAAATACATTTACTTTACAAAAAGACCAAGCAGTGCCCAAACCTCCATCGCATATTTTTAAAAATGCCCCACGCCTTCACAAACAGTGCCCAGGATATTGCATTCCTCGGTGCTCAGGAGCCACCCGCAGCAGGAGAGGGACTGTCCTTGGGGCTGTCTTGCTGTGATTTGGCGCCAGTTGCCAAGCAGACCCGCTCCGCTCCTCCGCATCCTCATCCTCCTCCTCCAGCGCTGGCTGAGTGAAGGATGGGGCTGACTCACCTTGTCCTGCTTCTAAAGCAAAGCCGAGGGCCCCACGAAGTGCTGAGAGTTCCTGCAGATGAAGTTTAAGCAACCCCTGAGCAGGAAACACTACAATATTGTAGGAAACTTGGGGGACGTTTGAAGCCCTGGCAAGTCAAACACGGGCTGAGCAGGAGGCTGCGTGTTTGAGGTGATCTGCAGCTGTAGAAATAAGTCTGGGAAGGGGCTTTCTGCATTTCTCCAGCCCGCACTGCCTGTGCCACATCTCCTGCTGTGCTCACAAGATAGCCCAGCGAGAGTGCTTGGGCAGCAGTGGGTTTCCTCCCTCCCGACAGACAGCACTTGTTTACTATTAAATAACCTTGAAAACAGAGTTGCTGCTTTGTGTCCATAGAGCCATGCGCTGCTCTGAGCCACTGGTTTCTCCGGAATAACACACCCTCCCTTCTCTAATGTTTCCCAACAGACAGCGCTGCTGCTTCTCACTACCCGGGGCCTCGATTCCCAGACTTAGAGAACACCTTTTTTGCCGCAGCATATTTGCATCTCTTTGTTGACTTTGCTAATCAAGCTCACTCCTGAGCCTTTGAAAACAGCAGGTCTCAAAGGCATTCTGGCTATTCGGGCATGGCAGCCATTTCAGGGGAGGAAACCCCTTGGGGACCAGGCACCTTTGGTCACCAGACTCCCGGGAGCATCCGCAGGCGGATGGGCAGAGCATCCAGGTTCCGGAGGCACAGGCTCACCCATCTTCCCGAGCCAAGGTAATGCCACACTGCCACCAAAAGGGCAACACTTCCTTGCCTGTCCCTGACCCCCTGCCCTGCTCCCGGGCAGGGGCAGCACTGCCTCCTCCCTTTGCAGGGCGCTGGGGTGATCTCCTACCCTATACCCGCCATGCACTCTGAAGGTCTTCTGGGTCTGGCTTCTTCTGGTTCAGTGAGTGAGACAAGCCCATTCCCAGAGGGGTCCTCCCCACCCAGCAGTGGTGATCCCTGAGACAGGCACTGCTATACTGTGTAGGCCCAGTTCAGAAAGGGGAATCATTTTTGGCATGACTGGCATGTCACAAAGATACATAAAATTGGTATTTATTCCAAGGCTTGGAGTGGGGAGATAAGATACCCAGCATCAAACTATTTGTTTGAGTTCCCTCGGTGCTTTATGCCACCAGTTTCAGCATCTCAGCAAGGGAGCCTGAGATTGGCCCCACTGAGTGGTCAGACACCAAACGCCCTTTAGATTCCTGTGGTGATAGAGGAACTTCTACTAAACAAACACCCACAGACCACTGATATAACACGTGGCCATGGCAGCCCAGGTCTCCCCACTCCCGGTGCTGGGCTCTGTGATTAACAGCAGTGGTTTGAGAGCAGCCAGGCCAGGCTGTCAGAGATGAGTCCCTTCTGCGCATGCTGGCTCCAGCCCTGAATTTGCCTACTGTATTTGCCAAGGGTTATTAGTGTTGATCAGCTGTTAAATAATCTGCCCTTTTCATTTCAGGAGGCCTGTCAGGACTTGCCTTCACATAGGCTCTACTTAAACAGGAGTTTTATGGCATATTGGAAAAGGGTTTTCATTAGCTAGCCTTTTCCTTGAAATTTCGACATCTACAAATACTAAACACTGTCTCTGACATCATGAGTGCCTGCCACATGTGTTGCCTAACCCTCTACATCCTCAGTGTGTGGAAAAGGCTGCAGCCACAGAGCAGTGGAAATTGGGCTACCGTCCCACCAGCACCCATCATCGTGCCAGAGAAAGACGTGAGCAAGGAGATGAAGATAAAGACAGATCCCACACCCAAAAATAAAATTATCTTCTGATGGAGAAGAGCACTGTGACGTTGCTGTTTAGAGGTTTTAAAAAGAGCATCAACCCGCTCGGCACTGCACAGCTATCGTCTTTGAGGTGACTTATGGTTGTGTTTCAGCATCCTCAGTTTTTATTGAGTCTCTTCAGAGCCATACACCCTTCACAATTAGCCAGAAACAGGAGCTCTGGAGCCAGGGGAGGCTGGGAGCACGGGCCAACAGTTCAAAGGGGGTGGCTTGTGACTCACAGGGAAATAGCAGGATGGGGTAAGAACCACACTTGGCCTTGTGGTTAGGCAACATTGTCAAAGGCTTCTGGAAAGTCCAGTCAGGAAAAAACCCAGCGTGAGGACTGAGGGGAACTGCAATAACCAGCTGGTGCCCACACGTGTAATTATGCCCAATACCCTACAAATTGTTAGGAGAGCTATAAAGGAATGAAACGTGGATGTGGTAGTAGGGATCTGAAGAGGGGTTTGCTGTGCATACTGGCTAGTCTTGAATAGCCCAATAGACACGAGTTGTGCTACTTTGTGGGCAAAGGACCTTCACTGTTACCAGCAAGTGAACTAAAATACCTGCCTGTGGGATGGCGCCACATCTCCCGTTCCTCCCACATGGGGATTTGGAGTGGCTGTTGGACTACAAGGGCTTTCCACCATGGTTTCTTCAGCACAGGGGAAGAAACCCATCGTGCCAAGGGAAATTGCTGCCCACTGCCCACCTGTCATTCTGGGGGCCAGAGCACTGCCCTCCTCCTTCTGAGGCCTTAGCTGATGTCTAGGCAGTACCTGCAGGAAGCTCCTGCTGGCAGAGATAAGGGGGAGCAGGGGGGTCCCTGTGAGCCAAGGTGCCCATGTTTCCTCAGCCATGCTGAGTAAGATGAGTGGGTACAGCTGGTACCACACCAAGCTCAGTCTTCACTTTCTCTCTCACAACTTCTCCAAGGGGAACAAAAACAACTATGAAAACCAAACAATTTGGCTGTAACAAACTATAAAACACAGGATCAGCTGCTCGGCTGTGGCTCACCTCGCCAGTGCAGTGGCTTGGTTGTGCCTTGCTGGTACTGCCTGTGTTACGGTCATCAGGCGACAAAGCCAGCATTTAGAATTGATTAATTGATTTGTACATTAAATAGGTATTTGTGCTCAATTATTGGCAGGTTTGTTAATGGATTACTATTTAAACAATTGTGATATTTTAAATTACACGCCATTTTATAGATGCACATTTACTTAAAAAAAAGAGCAGCCCTTGCATCTATTAACATATTAAAAAGAAAATAAAACATTCAGGCTGTTATAATGCACAATGTGGTATTACTCTGGGTGCTTCCTAAGCTAGGGAAATCTTATTTGTTTAATAATAAGTTACCATGAATATGCAAATCTGCATCAGTGCAGTACCTCACTGCTGTCACTATTAATGAGTTGCAAATTAATGTGACAACAAAAGGAAAATCTATTTAGTGACAGATTTGTGGTTCATACCTGGCTCAAGAGAGCAACCATCTACAGTCACGTCAGTCTGCTGGAGGAAAATGTGCACATGGTGTGGACAAGGTTTGCTTCAGGACTGGCAAAGCAGAAACAAGCAATGTGCTGCCTTCACCCCAAGGGCAGAAGGCAATGTTGCTCCTAATGATCCATCACACTTCACTTGCAGGAAAATAGTCTCTTCACTCTGCAATCATGGTGAACCCATGCAAAGCACATGTAGGGGTGAAATGCAGAACTAGCAAGGCTGATATGGGTGAATGTCATGGTGCAGATGGAACTTCATCTTCCTCAGACTTATTTGGGGATTTTCACCCCTGACATTGCTTCAAGATCAGAAAGTGAAACTTTCTGGACTCCAGGCACTTTCTTCTCCTGCTTCTCCTTCCAGAAGAAGTGCAATGGTGAATGAGCCCATCAAGAAAAGATCTAATATGTGTCTACACAATTATGGCATTCTACTCTTCTGTCTTGTGGAGTGGTGCCAAGACCTCTCCTACCAGCACTGGACTCCTTCTGAAATGAAAATATGATGTTCTGCAAACAATTTTATGCAGATAATATACTGTTTTTTTCCTGTTACCTGGCATCTGTGCATGTTTAAAATAGTAATGTGTGCCTTTTTTTTTTCCTGTGTGAACTGAAGAAATGATGCTGAATGTTTACCAGCAGCCCCACAGAGCCTGGGAATGGCAGCTGCCTGCACTTGCCACTCCCTGACACCTTGTTCATATTAATGCACAAATGATGGGCCTCATCTATAGTTTTATTATTTAGTACAGAAATTATGGGAGGAGTCAGCTTCAAAGTCTTTTGATTCAGAGTGAGCTTGGCCCCTGGAAGCAGTTTTTAAAACAATTTCCATTCTGCTCCTGTGATCCTGCAAACCAGAATCATAGAATCACTAAGGTTGGAAAAGATCTCCAAGAGCACCAAGTCCAACCGTTAATTCAGCACTGACAAGTCCACCACTAAACTGTGTGCCTAAGGGCCACATCTACACATCTTTTTGAACAATTCCTCTGGCCCTTGCTTGTCACTCACTGTATCAGTCTTTGGCACAAGACTCCAGATGGGCCACCAGAGCAAAGAAGAAATGAGAAGAGTGGCTGGAGGGAGAAATAACCCAAACAGGAAAATCCCAGGGCTGATCCCACTCCGCAGAACCCAGTCCTCTTGAATAAGGTGAAGGAGGGGTTTGGTATTTTGTGGTTCTCATTTATCTCAGGGGAAACCTCCCAGCACTACCCGTGCTGTGGCTTCCCCTTGGTCTCCACCACACAGGCAGCCTGGAGTTGGGTATTTCCTGGGATTTCCAAGCCAGCAACAAGTAAAAGTTTGACAAAGGAACTTCCTTCAGTGAGATTCACCTGCCTGCTCTAGCTGGAAATGGGGGTTTTCCCTGTTGCACCAGCGGTTCTCCCGGCACCTCCACAGGGCAGCACAAATGCATGGCCAGGCAAATCCAAGTGATAAGCAGGGGAAATTCAAGGAAACACCTTGGCTTTGGCCCCAATAGCATCAACACTGCACTTTCACCTTGCAGAAGGCAAGAAACAGGATCAGCAGGGTTTTACCATCCCCAAAGGCTGCGTTCCTGTTTCCTTATTTTTTATTAACCTGGAGCAATGCCAGTGGTGTGAAGCAAGCATCTTTGGCCCAAGGAGGATGCATGGGAAAGTGCTTTAAAGGAGAGCAGCATGAGTCCAGAAACTGAAACGCTGAATACAGCCCCCTCTCAGTCCTGGTTGGAGCTAGCCCAGTCCTGGCTTTCCACTGTACAGAATCCAATCTCAGTGCTGGCAAGGTGGCCAGCATTCCAACTCCACTGCCTGTGCTTTCTGACACCGAGTTCACTCCCTGCCAGCACACTGCCACCTCTCCTCTCGGCAAGGTAACGATCTCCTGGGCTTGCCTATAGCAAAACTCCACCTGCACCCAGCCTCTTCCACAACAGTCTCTCCCAAAGAACCCAGCACAGTGTTGGCCAAGCCAGCCTGACAGTCTCTCCCAAACCACCCAGCACAGTGTTGGCCAAGCCAGCCTCATGCACCCCTCAGCATGGGGCACTGCCCCCCTGCTCTGCTGAACCCTCTGCGGTCCCTCAAGCGCCCTCACACAGCAAAGCCTCTTTAAAAAAAGCACGTCCTAGAAGATAAAACAGTGACATTATGTCAAGGGACAGCACTGAGATCAGGTGTTTCCCCCTGCCACGGCCCTATTTTTAGAGCACAGACAGCCCCAGGGCAGGCACACGCTGGCATTACAACAGCATGAGGCTGTTACTGTATTTGAGCAGGGATGCGAACGCCAGCATGGAGGAGACCCAACTGTACTCGGTAGAGACAGTGGAAAGCTGACTAAGCAGAGACGCCTGGGGAGCACGTGCTCCAGATTATTTGAGGAGGAGCTGGGCAAGAGAAGAAGCCACGTCAATCTTTCTTCTCTTTGCCTGAGGGGCTCAGAGAGGTGTCTGCCACGTGCCCCTGGAAGTGGCACGAAGCTGATTTATACTCAGCTCAAGCCATCCAAGCATTACACAGCTACTCAGATAAAGGAGTTTGTAACAATGGCTTTTAACATTCTTCCCTATCTTAATTTTCTGGCCCACTTCTTCTTTCTGGGAAAATCAGGGGATAAAAGCAATGAGCACTATAGAGTAGGGATGTCCGTGTTTCCGTTCCTTGCAAAGCTGGAGTCTGTCCTAAAAGGAAACCCAGTATGCACATACAACCAGTGCAGGAGAGACCACCACCCTCCTTATCCAAAGTCTGAAGCAGGATGTCAGCAGTTGGCTTAGGACTAAAAATTCCCTGTCCTGGGCAGATATGGGACTTCAGCTGCCAGCAGCAGAGAGATTTTGGACCCCTCTCTCACATCTTGGCTCAGCTACAAAACCACGTTACCCACAGAAACAGCCCCACCACAAAGCACACAGTACAAATGATTGGCAAAAGACCCTACGGTAACACACCACGAGAGGTACCAGCTCGGAGTCTTTGCCCCCGGTGCACCTACAGAAAAGAGGCGTCATTCTCCCTTACCTTGAGGACAACGGATAAACTTTCTCCCAGACGCTTTTTCCAGATTGAGCAGGTGCTCTGCTTGAGACCCTTTTGGTGGGGGTCCTGGCCCTCATCAGAAGAGCAGCACGACTTAAACACCTCAGAAGTAACTGCGTATCACTACTACTACTGCCTATACTACTGTTAAGAATAGCCCCAAAGTAAAACTCAGGAGTGTGGGTTCACAGCAAGAACTTCTTTTCACAAGGGGAAAGGCAGCCCCAGATCCTGAAAAGAGAGGGTCTGTCCAAGCCCAGGGACCCCAGCCTCTTAGAATCAAGTTCCTGAGACGTGCAAAAGTGTCATTCTGGTCACTGTCCCTTTAGATGCCCCCAAAGTGTGCTCACAGCTTTAATGTTCCACATTAAGACTAAAGCATTTCCCCTGGTACTATTTTCCTCCCCTCTGCAGACTCCACTGTAAAGAGAATTCAGCCAATTCAAATAAAAGCGATAACAAAGGAGGAAAAACTGAACCTACTTACAAATTCTTTAACCAATAGGCGATGCAGAAAGTGTTGCAAACACAGTTTTTAAACCTCTGTCCCACCAAAAGTGCCTCCCTGACGTTTTCTTGAAACCTTGAACTTACAAATCCAATACAAATTCGACCTCAGATTTCATCAGCTGCTCACCAGCACCTGAGCCAGCCCTGCTCCACTCTGGAAACTACTCCCAGAGCCTCCTTTCATAAACATTAATGAGGCAAAGCTCATGTCACAACCAGGCATGGAATTAAAGGAAGTCACTTTAGCCTCTTCATTTCTCAACAGTTTTATTGCCTTTAAGAAAATTTTTGTAAAATATAAATACAAAGGCAGAAGATTTACTTACAAAGTTAAAACACAGATCTCAAACATAAACACACAATTCAGAAAATTTAGTTTATGTACAGTTTCAAGCAACTTCAACATATGTTAGTTTTTCAATATTTTACAAGGTACAGAAAAAATAGTTCAAAGTCTTCTTTAAATAAAGAGCATAAAATGTTTAAACATATATAAACAATCCGGTTTGATGTGTGAAAACTAAATTTCACAGCTTTTAAATTAGGATATAAAAGTTCTTACAATTAGTTGATGCGTATGGATATGGTTTCATTTATATTACAAACTATTGAATTATATTCAATAGTGCTTACCTGGCCAAAGCAGGTAATTCTGTAAACAAAAAAACCAAAAATAATATCACCAAGTGCCTTACCAAATTCTATCTCCCAAACAAGCCACACGACTTTGATCACATCACCTAGAAAAAGTATGTTCTGTGTAATCAGTGCTTTGTATGAAACAAAGTCAATGTGTGGGTGTGTTCTTTAAAAAAAAAATGTGTTCCGAGTAATAACAAACTTATCCCAAAGCCTGTGTGCATTTAAAGAAACATATTATATAACAATTCTGTAAAAACTGATTGAAGTTTAAAAAAAAATTCTTCCAAAATCCATCCAACTGGAATTCAGATCTCTTATATAAAGGAAAAGATATTTTCATATTTAATAGTGTCCTTTCTTTACAGAAACAATTTAATTTGAACACATATACATAAAGAAGTAACTGTATAGAGCACTGTACATTAAATGGCCTGATGGTTCACCAGAGGATGTCAAAGGGAGGGTCCTCGTGTGGATGCAACCAGTGAAGCGAGGAGCCAAGCAAAGTCTTGAGTTCGCTTGTGAACTCTACCAAGTCCAACAGCTCTTTGCTCTCTGGGTTAAACGCTTCAAGGTCCGTAGCACAAGAGAACAACTGGCTGAGGGAAGTCTGTTTGTAAAACTCTGCCTCTGTGATGGTGACAACTTCCAGATTGGGGAAGTTGCAGCGGAAGATGCGAGATGACATTTTTAGCCTCTTCACCACGTCCGAGAGCAGAAGCCAGTTTCGTGGTCTGTGGAAGTAAAAGAGAAAGAGGCTCCAATAACCGAATACTAAGTCAACGGCTTCTTGACTTGTCACTGTACCGCTGTGTGACAAACCCTCCCTGACCACACTCCCACAAACAGCCCCTCTGAAATCAACGCTGTCGCCCAGGGGGTCGAATATAACATGTGCAGGTACATCTCTATTTATTCAGATGCTTCCCACAGCTTTGGGGAAGGAGAGGTCCAGGCACGCAGGGGCACTGAAGCCTGTAAAACCTGGACTTGAGAGTGCACACGTGGGCCAGCAGCAAACCCAACAGCTAAAGGTTTGCCTGGCTGAGCCCAACCCCATTTAGCAAGTTAGGAGAACCTTAGATTTAAAACTACAAAATTCAGCACACCTCTGAGTTCCAGAGATGCTGATATTAAATAGAAGTCAGCAGTGAGTTGGGCTTTTTTTTTTTTATCTAAAGAATACATATTTTAAATTCAATCTTTGTACTCGTTCACTTCAGGGAACTTAAGCTATATCCATCACCCAAATAATAAAAACACGCTAAAACCTGCACTCCTGCACAACCAATATTTAAAACTATGTTTCTCACAGCTGCCATCAAATTTGGTGCAAATGGTAAACAGTAGATGTTTACAAAGCTAATTTGTACCTTGAACATAATAGATAATAGGACTTCCCAGGTCTTTGCTTATTATTAAATATCACAAAATCTTCTCTAAGATGCTTATTTGTTTGTTCCAATTCAGAGCTTTAAACCAGTTTTGTTACAAAGCCTAGAAAAGCAGTAATGGTGTCATTTTGCCATCCACAAAAGCGTGTCCACTCAGCAGCACAGAAAAGCCCATAAAACACAATTAGCAACATCTGACAGACACGATATCCAAAACTAAGCACTAGCAGAACTTGCATTTTGGGATGTTTTAACAAGGTGCCTGACTGGAATGAGGGAAGAAACTTGTGTTCAAACGTCATTTGCTCCTCTGGGGAGCACGACACTCAAAACTCACCTCTGACAAAATCAGCCTTTTCCCCTCTCACCTCCCATTTGTTTATTTCCTAAAAGCCCCAGCAGTCACAGCATTGATCTTTCATTTACATTGCGTAAATGCAAATGCTCTCCTCCACAGACACAAACGGCCTTGCCACCAGCTCAAGCTGATCATCTCCGCCGTTTTTACCCCAAAACCTGCATTTGTTCTTACCCCTGAGAGAGACACACTTGGATGTTGTAACACGGCAAGGGAGGCTCATCCGAAAATTCGAATTCAAACACATCGCTAAAGCCATCTTCATCTTCATCACCTGGGCCAGGAGGGTTTGCCAAGACGTCAAATCCAGATTCATCTTTCGGATCTGAATAAAATGGAATAAAGGTGCCAAGTCAGCACTGAAAAGACTGCTGCAGGTCTTGCTTTTTCTCCCACTAACGTGATCTGTAAATAAAATCAGTTTGCTTCCTTCCTAGCTTCCTCCACCATGAAAACAGAACAGCCCCCACCCCCACGTGCTGCATGTTTTTAAAGTCTCCGCATACAAAGAAATAAAGGGCAACATTTGCTCACCGCACACAGAGCTGCCATAGAAATCCCAGTACAAACCAGGGTCATCAACACTTCGACCTTGCAGGTCGGTTAAATACTCTGGAGAGGAAAAAACAACAACAAAAACATACTGATGAGAACAAAAAGCTGGCAAGTTTAGCAGACCCCATGTCACACAGACTCAATATGCATCCTCCATACCTTCCATCAAAAAATCCCACACTGCGTTCCTGGTGCCCATGCTAGAAACAACAGCATATACAACACACCATTCTCTCACATCAAATAATGAACCACCACATCAAATAATCACCCAAGGTCTAACGGGGACAGACACAACCTTAAGCTTCAGAAACTGAGAGCAGTGCTTTACTTTTGTGAAGATAGGACATATCACACTTTTTGGCCTTCACAGTTATTCTGGACACCAGCTTGGGGGTAAAACTGTGGCCCCAAATAAACAGACGAAAAAGGTTTTCCACACAGTTATGTTCAGAAGACTAATTCTTTTCTACAGACATCATTTGGGAAATTCACTAGCTGAGTTGATGAAAAGATGCTGCAATTCAGGATGCTAAGAAGTCCAAGATACTGGACTTCACTGGAGTCCTGGCATACCTGTGTGGTTTCTACACTGCAACATTTAAACAGGTAAGTGGATGAGTTCTTAAATTCACTGACTGAACACTGCAAACACTTTCTGAGGGAAGTTATTAGGGAATGCAAGTGCCTTCATCCCAAACTAAGAGGAAAAAAACCCTAAAACTATGTTACAACATGGATATGTTTGAAGACAAGAGCCTTTAATGTAGTTTTAAAGCATTTCAGGTATAAAACAAAGCAGAACTTGCAAAAAGAAAAGTAAGATAAAAAGCAAGACCACGGGAAAATATGAGTATATTTAACAAACATTCAGTTTGGCAAGTGCCTTATTTTCATTTCAAGCAGAAAACTGAAGGCACCGAAACAGCCCACTGACCTCCCACCTACCTATCAAATCTGGCAGTGGAATAATCCTTCGGACTTATTAAGAGTTTCAATTAGAAGGAGCCCCCATGCATGGCTGTGCTTCCCACCTGCAGCTGCTGTGTTTTTGCAGGCAGAGAGAGAGCTACTGCTCACCCCAAGGCTTCTTGGCGTGAAGCCATCCCCACCAGGCAGGAGGGACTTTGGGAAGCCAGGGAACATCCCCCCACTCCCCACGACCAGCAAAGCCCTGGGCACGGACCTGTGAGGAAGGTCTCCATGAGCTCACTGTGGGTCATTTTCACGATGGTCCTCCCGGAGTACGTTGCAAGTGTTGGATCAGCACCATAGGACAGTAACAGGCGGACAATTTCCAAGTGGTCGTTTTCAACCGCGTCGTGGATCGGTCTGGGGTGGGGAATAAAAAGAAATCACAGCGTTACGTTTTGACTCAACAGTATTATGCAAATGTGTTTGACAAGAAACTTCTGACTGTAGATCAAAGTTATTTATAGAAAGTAATACTATTAATACAGCTGCCAATCATCTTATTGTCGGTTTTACTTGCACATCACCACCCCTCCCCTCTTGTCTTCACAGTCAGACTGCTCAGGGCAGATATTTCTGTTACGTCTATTCATTGCTGCACATATTTTTGAGGGCCAGTAAAATAATTACACCGCTGTAACAGAAAGCAGGAGTTTGTGTGAAGTCTCACAAACATAATTTTGCTCCAAGTCACTCTACCGTTCCAAATCTCTGCCAATTTAACAGCGTGTTGTGGAGTAAGGCTCATTCAGGCTGCCTCTGGGCAAGCACGGAAATCAGCTACCCAAAGCTCCTAAATTATGTACACAGAAATAAGTTATGAAAATTTGCTAGGAATTAAACTTCTGCGCAAAATATCCTCTTTAAACACTGCTTGTGAATATATTTGCAGCACAATTCAACCCTTCTAATCAGAGAATCGAAAAACATGCTATTGTAAGTGTGGTCCACCCAGAAATTAACGCATTTTACGCGGCATGAGCAATCTATACAAGTTCAGACATAGATTTTTTGAGCCTACAGAAGGATTATTCATTAATACACATGCCTGCAAGTCTAGGTTTAGAATTCCTTATCGCTAATTATAAATCACATTAACTTTTGCCTTTAAAATTGATTATACGTAACGGGGAGTTGTCTGCAAGTAGAACATATTACCCTTCAGACTAATGAAGATGTGTTAAAATCCCGTCCTTTCCTTAGACGGCAAGAGCAGGGAACTGAAAGGGGAGTCGAATGCATGGACAGTGATCATGGCATTTCAGCACAGCCCAACACTCCTCCTTTTAGGCTGTCAACACCACTGCCCCCCACAACAAGGCTTTCAAGCTCTCAGAGAGATTGTATTAAAACGCAGGGAAGAACTTCAGCTAGGATCACATACTGCCTTCCTGGAAAGCTTTCAGAATGATGTTACAAGGGGAAGTCATCTGGAAGCACAGCCAAGCAAACCTCTCTGCTCTGTCTACTGATCTGCCAAGCAACCCTCAGCTAACAACCAGGGCTTAAACTCCCTCCTGAGAAGAGGTCGCGTCCAAACACTCCTTCTGCCTCACGTGGCAATGTTTCCTCTGTGTCACCACTGTTTTGGCATGAACTGGCATCCACATGAGCTCAGGGCAGAGGAGGGGAGGGTCACATCAGTCAGGAGAGGATGGCACGCTGCCGTTTTCCCATTTATCACACAGCACTGCTGATAGGAAGGGGAGGAGGGGGACTCTGACACATCTCACAGAGATGCTCCAGATGTGTTTACTCCAAGTACTTTCCAGTAGGGTGTGACTTAGGGTGATGAACATCTGTCACGTGTGAAGGACTCTCGCTTGCCCCCATCTTGCTGGAAAGCTGTATGCCATTTTGGTTTTGACATATGCACGATATACTGACATGAGGAAGTGCACATGGGGACTTTGCAGCCTATTCCCTACGGAGAGAGGGCTTATCCCATGCTACCTGCCTGCTGCACACCCCATGCCACCCACACAGTGAAGAAGCAGGTGATCCTCTGAGCACAGTCCTCGATCCAGCTTGTGCCAACCTCAGACCCTTGGCAGCAGAGAACAAAACACATGGATGCCCTCAAAGCCCAACATACTGTTCTTTGGAAAGCCACCTTAACATTTTAAGATCAGAGAGGTCCACAAGGATCACTTGCAAAGGGTCAAGATAGCCCTTCTCAGTTTCTGAGAGAACGTCTTTAACATAACACTGAAACTATCCAACACCTTTGAGACAGACAGGGCTGGAGAAGCCAGCATTCCTGGGATCCTCTGCAAGCCTCACCCTCCCACCTCCACCTACTGACTCAGGGCTTCCTCACAGGGACTGCGGCAGCCCCGCGCGCCTCCGCGGCAGCCAGAGCCGCCAGGATCAGCGCTGGGCAACACAAAGCCAGGGGCAACAAATAACAGAGGTGCCGACACAGAGGCTGAAGAAGTATCGGGTGTTTCTGGCTGTCAGCAGGGATCTGAGGCCGGAGCTGACGGGTCACGGCACTCTGAGCATCTACAGCAGGAAAGGTCAGCCTTGCTGCAAACCCTCCTGTCCCCCACTGGGCATGAAGCATCCCTGGCTGCAAGTCTGGCAGCAGACACCAGGAACAGACGAGAGTTACGGCTGCTGCCAAATGCTGGGAATGCTTTTTTCTACCCCACTCCTTCACTTTACTGGAGTCTTTAATTTTGAATTGGTTTAAATTTTATTTTAGAATTAGGATTTTCTGGTCTGGGGAGGGGGTTGAAAAGTGTTGTGGGATTATTGGTTTGTGGGTTTCCTTGTTTGTGGTGTTTTGGTTTTTTTTGGTTTTTTTAAACTGACTTACCTAAGTGGCTTTTGAAGCAGTAATGAATTCAAGATGATCCCTTAACTTATTAAAAACAGCATCTAAATCACGGCTCAGCGTTTCAATTGATTTAACGACACTCAAATGAGTTTATTAAAGGGTGCCTGGGCATTCCCCAGGAAGGAAAAATTGCAGCACATGGGCTGTAACCCTGTGATGAAACCTCCCTCTCCCTCTCTACAAGTCACCAAGCCCGATGTGGTGGTGCAGACAGGGGCAGAAGCAGCAGGGCAGGCAGACCCACCTTTGTTGTCTAAGAATACACAGGGAGGCTGCCCAGGCGTGGGGAAGGAAAGGCGTTGTAAAGCCGTATGGAAGAAGGAAAAACAGTAAACAGAAGGAAGGAAAGAAAACACTTGCAGGGAGGGAGGAAAAAAAGAGATCCCCCCATAGACAAATCAGGGGGGAAAGCCAAAAACAGAGCACTGACAGACTCTTGCACTGGCTAGAACAGCTTCTTGGCAAGCTCACGCGGGGGACCTTGCAAAGGCACAGCTATTCGTTTGCTTCTCCCAGCAGGGCCAGCAGAGGAGGGAGTATTTTTCAGTCTTGGCAGAGTTTAACCATCCTCTTTGTAGGATGCAAAAGCGACTATTGGAATAGACAACTTTTTCAGATGCGAAAAAAATAGATCCCTGGGAGTCCTCTCCTGGGCTGCTTTGCCCATACAATCTTTTCCACCCTGAGCATTGTGGAAATAAACACTCTATCCCTAATGGTACAGTTAATGTAGCAGAGCTCGTTTCTAAAACAAACCCTTCAAAAGGCCCCAGAAGGATCTGGGGACATTCGAGATCTGCAATATCCTACAGAAGACACACATCTCAACCCTCTCCTGTGTACTGTCGAATCCTTCCTACTATTTTTATCGCCACTAGAGTTAGGAAAACATTTCACTGGGGGTTTATCATTCCACTACCAAAATTATAAACTATTTAGACCAGTCAGGGTTTGCTCGAGCCCTTCAGGCACCACCAGAATTTTCTTCACTGCAGTAAAAGGTCTTGTAACTCGCCGAGCGATACCGTATTTTGGCGCTTTGTTTTTATTTCCATCTACTCCGTTACACAACGCTGCCTCTCGGAAGAGGCACGGCACAAATTGCAAGAGGGCAGCTATGCAGGCTGACTCTTCTTTAACGCAATTAGCTGCTGGAAGGTATGGCTCTGCCAAGACCAGATGAAAGGACACAGGAAGAGAGCCATCTTGGCATGGTCCTCCCAGGGAAAAAAAGAAAAAAGGCTGAGCTGCCAGCAAGGAGGATACAGCAAAACTGGCTTCGGAGAGCTCATCTAGCGAACAAACTGTGGAGCAGCGCAGAGCCCTCGCTTAACAGGCAGGGGATGCCTGGAGTTTTGGCATGTGGCTTTGTTTCTCTGCTGGCAGCGGTTCAGCTGGGGCATGCTGCAGAGGTAAGAGGAGAAGAACCAGGAGATAAGGCCAAAGACACGCGGCAAACATCCTCACTCGAGTCAGGCACCGGCCGTCGAACAGCCCTTGATGAGCTGCTGCACTTACCGGGGTCCTGCCAGGGAAGGGAAGCGCTCAACTCTTAAGTACGGTCTATTATTATTTATAGGTAAGACGATTAAGAGCCCTTAGTGACTGTGGCACCTCGGAGACAGGTCTTAAAGATCTCCGGGTTCTACAATAACCTTTGATTAGGCACTAATTGGGCAGCAGAGTGCTTGTGTATTCGGGGTCTGCAGGCGCTGCATGTGGTCTATCAGCAGAGTTTAAGGGGAGAAACATCGAAGACCTACCACATTTAGCCTGGCCAGATGTGCTGCGAATAGGGCGGAGAGGGACATCCTGTGCTGGAGGCAGAGCCGCCACTCCGAGCTGAGGGTGAAGGGAAGGACCACACCATTCCTACAGCCCCAAACGCTGCCACCACAGTCTGGTGCTTTGGTTGCTTCTGGCCTCAACGAGATTTCTCATGGCATTAGGAACCAGAGGCTGAAAGCCTCTGCCTTATCTACTGACCTTAAAGCAGACTGGCTGTGTGGGTACATAAAAGGCAACACCAAAGCAAGAGGTTCGGGCTATTCGCTTCACCCCGAAAACACACCCGTGGAAAATCAGCACGCTGAGCAGAGCACCTGCAGCGCTTCAGACAGGGCTGCAAGGAGAGATGCACTGAGTGCAGAACCTTCCTACATCCTTCACATTCACATGGACATTTTGTACAGGCTAAAGGCATATCCTCACTTATCACCACTTTTCAGAGTGACCTCCAAAAAGCCGACTACAGAGGCAGCAAACAACACAGACCAAACCTTCAGGCAGCTGGGACCCAAATGACACCCCAGGCTGCCACACCAGCCAAGGAGAACACGCGGTCACATCATCAATCTGAGATGTTCTACCTTAACTCGCTGAACACAACCTCACACATCCACTGCTACTGGCTGCAGACTTGAGAGCTTCCACCACAGCCAGAAGTACCTTTGGCCAGGTGATGTGGTAGAGGGGACAATAAAAAGCACATTCAGTGTCGTTAAAGAAGAAGGGGAGGGGGACAAGTCTTTGGTGATGGGTTTGTTCGGGGGGTGTGTGGGTGGGGGTCTGTTTTTAAAGATTTTAGTATCTTTCTGAGGTTGAACATGTTGGGTAATTTCAATTTTAAAAGCAACACAGCTGAGGAAGACTAACAGTTCTTTCCGCCTAAAAGTTAAAGGAGAAAAACTCAAAGTGAGAAATGGGGCTTGTCTTATAAATGTCCTGGCTTAGCCTACAGAGACAGAGAAGTCTGGTCCTGCCAAAAGGAAGTGGATAACACGGATGCAAAGTTCCTTACAGAAGCTTCTGCTCTGCCCTGCCCAACTTAGGGCATCTAAACCACCTTTCACCTGCGTATTAGATGTGCTTTGGATTCACACTGTCTGTTGGGCAGCTTTCCAAACGAAAAATAAGTCTGCCCTCAGAAATGAGAGGTAACAGCAGGCTGAGTTCTGACATTACTGTCTATGATCAGATGATCATCGTGTTCATTTCTAAAATGCATTTTCCCCAAAACAACTTCTCAGGGTACACTAGCCAAGTTTCTTTCTTGGAAATCAGCTCCATCTGTGAATAGAAATCAAAGGTGGACTCTGAACTGGCGGGTGATTAAGACTGATCAGAAACTTCCTGGGGATAATTTTCTATGTAGGTTATCCGAGCAAGTGAGACAAAAATAATTTCAGTTTCTTTTTATGGCAACTCGCCTCTGTTGCACAGGCCATGTATTAAAGCTGAAGGGAGCAGGAAAAGCGAGGCTGTTTGGCAGCCTACAGAACTCCGGATTCTTACAAAAACAGTGGGCGACAGAGGAGGAATCCAGTCGGATTTTCGATGCTCCCCCAAAAAAGGTTTCCTTTGGGCTGTGATGGGCCGGTGATGGGCCGGTAACAATGGACCATCATGAACTTTTAATGGACCATCTTAACCAGCACTCTTTTAGTTTTCCTGACTCCTCCCTTCTCTAGTTAATAAATAAAGAGCTTAAAAACAAAAGCAGGCTTTTAGTTACGCAAATTTTACCTCCCTGGCTATTTGGATGGTGATAGGGAATGAGATAAACCATTTAAGATAACAAGCTGCAGGAGATTCACAGAACACAAAGCGACCTGTCTCCAAAATGCATAGACTGAATAATGTTCTGCATATGCTGAGGACGAGTTACCCCAAGGTCAGCCCCGCAGAGGTGGTCAAAGAGGAGCTTTAGGAGATACACAAGAAGCTTAAAAAAAAGGTCCGGAGCACCATTTTTATCTCCACAAAGTAAAAAAAGAAAAGCTCGCTATCTATTCTGCCAGCACAGGAACTAAGCCCCCCTACTATTCTGTGCAGGAAACTAAAAAAGGCTAATTCGGGATTTAAAAAAAAAAAAAAAAAAAGTGAATCCGAAATATCAAATGAGCAGATAGTTTAACAGTTCAGCAAAACAACACTTTTATACAGCATATATAGGACTTGCACACCCGATCGCCACAAAAGGCTGAAGTGCTCTTTAAAGTAACGCTGCCAACAAGGCAAAGCCCACTTTTCTGGCACAACTCAAAGGAACCGGAGGGCACACGAGCAGGGCTGCAGCTCAAGCATCACCTCTGTCCTGCCCTGCAGCTGGCAATTGCACCAACTCTAAAACAAAACCCAACCAAGGCACAACATATTAAAATTTCCAGAAGAGAAAAAGAAAATCACACTGAACTCGAGTCACAACAGAAGCGTGACCCCACTGCTTTAAATAACCAGAGAGCAGAGGAGGTCACCGAGTCCTGCCCAAGGACCAGCATCACGGAGGACACGGTGCAGAAGGACCTTGGCAGCTCTGGGAGTTTCATTCAGGATGGGGAGGTGGGACAAGGGGAGGATACCAAG
Organism: Grallaria varia; assembly: GCA_013396735.1. Classification (NCBI taxonomy): domain Eukaryota; kingdom Metazoa; phylum Chordata; class Aves; order Passeriformes; family Formicariidae; genus Grallaria; species Grallaria varia. The sequence goes on along the minus strand of VWZG01013351.1, from coordinate 35,779 downwards.
GGGAGAAGCACAGAGGGAAGGGGTGCTCCCTCCCAGCCCGGGGGTGGAGATGCTGGGCCAGGGGTGCTGCTGACCTGGTTCCATCCTGAGCGCTGCAGTTCACGTCGGCGCCGTACTCGAGGAGATGCCGCACGATGCTCAGCCAGCCCCTGGCACAAGCCTCGTGCAGGGCACAGTAACCCGCGTTGTCACGATGGTTCACATCACACGCCTTGTTTTCCAAACAATACAGAACCACTTCCTGGAAACAAGAGGGAAAACAGATGCATCAGAACTATTTCTCGCTGCGTAAACGCACAGGTTTCTCTACTTGAAGGAAAAGGATGGGGGGAAAAGGACAAAAGACAAAATTTCTATGATATGCCTCAGTTGCCCTCTTTGAGATGGGTCAGACAAAAGGGAAATAAAAGTCCTCTTTATTCAGGAGACATAGCAGAGACCACACCACGGCTTCCCTGAGCAGACCGGGTTGGGCAAAGCAACACGGAGAGCCCTTCGTCCTGCAGGACTTCCCTGAAACCCCCTACACATCAGGAATCGGCACAGAGGGGGAATGTGCAGATCTCGCAGACAAAACTCGCAATCTTCCCCTTCTCAAAACTTCCACACACAAAGCAAGGGGGAAGGTTTTTACTCTTACATCTGCATTTTTGAGCAGAAAACTCTGCAAGGACAACAGCAGCACAGCCCACATCGGTCTGATTTTTAAATAGTGTGTGACCCGAGACAAAACGCACTTAAGACACACAAAGGATGGTGTGCTACTGGCAAACAAAAACCAGCCCCGGCCCTATCAAGATCGGGGAAATCCCATTTTCAGGTTTTCTGCATGCAGGACTAAAAGCAGGCGCCAGGTTCCAACAAGGAGCCCGGCGCCGCAGGAAGCCATGTGAATTTAACACAATTCATCTTGCAGTCAAATACACCACGGTCGAGAGCCCAGGCCAGACTCAGCTCGGTGCTGTCCTGCAGCCTTGACGCAATGACTGCTCCACCACTCCACAAAAAATTTAGGATGGCGCAAGTCTTCCTCGACTCAAGTCAGATGCAAAAGAAAGCAACGCACAACACATTTCTAAGAGATGCTCAAGGTATAAACCAGCCCCCAGATCAGTGGTCAACCATTAATTTTGCATTTGCTGCTCTGGAAGGCTGAGTGACACCCTCGCAAAGCCAGGTACGGCATGCAAGGGGTGAGTGTTTGCTTTTCCAAAACAAGAGAATGAAACAACATCGGGTGCAATGCATTTATTCTTCCCGTTTCAAAATCTGCTGGAAAGCCCACAATAATCTGTGCTCTGGGTACACCTGACTCGAGAGCTGGTATCCAGGATACAGCATGAAGCTGCTCTTTTAGCAGGCCCTCACTAACCAGGCTAAAGCCGGGAGCTAATGAGCTGCCTGTCCCAGGCACCAGAGCATCCCCTCAACCTGCCACCCATGAAGCACCCACTTACACCTAAATCACCCACCCAGGTTTAACCTGGGACCCCCACAGTCCCCCCATCTCACCAAACAGAACGGGGGCTGTTCTTAATGTTCCTGCTAAGCAGCCCAAAGGCCAAAAATTGATCCAGAACGGATGCACTTTACCCTGCACATGCTCAAGCCTGTAAGAAAGGGCTCTGCAAAATTATACTCTGGAGGTATGAATTTTCCTTCCAAACCAGACCACCCTGCCAGGCAAATTAGCAGATGGATATAGGTAGCAGAAGCAGCTGCTGTATTCAGCTCTCCTTTTAGCACGCAGTTACCATTTAAAATAGATTCTGCAACTCAAAATAAAAGACCTTTCATCTATTTTTGTAAAAAGTAAAGGCTCATCCTAGGGCAGAATACCTACTACTGGACAAAACGGCTAATTTTGTCGGGCAATTCTGTGTTAAGAGGCTATAAGAAGAATGTCATTAACCACAAAATGTAACCATAAAGACCATAAAACTCTACATTGTTAATTAATTAAATGCCTCATTAACTTTTTTTAACATGATTTATTCAATTTACAAAAAAAAATTAGCCATCGCTGCCGAACACAGGAACATGTGGTGCCACAAACACTTTTGGTTTCACAAGCATTTTCTCGCTAACATTCGGGAAAGGCTGTGAGAGTGCCACAGGGCAATTTAATGTCTGTTCAGGTGCTCTATTTAAACTAGCAATCTGAAAACCACTCGCAGTTAATCCAAAGAGTCAAACTAGCACCTCACCAGCCAAGATCTGTGCAGCAGCCACTGCCACTGCCTGCAGCTTGTTAGCCAAATTGCAAACAGACACGTTAAAATATGCAAATATGCACGCTCCATCCTCATCTTGAAAGAGGTGGCCTTTGCATCAGTCTCTTCCCACCCGACTTACACTTCTACTCAGCAGCAGCTCCCACTCCTTTCCCAAGGGAAGAGGTGGGCATCCCTCTGCACAACCCTCAGGCTCCCAGATGCATGCTGCCACCAAGATGCAGTATTCCCCTCCATCCAACCTCAAAATACTGCCCTTGGGTGAGGCATTCTATGCTGAGCCTTAACAATTCCCCGCAGCATCACACCAAACACCAGAAGGGTGCAGGAGTCCTCGGGGAGCTGTGCAAAGGAATGATGATGCTCAGGAGCTCCTGCTCCTGTGGCAGTGACACTGCAGACCCACGGCCAGACCCTTGTATGAGGCATATTCCCAGGGCAAACCCTCTCCCCGTGCCTGGATAAGCCCTGCCTTCATGTGTGTTTAAAACCCCTAGAAACAAATATCATCTCTCCCCCAAACCTATCACACCCCACACGTTCCTCTAATTTCACTGACTTTGCAGGAAGGATTTAATACCAAATTGACCTGAGAACTCTCTAAGTCCACTGTCACAGTTTAACCCCAGCAGCAGCCAAGCACCATGCACTCACTCACTCACTCACTCACTCACTCACTCACTCACTCACTCACTCACTCACTCCCCCACCAATGGGATCAGGAAGAGAATCAGAAGGGTAAAAGCTGGAAAACTCATGGGTTGAGATGAAGATGGTATAACAAGGAAAGCAAAAGCCATGCACACCAGCAAAGCAAGACAGGGAATTAATTCACTGCTTCCCATGGGCAGGCTCAGCCATCTCCAGGAGAGAAGAGTCCTGTCACACGAATACCATCACTCCAAAATGTCCCCCTACCTCCTTCTTCCCCCCACTTTATATACTGAGCATGATGTCATATGGTATGAACCATCCCTTTGGTCACTGGGCTCAGCTGTCCCAACTGCGTCTCCTCCCAGTTTCCCGTTCACCCCAGTGTCCTCACCAGCATGGCAGCACAAAAAGCAGAGAAGGTCTTGGCTCTGTGTGAGCCCTGCTCAGCAGTAACAAAAACGTCTCTATATTATCATCACTGTGTTCAGCACAAATCCAAAACACAGCCCCATCCATACCAGCCATTGTGAAGAAAATTAACTCTACCCCAGCCAAAACCAGCACATCCAGACAGACACCCCTCAAAAAAGCAACAAGCGGCACAAAGACAAGCCACAGTGTTTCCTCTCACATCAAATTCATTACGCACGCCTTTTGTAATTTTTTCTCCCAAAAAGACTCTATGGTCCCTGTAATTCCCTCTTCACAAAAAGTAAATTACAGTTTTAAGACTACCATTATCTCAAGTCATTTGTTTCAAATGAGGAAAACAGAATGTATTTGAAAGTGCTCATACACTGGGATGGGTTGCGAACACCCCGCTGAAGCAAGGCCTGGCATAGAAGCCAAGGGATTCAGCAGGAATTTCCAGAGCCGAAGACCATTTGCTGCACTGTCTTTAAGTAGCCTTGTTGGCTGCAGCCCTGCAATTTATCTAACCAGACACAAGCCGAGTTTGTCCTTCGACACTTCACTCTCGCGTCAGCTTTTACACGCTAAACTGTAACCGCTTGTGTCATCCTTCCCATGATGATCTGGGGCACATCTGTGCCATGGGACCGAGAGCAGGACACAGGCACATGACCTGGTAGCATCTGGGCTCCTCATGGGTGTAGGAGTGGCACTTACAGCTTGCCAGCTGAAGGTGCTGTAGGTGCCGGCACTGCCTCTAGGTTTGGAGTGGGATCTCCGCACGGCCGCAGGGCATCCCTGCTGCAAAGGCAGGCAGGCAGGCTGCCAAGGGCAGGCACGAGCTCATCCGGTCTCAGGGCAATACAGCATTCCTGCCGCTGCCAGGGCTCCGTGGTGCCCTGCGGTGCCAGCCACTTCCAGCTCCGAGTCCTGAATCAGCACTCGGCGTCCCTTTGCGAGCCGTGGCCCTGACGATGCAAACCCACCTGCCCCCCTGCCACCAAGCTGGCAAGGGGCCATGGGGCTGCCCGCTGCCATCGCAGCAGCTACGGGAAGCCCCCAGGAGCCCACCAAAGGCTGCTGCCCTGCTAACACGGATGGCAGAAAGCACATGTGTGCAGCTGCCACAGGTCACAGACCAGCATATTACCTCGGCTCATCAAGATTTCTCTTTTTTTTTTTTTAAATAGAGGAATTTGTAACTTCTTGACTATTCTCATTTTTTTCTGGAGACAGAGAAAATTCCACTTTATTAACTGCAGTAGCCTCATCACTCACAAGAAAAACCCCTCAGCTACAGAGCTTCCACGGCTGATCACAGAATCACAGAAAGATTTAGGTTGGAAAAGACCTGCGAGATCATCAAGTCCAACCTATGACCTAACACTGACTTGTCTATTAGACCATGGCACCAAGTGCCACAGCCAGTCTTTTCTTAAACACCTCCAGGGATGGTGACTCCACCAGCTCCCTGAGCAGCCCATTCCAATGCCAAATCATTCTTTCTCTGAAGAACTTCTTCCGAATGTCTAACCTAAACCACACCTGGCACGGCTTAAGACTGTGTCCTCTTGTCCTATTGCTGGTTGCCTGGAAGAAGAGACCGATGCCCACTTGGCTACAGCCTCCTTTCAGGTAGTTGCAGAGAGCAATAAGGTTTCCCCTGAGCCTCCTCTTCTCCAGGCTAAACAACCCCAGCTCCCTTAGCTGCCCCTCACAGGACCTGTGCTCCAGACCCTTCACCAGACTCATTGCCCTGACCAGCCTCGTTGCTCTAAAAACTTATCACATCTCACCACAGGCCAAATGAAGTCCCAACAGGATGGTACCTCCGCCCACCACCCTGAGCCTTGAAAGGCACAGACAATGTCAGATTCTAGAAGTAGCTCAGGTGCACAGACCAGGCTCTTTGCTGCCAACACCAGCTCAGAGATCAAATCAAATGACCTGAATATTTAAGCCTATTAAAAACATGGTGTTCACTTGAACTTTTGAGCGAGTTCAGGTCAGAAAATCAAAATTGCCAATCAACTGATCATGGAAAGGCATAGGTGGCACAAAAGGTTATCCCCACCTTGGTGAGCTCAGGCGTACTCAGCTTTCTGCAACCAGTTGATGCTGTGGAGACCTCCTGCTGTCAAAGCAACCAGAGAGCCCTGGGCCCCTGCTCGAGCAGGACATCACCCCATCACTAAGTTTTGGAGCTGCTCCCATTTACTTGTGCCCAGCAGAGTGTGCTGGGCACAGAAAGCAAAGTGCCCAAGCATATTCACCCCAACAGACCCCACACAGGAAGAAAACACACAGCGAGAGCTTGGAGCACATGCTACAACACACTTTGATTTTGGATCCATAGAAAATTAAACTATTTAAATCACAGAGAATACCACAGCAATGTTGTAACAACCATTTCTCCTCCCAGCTAGAGCTGAAGTGCTCTGGGTCAGAAGAAGCCTTTGTCTAGGGTAAACAAAACCTTTCTAACAAACCCTGCCTTCCAGAGCTGGACAAGGCCTCTCTCCACACAAAGCTCCACAGCTATACAAAGGGCATTTCAAGGTTTCAGCAAATTCCCAAGGCTGGGCAGGTCCCATCTAGACTTGGGCTGATGTCACATTCCCATGTGGGGCTAAAGCCCAGCTCCGAGGTGTAGGCAGCACTCTCCCCACCAGGGCAAACCCTGCAGCTCTGCCAAAGGCAGCAGTCGCTCTCTGCAATGAAACACCTCTGTGCAAGATCTGAAGTCGAGCAACAACAGCGCTCATACCTACATGCCCCTATTTCCCCAATAAAAGCGTGCTTCAAAACGCTAAGGGATTCATCGGTTTCTGATTTTTGTAGCAACAGGGGGCCCGTTTCATTAGACAACATTGTTCCAGCTATGCCAAGCAGCTCCAGACTCTGAGTATAAAGCATGCAGAGCACTCCTATGATGCGTCTGATCATGCAAGAGGACACTCCAAGCGCTACATCCTGTGTCACATACCAGATACTCCTCGGAGAAAAGAACAAAAAATAAAGCCCTCCTCCTAAACTACACACTCTTCACTAACAAAAAAGCAGAAAATATACAGCTCATTAAAGATCACCGTAAAGATTACTTGGAGAAAAAACAAAAAGGGAAAAAAAAAGCGCCATTTGTTCTGTTTGCAGATGGTTTATATTTAAAGGGAAGTGAGGGTTACGAATAAAACTTTAGCGATAGCTCACTCCCCCAGGATGCTGCTCACCCCGTGTCCCTGCCAGCTGACCCAAAAACAACAGTGGGGACTCATTCCCGAAGCAACCTGCCTCCGAATCCCGCATGCCAGGGAAGGGAACACGGGGAGGGGAAGGCAGGGGGGCAGCAAATATCAACAACCAAACTGAAAGCCACTACTCTGCGCAATTTCCACTGATAAAACTGGAAGAACAAGGACTTTAAGGGAGCCTTACCTCGTAGCCCAGGCGCGCCGCCCGCTGCAGCAGCGTCTCCCCCGCGTTCTTGTTGACAATGAGCCTCCGCGCTTCGGGCGGCATCGGCCGGCTCGGGGTGGTCTCCTGCGGGGGGCTGACGATGGGCACCTGCGAGGGCTGCGAGACGGGTGGCAAGGAGGGAGTCTGCTGCAGGCGGTCGTATGGCTTCTGCTCATACGGCTTGGCTGGCGAGGAGTCGCAGTCTGAAGTAGGCTCCGGTCGCTTCCTGACTTTCCTCGTTACTGTTACCTGTCAACAACATCATGGCGTTGCGGTTTTTTTATGCTTTGGCTTTTTTTTAATCCTTGTTTTTACAGTAACAGCGGTGGGACTGTATTTTGTCAGCAAAGAATTACACTCTTCCACTTATGTTTAATTTTTTAAGAAAGACCTGCTACGGCTTTTAAAGACAAGATGCCTCACCCCCTGCAACAGTGCCTTTAGCTCAGGTTAAGAAAAACAAATACAAAATTTGGAAAGCATCCACAGATGAATCTGAATGCAACCCCTGCTACCCTGCATGCACGACAGAGCATTAGTTTTAAGCAGGCTGGCTCTGCCTTTTCAGAGGCTGGTGAACAATTAAGTCTAAATAAAGATACCTTATCTTCAGCATTTTCGATATCTGTGGTGTCATCCCCTGTCAGAGATGACCTCCTTCTCCTCTCCTGCAGTGCCAAGTGTTTTGTTTTACACTGACGTTTCCCTGATGGCTTCTCACACTCGCTGTATTTCTGCAGCAGAGATGCATGTTGGAAATCCTCCTCTTCGTCTGTGTACAGCCCATCTGTCTTCCGGCTTTCTTTAATTTTCTGCTGTTTGGCAGCCAACCTCGAGGCTGGAGTACAGCTTGGCTGAGCCTGCCTTTTGCTGTTTGCATTGGTGGATGAAAGGCTCTTCATGTGCGGAGACATCGGGAATATAGGCAAGCCTAAATGGGAAGGAAAGGCATTACACATCGCATGGTGGGTTAAAAGGAAAATGCACTGCTAGCACTTAACACAAGCTCCTTGACTGCTTAAGAGATCTACAATTACATTTTCAAATCATTAATATTTTAAGCGTTCCACATCCCAACTGTAAATAGCACCTCACCAGTTAACAGTTTATCGGGCTCTAATAAAAACCCCTGAATGAAATGCCCCGCGCCAGGTGCCGGGGCAGCACCGGGGCCGTACGGTGGCGTGCCATGCCATGCCAGCTTGGCAGTGTCAGCCCAGCCACCACGGGCAGGGAATGCCGCTGCAGCACCGCCCCGCCAGGGAGAAACTCGCTTCCTTACCTGGGAACTGCTTTATCTGAAGGGGAACCAACTCCTCCAGCAACCTGGGCACAGCTGGGCTTGTCTGCCCTTGGCTCGGTGGGGTGGAAGGGCACACACAAGGATGGCGAGGGAAGAGAGGTGGGAGCGTGGATCAGGTCTCAGTGGGACAGCACAGGAGGGAATGCTGAGCTTGGCCCCAGGGTGGCCATAAGATGGACAACATCTCCTCAGCAGCATTCTAACTTCAAAAACAAGCCAAGAGAAGGAAGACTATGCAAGGAGCCGTCCCTACAGAAGCTCTGCTCAAACTCTCTTTTAGAAAGCACAGGGATTTTGCAGAAAAAGCAACTGGATGTGTTTTCCTGAGAATTCCACGCAGAACTGAGTCTTTCTGAGACATCGGGGCAGTAAGTGCTCTGCTGCCTGTGGCAGGATACTGGCAGGGCTGGGTTTTCTCCAACAAGCTGGATCCCACAATCTGGGCCACATGCAAAAAGCATGGTTAAGTCTCGGGGTTTTTTCAGAGTGCAAGCAGGTTTACAAGAAAACAAGGACAGGAAAGTTGACTTTTTATAGTCTGAATTTCCCTTGGGAAGAGAATTGAGGTGACCTCAGAATCAACTCCTCTGCAGAAAAATTAAAGGTTGCTGAAAAGGAAGGGACACTTCAGCCAGACAATACCACGCCACTGAGGAAAGGTGCAGAAAAAGCCCTGGGCACTTGAAAGAGGCTCCTTTGCTCCAAGAAGTCTCTGAAGTGATGCTACTTTCAGAACAGAGGAGATGGCAGAAGAAAATAAGCAGGTGCTCAGGGCAGAGACACCTTTATTTAAAGAGATTCGATCCAGAGCTAGTTGGTAAAAAATAAAATCCAGAATCCCCTTGGTGGGCAATTTCACACTTTTGTCTTCCCTTAAACAGATCTGTGAAAGCAACTCACAGAAGGCTTTCTAGATTAAAGATGAAAACAGAAACTCCTTAGTTCTTTCACGATACTTTCTAGAAAAAGATGCATACTGCGGGCTTGCCAAGCAGATGTCATGGAATTTATGGGACACATGATGTGCAGATTGTTCAGCAAAAATCCTGTAAATTTTTCAGGCTTTGCAGTCCTGAAGGAAGGCACCTAGTCGTAGGCTGAGCCTATAGATCCAAGGCTGTCTTTCCAACTCAGTAGACAGCATAAAGTAAAGAGTGTTTAATTCTCCTGATCCCAACTAACCTCATTGGAGTAGTATGTAAAAAGCCCAATTCCAATACAGAAGCATCATAGTTACCTACTTAATCACTTACTGAAGAAAAAAAAAAGAAAATATGAGCTCCGGTATGCACAAACGGAATAAACTGTTGCATGTAGAAAAACTGGAATAGAAAGAAAAACTCCTGAGTCCGGAGCAGGACTAAAATACTGAAAGGATGGAGGAAAACAACACAGGAAGGGAAGTCCACCTCAAAGAACTGCAGGCTTTCCCATGCAGATATGCCAAGGAATTAAAATAGAAGTTTAATCACCACCAAAAAATGTGTACTCCCACCTGCAAGCTCCATGTAAACTGCACTCCACTTTGGCCCTCCACTGTGGTGGTGACAGCAGGCACCAGGCTAAAAGTGCACCAGAGCTAAGAGATGGAGAGGAGCTACGCTATACCCAGGAGCTTCAGGATCAGTAACACTGCAAGAGGCCAGCACTACACAGAAGAAGCCAAGCATCAGCCTGGGAAATGATAGAAAACACTGGCAGAAAAGAGGCAAGTGATAAATCCTGGAATCCCACCCCATCGTTCTGCCCATGTGAAAGGAGAAGAAAAACAAGAGTGAGCAGGAATATTCCCAAATATCCATGGGAAAAAAAATATCCCAAACCAAAAACCCAGACCTCTGACTGATGTGGGTTGTGGCAAGTCTGACTCAGAGGAGGACCTGTCTCCTCTCCTGCAGGAGCACGCGGCAGAGAGGTCCACATGGAAAAGCAGCTGCTGCTGCGTCACCTGAATGCTCACTTGTTCAACTCCCACCCCAGCAGCTGCCTCCTTTTGCCTGCCAAGCCAGCGGCTGCCACACTGCCTGCAACCCGAGGCAGCTCCAAAGGGCTGGCAGAGGCTTCCCAATGGGCCAGATCCTCCTGGCTCCTCTCCTCAGGGCTTTTGTTTCCACGCTGCTTCGGTTTGCTCCATGCACTGGGTGAGCGGCTGTGGCTCTCTGGGGAACCATCCGAAGCGCTGGCTCCTGCACCACCAGCAGCATGAGGTTATTGCTCAGTTGGGACCCCAGCAGAGATCATGGTTTCCACCTTGGTCATGGGTCTGGGCAACCAGCATGACGCCTTGAGGTTGCAGGCATCCCCATGCTAATGGACCTGCTGCATCCCAGAGACCCAGCACAGCAATGTCACTTTGCAAGCGGGATCACAGAATCAGAATGGTTTGGGTTGGAAAAGAACTTAAAAATCATCTTGTCCAACCCTTCTGCTGTGGGCAGGGGCACCATCTACCTGGTGAGCTTACTCACAGCCCCATCCAACCTGGCCCTGAACACTTCCAGAGATGAGGCATCCGCAACTCTTCTAGTGTCTCATTACCCTCACAGTCAAGAATTTCTTCCTAATACCTGACCTAAGCCTACACTCTGCCAGCTTAAATCCATTACCCCTTGTCCTATCACTACATGCCTTTGTCAAAAGTCCCTCTCCAAGCTTTCCTGTAAGCCCCTTTAGGTACTGAAAGGTGCTATAAGGTCTCTCCAGAGCCTTCTCTTCTCCAGGCTGAACAAGCCCAGACCTCTCACAGCCTGTCCTCATAGGAGAGGTGATCCAGCCCTCTGACTACCTTCGTGGCCTCCTCTGGACTTGCTCCAACAGGTCCATGTCCTTCGTATGCTGGGGGCCCAAGAGCTGGATGCAATGCTCCATGTGGGGTCTCATGAGAGCAAAGTAGAGTGGCAAAACCCCCCACCCTGACCTGCTGCCCACCCCACTTTTGGTGCAGCCCAGGACACATTTGAGTTTCTGGGTTGCCAATGCACATTACCAGGTCATGTTGAGCTTCTCTTCCCCAAATATCACCAAATCCTTCTCCACAGGGCTGCTCTCAATTCATTCTCCCCAGAACTTATTTCGGACAAGTCACATGTCAGCTCTCATGGTTCTGGCACTGACCGGGGAACAAAGGAGTGACAGCAACAGCACGGTGGCAGCTCACAATGCAACACATGACTCCTCCCACACTAAAATCCCAGGTAGAACACAACTGGAGCAACAAGTCCAGAAGTCATAACCCTTCGTGTACCCAGAGATTTGCAGGCGCAGGTAGCAAATCATCCTGCTGTCAGACTTAGGCTTCACAGGCATAGAGGCAGACCTTGATGTTGTGCTACAGCCCGCTCCTTGGGACACAACCAGCTTCCCACCAGCAGAGACTGTCACATCTGCAGGCAGTGCTTGGGCACAGGGAACAGCTGTTCCCAGCTCCAGATTAAAAAAGAAGCCTGCAACCGGCCATGTATATTCTCATATTGACAGTATCTGCTTGTTTATGAAAAGTTTGAGGACTAGTACCAAGCAAGAGAGACCTAGCTGGAAGTCTCTATCCCGATGCAACCGTCACATGGAGGATGCTCTGTCCACAACATCCTCATCCTAGTGAACTAAGAACAAGGAGATTCAAAGGTTCACACTTCAACAGGGCTGCAGGAGCATCAGCAAAATGATCTGAAGGATCTCCAGTGCCTCTGTACAAGGAATAACAAGGTATAATGTAGCCAAGTTTATGGTTTTATAGAAGTTTCCAAAACCAAGAGGTTTTTCATAGCCATAGGGCGAGTGCACCTGAATGCAGTTGGGAACGGTGCATAAATCGGGAGCCGCTTCTTTTTCTTTCCTTAGGTCACGTGCAAGAGAAAGCCTGTCACTGTCATGAGAGGCATTGCAAGGGAAAGTGAGAGCATCCTTACACAATGCAGGTTCTTGTTAGTGACCCTTGTTTAATCTCTACAAGGTATCTCTCTCTGAGAGTACAAAGGGGGGCAGGTGATGGGCAGGGGTGTTTGAGCCGATACCACGCTCACCAAGTCAGCACATAAAGCAAGGAAGTTAAGAGTCAAAGCTCCTTTTAAACCCAGTTTTGATCTCCTGCTCCATAAATCCTTTTGGAGAACCTTCCCCATCAATAAGCATCAAAGTTTGGGGTTTTCTGCCCTCAGATAATCCTACCAAGGGGAAGGACAGATGAGGAGCCCTAGGACCGAAGACAAGCTGATACTTTTCCTGTGACTATTTCAGAGACACTACCCAGGAAATCCCTCACTGATGCAGGACTCAGTCCTTTCCATGGCATGGGACAAGAAGATCCACTCTCTTTGTGCTTCTCTTTTTTTAAGGGGATCTCAGCTAAACTACAGATTAGGTCAGAGGGAGTGCGAACGTCTTCCAGTTTGACGAAGGTCCCAGGTTTATCAAGGAGGAAGGAGCCCAAAAGTCCAACTCAGAGCTCCCTCTCCTAGAAAGAGCCTTTTCTCAAAAACAAGGAGAGGACTTAGAGAGGTAAGAGGAGGAGGAGAGAAGGAAGAAAAGAAGAGTATTTGCAACCTTTTATGTGAAAAGTCAAAAGAAGAGATGATGGCTCGCTGCTGCGCGACAGGGACTCACAATCAGGTGCAGAAGATGCACGAGGGGATTTACCACGCGGGCTGCGTGATGCTGTTCCCCACCAAGTTGTCCAACCAAGCAGCAAAATGTAACAGGGAAGGAGAAAAGCATCAGAGCAGAAAAGCTGCTCAGGGGCTGAAGACAGTAGGGACAGTACAGTGACCTGTCCATCCAAATGAGAATTTGGCAGATTGTCTCCACAGTCTCCACTCCCCCAGGACAGGGAATGGGCAGAAATGGGAGAGGGGATGGGGAAAAGGAGGAAGTGGAGTGTGGGGGAAAGAAGCAGTCAGAAACAAGCCAAGGAAAGCTGATGTACTTTGATGAACTGACCCTTTAGGAGAAAGCTGCTGGGAAGATCTGTCAAGAGACCAGGACATGGGGTGACAGGGGTTTACAGGACATGCTCGGGACAAAGTATCAAGGTATCCTCATCAGGAAGAGGATGAGTTCTGCTCCTGAGCATATGGCCTGGGAAAGGCAGAGAAACCCAGGCAGTGCTGAGGATGCTGGAGGTGTTGGGTTCCCAAGATCAAGAGCTACCCGTGCTGATGCTGTTTCAGAGGCTCATGGCCCCTCAAATCCTACGTCTGGTTAAACATCCTTACATGACCTAGCAGCCTGTTTGCTCCTTCCCTCCCTCACCCAGAAGCATGCCCCCGTTTTATGCCCCCCCCCAGCTCTCCTCTAGAGACATAAACTTCATGTTCACATAATCTATGAAAGTATTTAAAGCCAAAACACACACACACACACACACAAACACATAGTTACACACACATACACAAACACGTTTTCTTGTCTGACAAATATCAGCTACAGTGAAATTCTTAAAGAGGAGGTGTCAGTCCTTATACAAATGGACATCTACAGAAATATATATAAAATTTTTTAAAAAGAAAGAAAGAAAAAAAAGCTCTCGACAATTCCTTAACATCGGTGGCAGCATGCGTCACTGAAAATGCTAAAGCCGGCTGGTTTCCCTAGTAGTCTCTGCATACCTTGTTCATTGTCACTTGTTTTGAGGGACTCTTCAGACCAACTTCTATTGCTTTTGGCCTCTGACCTTTTCTTGGTGTGCCTTTCTTCTGTGAAGTCTTTGACCTTTGCAGTGGCCTCTGGCTGAACAGCCTCAGCTAAATCTTTCCTGCTTTGCCGGCCCAACTTGCCGGACGGGGATCTCTCTGGTGACACCTGCTGCTCCCATAGTTCCCTAAGATGCTGCAGGTGACGCTGCTTTTTGGGATGGAGCCCTGTTAATTCAATGCACACCTTCAGGTTGGTCACCTCATTACAATTGGGCTCTTCTAAGTGGTTAGAGGAATTGTTTGTCATTTCCCTCTCAGGCCAGTCATCTAATGGAAAAATAACTAAAAATTAATCAAAAAGCCCCCTCAACTTAAAACAAAAGCTACATTTCACTTTCGGGGCATATAGTCTCAGCTTTACCACCACACTATGCATTTCAAAGGTTCGCTCATTAAGGGTTACATGCACTACAGTAACTTGCACTGCTGTGGCTACAGTGTCCAATGACTAGTGCTTTATCCTTACATACCACGTTTTTTATATATACATATATATATACACATATATATACATACATATATATACATATATATAATTTAAAGTGAAATGACAGTGCTCACATTAGTAACTAGCAAGTTCAAAAATGGAAACACATTAAGCCAAAGGGACGTTCCTTTCACAAGACATTCCTTGAGAGAGACCAAAGCAAAATGCTGTCTTACCTTTGGAGCTCTTCTTCTTTTTTGCTTTTGATATAACTTCATCCTGCAGTTCATCCACAAAGCTCTCATTCTGGCTGCCATCATTTTGCACTCTCTCACCAGAGTGTTTACGCTTCCTGTCCAGACGTGGACATGAATGTTGGCCAATATCTTCTGTTGGCTGGTCTTCTGCCTTTTCATATATAGAATGTCTCTCTAAATAACATTTCTCATTTGAGAGATCTTTTTCCTCTGGAGTTTCAAGAAAGTGACCTCGGGTGTTTTCTGTACTAGTAAAGTTACCTAAAAATATTAAAAAACAAACACCACAAGACCTAATAAATACAACACAATTCATTGTGAGAAAGCCTTGTTCTCTGATGTCTTCAATGTCATCTCCACCATGACTTATGGCTCAGGAGGCATGCAAATAAACACAAAACTGTACTTTGGAACAAGGCTCCTCTGTTCAGCCCAAGGCAGCAGTTTTCTCACCAGTTAAGCACAAAAGCCCCAAAAGCACGCTACTTTGTGTTGTTTCTACATTAATTTAAGAAGCACAATTTCCACAATACTTGTATCCATAGAAACAACACAATATGCTTTTTTAAATAAAGAAACAACTTCAGATACTGAAAGCACAGATCCTTTTCAGTAAGCAACGTCACCCCAAAAAACTGTGGCAAGTAACAATCCAAGCCCCACTTCGCAACTTTGCTTTCAGAAACACCTTCTGATGATAATCCTTATGTTTTGCTAACTTCTCCCATCGAATTGCAGTGTCTGACTTAAAAGCATTTGTTCCCTTCTTCTTCTGGAGATGTAAATTGGATACGGAACACACACACACACACACACACACACACACACACACACACACACACACACACACACACACACACACAGGAATACCACTAAGAATAGCTGTGATATTTTGCAAAAAGCACTACTTGCATCCAAGGTTATAAAAAGGCTTCCTCACTCCAAGTAACCAGCCAGTCACTGCACCTCACATGATCTTTCTCACCTCCTTTTAAAACAGACCTCACTTTTTTTCAGGGAATATTTCCAGCAACAGCAAGGGGGTGAGTTCTGAAAAGCTTACTAGTAACTAGTCTGACAAATTAGCCACAAAAACACCCTTGTTGCCTTGCCTGCCTGAACTTCAGCTTCTCTCCGGTACTGTTCACCCAAAGTCATAGACAGCTTAAGCAATTTTAAGTGCATGCTTGACTTAAAATTAGACTTAATCATCACCTTAAATAAGGTTTTTTCCTTGTGTTTAACCAAACTAACCAAGGCATGGTAAGGCAGACTGCAACACAGATAACTGGCTTCCTATTTACAATTCTCACAAACAAGTTGGTTTTCCCATGGATTTTAGCCCTCCTGGCTGATGAACACTCTTTCTGCACCCCTGCTGCTGTTCAGCAAACTATCATCCATCCTACTCCCCCACAGTTCACTGTCCCTTTTCGTATTCCTTCTTCTTGCTCTTCCTCCTTCTCCCACTTCCCCTCCTGCAAACACATCTGCTGGTTTCCTACCTGGACTCCCAACAGCTCTATTGCCCTTCCCTCCCCCCTCTGTCCTCCCCATCCTTACTCAGTCTCCTCCTCTACAGCCTGGCCTTCAACTTCTGCTCTTGGCCCTCACGCTGCTTCCCTGCATGCAGCCCCACCACAGCAGCATCCAGGCACTGGCAGCCTCTGGATGCAGCCCAGCTCTATCCCACCTTATCTTGAGAGCACCCTCCTACAGCTCTGACAACACCTTCGGGTTTCGTGACTGTCCTTGAAATACCTGTTGTCAGCAATGGAAGGATGGTGGGGAGTGGGGGGAAAAACTTCTCTGATGAGATTTGTCTTCGCCGCAATTTGGAAATGACTCCAAGTAGCACCAAGGGTTCAGGGGATGTTTGCAGGCACCAAAAGACACCCCAGCATCATTTTTACACTGCTTAGGAAGCTGCCTGCAGGGCTGCTTATAAAACAGCAGAAGATATTGGCCACGAAAAATCAAAACAAAAGCTGAGTTTTTGCAGGCAAGCGGGACGCTCGGGCCGTTCTGCTATTTGGCCATGCTCCTCTCCATGAGGCCGTCTGGCCAACACGTGTTCCCTTCAGGACTTTAAAACACACTTTGTCACACTTCTTCCAGCCAACTATGTGCATGTATTCCAGAAAGCAAGTACCTCAGCTTACTACAACTGCGCCTCTAAATCGCCATGTCCCCCCAAACCAGGATGAATCTGGCAACACCCTGTGGTTGCACATCTGGCACGAAGATGCCACCCCACAGCTGTGCCCTACCACCACACCAACAGCACCAGCAGCCCTGTTTCACACAGCACAAAAGAACCTGGACCAGCCATGTTTTAAGTATTGCTTTAGCAATACATGCTTCTATCAGATTTCATCTTACATTTTTAATGCAATCTGCTATTTTCCTCCTTTCATAAGGAAACGTTATACTTCTGTGGTCAGTTTCCCTGAACAGATCAGGTAAGGGCACTCTCAGCCACGCTCCTGCTGTTTAGAGCCTTCATGTCTCCAGCAGTACCAACAGCTACATGTCATGGTTCACGCTGAGAGTCTTTACATCAGGATAACTTTCCTGCTCTTAATACTGCCTGGCCTGAGAAAAGGCAGGCACATCCTGACCAATTCCCAGAGAAGCTCTTGCAGGGTCAGAGGAAGTAGCATGGTGTAGGGAGGGCGGGGGGTGATGGGTCTTAATCTTTACGGCTTGCAGGAAACAGCAAGCTAATTCCAGCCTGCCACCATAGAAAGCGACCTGCTGCAGATTAATTCCTTCTCTATCTGCAAGAGAACTTGGCACGGGGACGCCAAGCGCTGCTCGCTCAGACCGCGCTGAAAAAATAAAGAGGGGAGAGACCTCACTAACAGCCCGTCACTGTCAGCATTTCTCCAGGGCTCCACATGCTGAGGAGAACAGCACACACCTACTGAGCTTCATCCAAACATCGCTGCCAGCAGCTCTGTGACACTTTGGCCTCCGCTCTCCGGTCACATCCGAGAGGGACCCCTCAGGGGACCAGAGCTACATCTCCTCGGCTGCCGAGCCAGAAATCCCTCTCAAGGACCACCTGCGGCACACGCGCCTCCGAAATCCGCCCCGCTAGATGCAGTTAAGTCCATTAGGGAAGCGGCAGCTCCGCGCGTTAATCCCGGTTGTGTAATCATCCTGCAGCAACACGGGAGGACACCGGCAGCGAGGTCGGGAAGGCGCGCGGGACGCGTCCTTGCCTCTCTGCTCCGGCGCCGGCGCTCCCCGCCTCTTCCACAGCCGGATTTTCAACGCGAAAGGACAAAGGTCAGCCGCTGTTCAGGACACGGCGCAACCCACAGGCTGACGGGCTCTCTACGCAGCTCACACGGACACGGCTCGCATGCCCAGAGCACACGGAGCACAGGCTCTATTAATATTTTACCACCGGATTCCACTCTATCCTCAAACTGTTTTGCAAGCGACCGGGATCAGACGCAATGTCTCCCCAAATTAAGATATAAATGTCAACATGAGGCATGGCAACTTAAGCATAACGTGCATGCCCAACAAGGATGAGGAGAATTTGTTTGCTTTTATTCCCACCAACCCCTTCCCGCACCATGTATCTCCAACATCGTTTTCTCCGCCCCAGGAAGAAAACAACAACAAAATACTTGGGAGTTTTCGTATCACCATTATTCAAACAGTGATGAGGTAGCCAGAAACACACGATAAATGCTGAGTTCTCATAGCAACACACCTCTATGAGTAAGGAGATTAAACTCTTAAACTGTGTCCCTTCCTCAGGCCTCAAGCATTTGCCACTCTCACACCAGCTGTGAGAACCAGCACCAACAACTCATTTCTCACCAAACTAGGAACAAGGAAGAATTAAGAAGATCCTTCTTCACATCTGGTTTCCGCCTGAAGCAGTATCTCCTTAGCACATGGGTTACAAACTCACGAGAAATGATACACACACACACAAACACCCTACCCAAAAAAACCTTTTCTTTCATTTTTCCGTCTTCCTATTGCTGTCAGCTGCTTCAGACCAAGCCCTCCCATACAACGCAAACAAGGAAACACATTTTAGCGTTTAA
This sequence comes from Grallaria varia, assembly GCA_013396735.1. NCBI lineage: Eukaryota > Metazoa > Chordata > Aves > Passeriformes > Formicariidae > Grallaria > Grallaria varia. The sequence goes on along the minus strand of VWZG01013351.1, from coordinate 17,274 downwards.
GCCGTGATTCTTTTGTTCAAATAACATGGCAGCTAAAAACACCCTTTCCTCTTCCCTGGAGCAACCTCTCATTGCACTCACTTATGCAAGACACCCTTTATTCATCCAAGAATGGTAATGACTGTCCAAATGCTAAAACCCAGTATTCAGTACAGACATCACAATAGCAAGAAATTCCCTAAGACATCTTCAGTATTCAATGTTGAGTATCCCACAGGGCAGCGGGAACCCAGCTGATTTCATTTTTCCCTCCAAGTACCTCGGCTTGGGAGCTTTCAGTATCTGTTTCATTCTGCCCAAGCCTAACACACTGCACAAACAAGCAACCACCACTCTCAATGCACAGACTTTTCGAGCTTTGCCCTTTTAGTTTTTGCACTGTGTCCTACGGCAGAAAGGTAATAACTGACCAGAGCAAAGGACATGTTTACTGTCTCCATCTTTCATTTGTTCCGGTACACACAAAGCTCAGCAAGAGAAAAGAAAAGCAGGGGATTACCATGCAAAGGAACACCAGCACCTCTCCAGCCCTGAAGATCAATAGTGTAATGTGCTTGGGCACATTACACCATTTACCTTCACACACAGAAACTGCTTTAACTTCTTCCTCATGACCTCATGCCTTAAGATCAGGCTTCTAACATATTGGGGTAATTTTTCCCAGCTAAGGCTTACATGGGCAGTGTCTTCCTCCTAGAAAATTAAATAACCAGACAAAATGCGCAGTGTCTTCCTCCTAGAAAATTAAATAACCAGGCAAAACCATGTTCCCCAATCAAGAAATTCACAGCTTTTAGAATTTATTCAATCTTTCACACTCGGGTATGATTTTCAATACCTCTAGGAGAGCTTTGTTATTATGAACCGACGTGCGATCATCACATGCCCGTATTGATGCGTGTGTCCGCGCCAATAGCTTAAATCACTTGATCTCTGAACAATCCTATGACTCATGACATATACATCCCATAATTTATCATATTTGTGCTACGAAAATGCACCAGAGCCGCATCGCCTCAGCAACATTTACAAGTCACCCTGGCAACAAAGCAGCTTCACGGCTGCTCTCAGATGCCCGGTCTCAGATGCCCGGCAAAACCTAAACGAGATGGGAGAGAACTGAAGCACTTCTACTTTACTGCTTGGCTTTAACTGCTCATTAATTAACTAATACGGCTACCTCCCTTATATTGGGCCTTAAAAAAAAAAGGGGGGACGTGGGGGTGGGGAGAAAATAAAACCTGAACAAAATAAAAGCCCACCTCTTTTACCCTTCTCCAGAAGGCATGATGAAGCATAAGAAGACTCTCAGTAGAGCGAAGCCATGCACTGCCAAGTCAGAGGAAAAGTTTAAGGAATCAGGTATTGTGCCTTCATTTGCTTGCCAGAAAGCCTGTACATACGCAATACAGCTAGGGGGGGAAAAAGCAGGCTCCATCCCATCAGATGTCTCTGTAAGCATCACCTGCCTGTGTTATTTAGCCCATTGTGGCACTGGTAGATTTAGAGGAGCCAAGGGGCTGAGCAGCTGCCAGAGCCCCGAACTCCGGCGCTCCAAGCCAAGCACTGCTGCGACTGTGCCGAGGCGGCAGCGGGGGAGCCCTGGGAGCTGGCTCTGTGCCACAAGCACAGTTTTGGCTGCAGTTTCCTTATTCTCCGCCGGCATCGGGCAGGTGAAGTGCCGGCAGCGGGGGTCACTCCTAACAGCTCAGAGGCTTCACCCCTAAATTCCCCGCTCAACACGGGAAAAGGCACGGCACTTCGCTTTCAGATGGCGCCGGGAAACACTACAGAAAACAAGGTGAAGCAACTTTTCAAGCAGCAAGATCGCTTGAGCAGGAGGCAGAAAGGAAAACAGCTCCTCCCCATTTGTGAGTTTTAAAGCCAAAAGCACCGACAGTGTGGTTAGGAACTGACAGCAAAGGGAAGGCAAGAGGTAAGCAGCACTGGCTTTCGCCGGTGATAACTGAAGGGCAAGAGCAGGCAGAGCCCATCATCCCTTCACCAGTCTCTCAGTGAGAGAAGCATTAAGCCTGCTGGTGGCTTGAGCCCCCACAGAGCCCAAGCCACTACAGTAGAGGCATTCAAGAGGTGTGAAACTCGGCTTCCTGATTTATCAGCTGCTATCTCGAGGGGCAGGAGGTGAACCACCGCTGATAAAAAACTTTTACTGAGACCTGAATCTGTACTGGTAAGTATTTGCTGCTGCCCAGACTGGGATACAGAGACGGAGCTCCCTCAGCAGAACAGATCTGCGCTTTTAGGAGTTTGGACATTTGGCCAAAATCTGAAATAACCTGTTAAGTCAGAGCTAATTAGCAGAGGAGAGGAATAACATAAAACTGGACATCCTTCCCCCGCTTCCAACAGGTATTTAACAGTCTCAAACATAGATTCAAGTGTCGGAGACTTCAATAAATGATGAATTTATAGACAAACCGTATAATCAGCCTTTGGCAAGCATGAGGGAGGGGGAGTGTTCCATTACACAATGATGCTCTAACACTCTTCCTCTCTGTATCCACCCACTGACCCTGAGCAAGCCTTCCCTCTCTCCCTTAGTCCTCTGCACCCATCCCACAACCCCCCAGCCCATCGTCCCCCTCCTGGCTGAACTCATCTTGTCCTGCAGCCAGAACAAGCCACCAGGACCACTGTTGCCACTGCTCTTCAAACTTTCCAGCACACGCAGGGTGGAATTTAACAGAGGACATCACCAGGGCATCCTGAGCCCTCTGAGGAGCAAGGAAGGATGATGCAGTGAGGGAGAAGCTGGGGCAGGAGCCTGCCCAGCTCTTGGCTTTAGTACAGGGATGTCAAAGGCAGCTGTGCCTTCCTCCCTGAGGCTGCCTTGATACACTACGATAAGAAGAAGGGAAAGGCTGTTCAGCTTCTCCAAGGGTTCAGCTTCTCCAAGGGTTCAGCCTGCCCCCGCCACCCTGGTGCCCTCTCCACTTCCACAATTAAAACTTTCCCTGGCTATTTTGCGAGGCCGATTTTTGTTGAGGCTGTAATTCCAGCGACAGCAATACCACAGTAACTTGATTTAGGTGAGTAACTAAGCAAGTACGACTGACCAGCATGCTCTGCCAAAAGCATTAACCAAAGACCAGTACAATAATTCAAAGTTATTAAATTGCCTGAATGGAATTTTCTACTAACCCTACTCATGAATCTCCACCTATGGAAGAGCACGCTTAACCACGGAGTTACACAGTGCACACACACACACACACACATACAGACTGCAGTCTGCAGTGTGTTTCCTCTTGTTTTGCAATGTTTTCAGTATAGACTTTTTTTCTGAGTTGTTCAAAACAAAGCAGCAACAGGAACTGATCCATTCCTTAAACATATAGGTAAATAAAAAAAAAAAAAAATTGTGGAAATTGACAGAAGGCACGTGCTTACCAAGAGTCCAAACAAAACAGAAGTGATTTTTCTCACATACAGTAAAAAATCCCCTGATGCAATTTGTTTATTTATTTACTAAGTTTACCTTACTTATAGCATGTTGCATTTTCCATAGTCCTCTTGACACCCTGCCACAGCCATGGGGAATTTCACAGACTGCCTGCCTGCAAGAACCAGTGCCACATGCACCTCCCTAGCCACTGCAGCAAGTCACCCAGGCAAACAAGCTTTTCATCGTTTGGAGTTGTTACCACCAGCTTTCATGGATAAGCCAGCCTAGCAGATCACAACCTTTCCCATTACCCAACACTCTCCTGTCCTCCATCCTCAATTTGCCTGAAAGCTACAGTATTGGCACCTCCCAGTGCTACTGCAACTTCAGGAGGGTGAACTCCTTGCCTCTCGCTCTTTCCCCATCTCCTTTCTGTATGAAAAACATAATCTTGGACCTTTGCTTTCACTGGATGGTGTGGTACCCCTTCAACTAAAAGGAGGATCTTTTTAAGGCAGCAACTTAGTTAACTATCTCCTGAAAAGCAGGTCCAACAGTAAATCAGTAACTTGCAAGCCCCAAAACAACGCACAGAGAGAGCACCAGCTGTGGCAGCTCCACACCTGCCGAGGCCAAGGCCATTGACTATAACCAGCAACACCACGAGAACACAAAGATTTGCTTGCTTTGCTGCAAGCTGCCATGGCACAGAGACATATACACGCTTCAGAAAGCCATCTAAATTCGCTTACATCTGTCATTGTCATTTTGGTCAGCAATGGCATCTTCCAGAGCGACAGACTTTGGCTTCTTTTCACTGTTTCCTTTCAAGTTTTCCCAGTCTGCCTGGCTGAATCTGCAGACCTCTGAGTCTTTGGTAGCTGTTTGGCCTTCTCTCTCTTTCATCTCCAACTCTGAGAAGCGCATCATTGCACGCTAGAAAGAGAATTGATATGAAAAAAAAAAGTCTTGCAATAAAAACTACTTCATTTACCTTACCTTATATGAAAGTATTTCCAAAGTAAAACTGACTCAAAACCAAAGGTTTCATATAGATAGCTAAGGGTAGGAGTTTAACACACATTACTTGTAAAACAGTGTTCTAGCATCTTATAAGCAAATAGCCACACAATTCTTTCATATATAAGAATATATATAAAAGATTATATATAAATGTATATTGCATATAAAACAAAAACATTCCATTTTGGAGGTAAAAAGAGACAAAAACAAAAAAATAAAATTAAAAAAAAACAACACAAAACTGTACAATGAATAAAGACGACCATGGCCCACAAACTTCCCTTTGTGTATTTGGAAATGAAATTTAACTCAAAGGTTTATGTAAGAGTCTAGTAATAAAAATTTGAAGAACTGACCTCACAGTAAGCAGCAGGTAGACATAAAATACTGTCCTCTTGTAATCCTTCCATCTATGTAATTAAAATGGGCACTCAATGGATCATTTAGATAACTTCATCCATTTTTATAAGCATAAACCAATTCTTTTCTTAACAATGCAAAACAATTTGGCTTAACTCATCCCTTCATTAAAAGTAAAATACCCTAAGAATATTCCAACACAGTATCTGTCTATCATCCCTCAGCATCAACCTCAATACCTCTCCTACTCTTTCCTACGCGTTCGCTTGGCGCAAACATTGCCTGAGACCCGCTAACACATGGCTGCGACTCCTCTCCATGAAACGGCACATTTGGCATACTAATCACAACTTCTGGGTACGCTTTGCTGGCTGGCACTACAGGCCAGCTGAGAAATTACAGCCAGCGCCAGCGCCAAGGTAACATGCATGCCTGTCCGACTCCCCTCGTAACTGCACAAACATATCATTAACGTGCATTAACATTTTTATCAGATCTTAGTAAAAGCCCTTAAAAGCTTATTAGCCCGTGCATACTTACAAGCCACACATACTATTCTTTACATCGCCTCGATCTCATTAACAAACTAACTTTGCTATTTAAAACCATTTCTAGCGAGTACGCCGTAACAAAAAAAAATTTCTGGTCTTCCCCACCTGCGCTGCTTCTCTCAACTTCAAAACTCAACTGTGACTTGCAGCAGAGAAATAATGACAAAAAGCGCGGTGGTCATTGGACCGCGCGGACTCACCTGCAACGCCCGCTGCTCCCGGCTGAGTTGGCTGGAGTCGGCGTACAGCTCGGTCGTCACACACTTGAATCGATCACCTACATAACCGGCAGAGTTTGCGATCCTCTTGGCCAACTTAGACGGCTTGGGTTTCAGTATTTTGCCATCGGCAGATTCCGCATCATCGGCTCCGTCTTTGGTATAGGTCTGACTGGCGTCGATGCTTGGCGGTGCAGTCCCCATGCAGAATGGCTTTGCATCCTCCTGCACCTTGCCAAAAGCCAGAGCTGGAGCATCACCCTCGTGAGCGCTTTCCAAGAAAACAGGAGAAGGCTGGACTGGCACTCTCTCTTTAGGCTGGCTCACAGATAAATCTTCTTTCCTTAAGCCGAACACTGATGAACTCTGGGCCTGCTTGAAATTATAGGTTTCGTGAAGATCATTATTTCTTCCAAACTCCTCTCTCATTACAATAAAATCTCTGTGCTGCGGTGCCTGCTCTACCTTGTGCTTTGTAGGGTCATTAGTCTGATTACTGCTTTCCGTAGCAAAGCTGGCTTTCGTTACGTTTGCTTCAATTTTAGCCTCTTGCTCATCTCGCAGAATATCCGGAAAGAGGTGTTTGTCACTTTTTGCTGAGTTTTTACTATGACCAGAGCTCTGGTGCAATTTCACACTCTTGTCCCCAGGCATTTCAAAATGCATCTTCCCACCAGTCTCCAGGAGCTCTGGCAACCGGCCTCGCAGAGCTGGGTCCTCGTAGCGGACCCTCTCGTGAGACCGTGACCTCCTCTCTGCCTTGTCCTCCTTATTGATCTCCAAAGCTGAATGCTGCAGCAGCATGGGGTGCACCATCCCCACTTCCAGTGCGTTCTGGTAGGTCATGAACTCCCCCCGCCCCGCTGGCAGGCTGTAGGGGAGGCCAGGTTTGGGAGCAAGGTGGGTGGGGTAGAGGCTGCCGTTAGGCAGCAGGACAGGATGCGGATACACATGTCCTTTCCCATGGAGGGTGAGAGGGCTGATGGCTATCCCCTCCGGCACTGGATACGGGAGGTAACTCCTGGAGTAGGGCAGAGGCGGGGAGCGAAACGCCTCGTTGGGCGGCAGGAAGATGGGGCTGGAGGCCAAGGCAGTCTCATTTGCCTTGAAGTTGGCTTCCTGGCCACAGGATTTGGCCACCTTACTGCTGTGTTTCACGGGGGTGGCGATGGGCTGCCCGACATGCTGTATAACCGAGGCGGTGCTCTCCGCAGAGCTCCGGGCGGTCTTGGCGCAGTCCGGGTTGGCGTTGGGAGCTGGAGACGCTGACGCCGGCCGCCCTCCCGCCGACACCGTCCCCGAAACGCTGCTGACAACTGTCTCCGTGCCACCCATCCTGGGGCAGGAGGAGCTCCGCTGCTGTGGGATAACCCAGTCCAGTGCCTTGTTTTTCAGTTGGACATTCTTCCCAGCCTCCTCGCTGGGGCTGGGACCAGGAACGATCCAGGAGGATGGTGCCGTGCTGATAATTTCAGGCCTGTAGATGGGGCAGGTGTTCCCAGGAGAAATGGTTTCCTTCTGAACCATGTCACTGCCAGGCAAGTGCGTCCCTCCTCCTGCCCTTCCATGAACCAGCACAGTTGGCATAATTTTCTTACCATGGTCTGACTTGCCAGCAGTTTCTGCATCAACCACTTTTGCCGACAAGTCCAGTGGTTTGTCGGTGACATCTTTGGTCGGGGTCTGCTTTTCCAGGAGAGGGGGAGACCTGCCATCTTTCCGGTCGTGGCCAGCTTTCCGTGCATGGGGGACAGACGGTGGGGGCGCCTCCCCAGCATCACTGCCTTTGGGAAGCTTCCCATTCGAATGGCGAGAAGGTGGAAAGTCACCACCGACGTTCACGTAGGGCTTTGGGAGGGTAACAGCGGAGGAGGGAGAGGTGGTGATCCTGGGGAAGTGTTTGTGGAAATCCGTGTAGGCATCCCCCACCTGGGCGGGCAGGGGGAGGCGTGGGGACGGCCTGGGCGAGTGCGGCAGCAGGAGCGTGGGGTCTGCTGGCATGTTGGCAGGGGCCGGCTTGGCAGCAGGGACCCGGGGCTGCTTGCTGCTCTGGATGTGGGGGTAGGCGTGCGTGTCGACAGGGTTGCCTGGGCTCACACCCATCTTCCACGACAAGCTCTTATCTGGACAGTGCACCAAAGGCGGGATGGCCGGTGAAGCTGAAGCAGTCGAGAGCCTCATGGGCGATGCCAGCGATGAAGGGATGTGGGGGGCAACGTAGTGGGAGGTTGGCAGGTATAAAAAACGTTCACCGGTCGTACATACGGGTGAGTAAGCCAGGTGCTGTGGTAAGCTGTAGGTGGACTGCTGAGGTAGCAATGGCTTGTACATGTTCAACGAATACTTATTTGGTGAGTCAAGGAAAGGGTATATGGCGGGCGTTGTGCCCTCCATATAGGGGTTTACCCAGGGGAGCCTTAGGTAACTAGCACCATTGACACCAAGGGGGCTCTGCCTGTCCCCTGCAGCTCGGTCCAAACCCAGTGTCTCCCCTGTTGGGACAGGGTTTTTTTGTATTCCAGGTGGTGTTTTGTATATAGCACTGAAGCCATTCGGGGCTTTTCCAGAGACAGGTGCGCTTTCTACTGCTTCAGGGGGATTAGACTTAAACTGTATCTCTGGATTTCTTTCAGGAGTAAATCCAAGGCCAGCTATCGAACCCGTAGCATCCCTTGATTTTTCTGAGCCAAGTCCGCACAAGGTGGAATAGACAATACTACTGGGGACTCTGAGTCCTTCCCGCATGAGTCCAGACCTGTCCATACTCAGAGCCGCGAGACTGTCAATGCGATGTGCTGTAGTCGCATCCACCTTTACAGAACAAGAAGTATGTTACTTTCCCATCTCACTAACATGACTACTACGCAAGCTACAGACAGATCAAGCATTTTGGAAGATAAACAGTAACAACACAAACATGGTGTTTGTTCTGAAAATGTACAGAGCCTGATCACACTGGAAAATGGGAGAACAGGAACCTATGGAGCAATATATGTGACACCACAAACAACACCACCAATCTCTCCATATCCAAAACTCAACAGCCAGAGGTAAAAGTGTGAGGACTCGAGCAGTCAGAAGGGGCTCAGAGATGATGCTCAGGGGCACCACTCCTGTGGGACAACAGGCTCCTCAGCTCTAGCACTGCCAGAGCGAGCAGACGTGGGCTGTGGCATGGATACCAGGAAGAGAAGGATGAAGTGCCCCTCCTCCTCCTCCTCCTCCAGGACCTCTCCCTCTGCCACAGCTCTGCTCCAGGGCTCGCCATCACCACATTTCATAGGCAAGGCATCTGTGGATGCAGCATGAAAGAAAGGTCTGCCATCGGATTTCATTCCCACTTGCTGCTCCCCATACACACTCAAGGAAAGAAAAACCCACCAACTTTGCTGAGACATTGATGCACTTAATGCCTACATGAACTACTTTTGTCACACATGCTGGTATTCTGCATCACGTTATTTGTAACAGCAAAATTAAGGATCTGAAGTCATACAACACCACACATCACAAAGCCAGCATCAAGAAATTAATGAGATAAATAAACAAAGCCCAGTTTCACTGTTTCACAGAAACAACTCCCACGTCCCCAAGCCTGCTAGAGCTGCAACAGAAAAGTGTTTTAATAATTTTGCCAAATGGATCACATAATAACAGCCAGGGGCAAGACTCAGGGTAGGGAGGACAGGCAGGGGTTCATCTGCAGCACGAAGCTTTTAACTTCTTACCACACTGTGAGTCAGGTGATTTTCTTCTCTCAACTCCAGTCTGCTTTTCGGTGCATCGCCATCATTAACGGGAATTTTCCTATTAAAAAAAGAAACTTACTATCTGAAAACAACCTGCTCATCTCAAATCAGTACAAGACCATATCATCTCCATATTTTGATTCCCTTCAAGAAGTCCAGTGACAAAACACATTTATCCCTCTCTGCACCCATGTACAGCAACTGCTTTGAAAAGCAAGGACCATTTGAAAACAACCATAAAGGGTTTTGACACCAAGAACACACAAGCACATCTCAGAGCAGCCTCTTCCAATGCAAGTGGTTTTCCTCAAGGTTTTCTCTTTTGCCCCTTTCCCTTTTCTTTGTCCAAGCTAAGAACATCCCATTTTAAACATATCCTGTTCATATACCACCCATAAACACTGCTGAGGAGGAAATTAAAAGACACACACTTAGATCATATGAACATCAACTCTTCCATGCTAAAGAGGAAGAAGCACATCTGTGCCATACCACTGTTGCAGCACTGGGACTTGTTATCACAGAAATCGCCAATAAAGAATATACCTTAGTGCCAAATTTCAAATCCCAGGGATAAAAATCGCTGACGTGCAGCAGAAGGAAAGTTTCAGCATTACCCAAAAGAACTCCTTTCAATCAAAGTGCTTAAAGGCACATCATCACCATAAAGCAAAATTGCAATTTTAATGCATTTGTTTTTAAAAAGATCCACCTTTCCTGCAAATAGCATGTAAAATTATTATCCCTAAGTAACTGGAAGGAAAGTGGGGAGGGAGGGTGAGAAAGCAAAGTAAGACACTTGGCCTGTTTTCCTTTAGCTTATCTTTGCAAATAGTATTCTCTGCAAAGACCAAAAACTTTCCCCAGCTTCTTGGAGGTTTTTCACATAACAGTAAGAACAGGGGCTGAGAAAACAGAAAAACACTAAAACCACACAAAACTGGCACAGAGAACCGCAGGCATATCTGCAGCTTCTGTTCAGCATCATTTTGCTTTTTAAATAGTTGAGATTTAAGGGAAAAAGACACTGGCCAGTGCCTGTGTCACCCCAAGGAAGATTATTCAAGACTGTAATTTTCATCATCGATTGAATTATATTCAAGAGAAAAAAGGGGCAGAGAATGAGAAATTCACTTGTGTGAGACCGAAAGGTCACTACTGATCCTATTTCAGGAGACAAGCTGTTGGTCCGAAGGCAGGGAACACCAAGTCACAGGCAGGAGGCTGAGGCAGGAGCCCCTCTGCCACAAAGAGTCACCACAAGAACACGTGCACTATTTGGTTTAATTCCCCTTCACAAACACGAAATAATAAATTAATTGTATAAGCCCATTTAAAGGCCGTTTTAGGGAGTAATCTCTTTAAAGGGCGTCCCCACTTTACTGACCCAGGTTGCCTGTTAAAGAGTAAATCAGCATCTGCACAACTGCTCTCAGGCTTGTCTTGTTTCTCTCCCCTTGCCCTCCGTCCAAGCTGGGCTGATCTCGATGCAAGGTGGCAGCTATCTGCTCCAGTACTAGGGAAGTGAGCAAACTCCGAGACCTCACTCTGCAGAATTACAGTGCGGTTTAACTTGCCAGGAGCTTAAATATTTACCTGTCTTCATTAATTCCACACATGCGGACCCTTTCATTGCTCATCCAGCTATGAACGTTTCCATACAGGGGAGTTGCAGAAAGCATGACGTCTTCTTAAAAAGGGACGCTTTTCTTCACGGTTTTATATTCTGTTTAATAAAAAAAAAAAGGNNNGGGGGGGGGGAAGTTGAGCAGATTTGTTTAGGAGGAAGTGCAAACATCACGGCAGAGCAGCCAGCCTCCCTCCGGGTAATTAATAATGAATGCAGGATTGGTGCGGGGAGTGAGCTGCCTACATTAACCACTAAGGGAGATACCCGGCAATAAAGGAGCAAATTGAGGGCATTTATAGGTCAGAGGAGATGGATCTTTTCCCCAGCGCACATCCAGAAAATTAAGAATCATTCCAGGCTATCAACAAATAAAAGTTTCTCCGCAGCATTTCATTTCCACAAGAAGTGACTCAGCTGGCCAAGTACACACCGGTCACCAAATCCTCACCTTACACAGACTGAAGGAAGGAGGGAGGGAGACCTCATGGGCTTGGGGGAACATGTGATCTACCCACAGGCACTCACTAAAGCCCTGCACAAGGAACACACAAGAGCAGGAGAGCATCGGAAGAACGACCACATCCCGCGTGTATTAGCTATGCTGATTGCTGATAAGGCTTTTATGTGAGGACTTAAAACCGAAGAGACACTGCTACAGGAGGGACCAAAATAAAAAACTCCACTTCAGCGTCTGCACATGACTAACTTGGAGAAAGGGGTTAAAAATAGTAAGTGGGTTGGCGAGCTCCCCACCCCTTGATTTGATTAAGTGCGGAGCCCTGGTGGCTTCTGCATCGCAGCTGTTGCTGCTGCTGCTGCTGCTGCTGCCGCTGCTGCTGCAAGTGCTTTCAGTAATTCAGTGATGCCTCCTCACTCCAGGGAAAGAAATCATTAGCAAACTCACTGGAGAAGTATTAGCAGTCCAAGAGGATCGGCGCCGTGTGCAGCCGGAGAGGCAGGTGAAAGAAAGGTAACCACATTTTCACGTCCAGTGGCAGAGAGGGAAAGGCTTTTCCTCCTCTCTACCTTGCCTAATGCCACCTCCGCTCGCATTAAATTCTAGTTTGCGGCATGAGCGAAGTGTCAGGACAAGCTGCGTTTTATTAACAGGATTATCGCGGCGCATGATTTATTCCAGTGCAAGATTTTAATTGCTCTTCGGAGGTTGAGTCGTTTCTTTTGACTGAGCTTCAGCCTGCATCCTGCTGCTAAATGCTGGGTTAATAAGTAGGGGGAGTCTTTAAAGCACAGGATATCCCTCAGCTCTTCCTCTCTCACAAAAATAGAAGCCTTTAAGCAAGAGGCATGATACTCCTTTTACACACACACACACACACACACACACACACACACACACACACACACCAGTAACAGGCGATTGACCACTGAGAGTTTAATGCCTAAACTTATCCCAAAGCACCCATGCTTCCCCAGCAAACTCATTTCCTTTGTCAGGCTACAAAATATGCAAATGATCGCTTTGGCATTTAATGGGGAAGAAGCCCAGATTGGGCCTTTAACACAATACTTCACACACGTTCAGAGAGTTTTAAGAACTGAAACGGCAGGAAAGCCTTGTTCCCCAACACTTTTTTCTCCCCTCAGAGAGGCCTTTTGTGCAAAACTCCACGTCTGGAACAAATGTATATTAATGAAACGGCGTGTTGACCCTCCTCTCTCCACAACGGTTAGCTTTCCCTAATGAAGTCCGCACAAATTGCTGCAAGGAAACAAAAATCCGTGGAGGTTTGATACCGCGCTATCATTCAAAAGGAGTTATTTCACTGGAAAGGCGCTTTCTGGACAGATTTACTGGTTTCCAGATGCGCCGCTCGTAATGTTTTCAATAGAGGCAGCAGCAGCATGGCGAGAGTGATTTAGGGTTTTACGTAAGGTTAGCAGCCACCCGGTGCTCTGCCTCAGCTGTGAGGGACAAGGGACGGACAGTGGCTCCGAGAAGGGCCTCGGTGGCGCATGGCCCTGCTCCCTGTGCCCAGCTTTCCTCTGGGGCCACGTGAGTTCAACCCACGCCGCTCCTCGCAGGGGCCGCCTGCGCCCGCCTGGTTGCCTCGCTGGAAGTGTATCATTAAGATAAGGCGCGGTGCCTGAATTAGCGCCCATCAATCCCCTGCCGCGTGCAGATAGCGAAACGCTGAAGGCTGAAGTCGCACGGAGGGTCGAGATCTTCCCCAGCCGCAGCGAGTAATCTGGAGGCCCCCATGTCCCACCACCACCACCCCAGCAAGGGCAAAGCCCGCCAGGTCGCAGGGAGGTGGTGGGATGTCCTGGGGCCACTGGGCAGATCAGAGCTCACATCCCCGATGGCTGCCAGCCCCTTTCCCAAAGCCACCCCTTGCCGCTGTCCGCCCTGGGTGCGCAGTCATAATCACCGCCGCCCTGATGAACTTCTTGTGAACTGTTTAAAAGTGGAGGTCTGCTGAACGAGCAGCGGCGCCACTGCCAGCCATAATTTCATTGCAACAAGCAGCAGACTTTTAACTCTTCGCACGCCCCTTGCCTCCCTCTCCTCTCCCTCCCCACTGCCCGTCGGGGATGCTGGCTCGCCGGGCACTGCAGCGGCTCGGCCAAAGGCGGCAGCTCCGCGAGCCCTCTGCGCTGCAGCGGGGGGCGCGGGGGGCACCGCACCTATTTATCATTTATACCCAGCTTCCGCGGGGGCGGGAGCAGCCGGCCCCGTTATGCAACCTCGACGGCAGGCAGAGCGCCCCAGTGCGCACGGAGGAAACCGGGGACACGTCCCTCTTTTCCTCCCTCCCTCCTCCTCGTCCTCCCCGCGCCCGTCACCCACCGGGCCACCGCCAGGGCGCCGNGGGCCGGGGCCGGGGCGGGGGTTGGGGGGGGAGATGTGAGACGCGGAACGCACACGCGGTTCCGCAGCGATGCCGCCGTGTGAAACCAGTTGTGAAAAGCGTCTGCAAGCACTAACCTGCCTGCCGGCGTGCCGAGCCGAGCCGAGCCAAGCCGAGCCGAGCCCTGCCGGGAACACCCCGCGCCCCGCCGG
>VWZG01013348.1:23077-42238 GCA_013396735.1 Grallaria varia | reverse complement strand
TGTCAGCAATTATGTTGTATTGCATATCCTCCATATTAAAAATGGTTTACACTTGACAGTTATCTGTGTTTTGCAGACCCATAACTGTGTAGCATTCATAGTATAGAATCATCTGCTGTTTATCATACAGTTATTGTAATAGCAGTTATTTCCAGATAATACTTACCTTCAAGGACATTAATTCTCCTCAGCATCAAAGAAAAATGTCATTTCTCATGCAGTACGTATTCCAGCAGTGTTTCCAAAAGGCCAACTATGTGTTATTTATAAATAGTCTGAGGCAGTAATTACTGGGCCATCTTTAGTTAGTTTTGCAAGCCATATTTTAGGATGTTTTTTCTATGGCTAAAATACTGTTGGCTAAAGATTAAACTTGCTTCTCACCAAGGAACTCTGCCCAAGGCCCAGAGTTTTGCCAGCATTTGAGATATAATCATAAAATCATAAGTGTTGCAATTTTAGGCTGATTTCTTTGGCAGCCAGTGGTTTTCAGACTGCCACAGGCAACTCAGTAGTTTTGGATTATCCCTAAATTGACTGTACTGTTTGTGTGTATTTTGAAAACGCATTAAGCTCTCAGCTGGCTTCATTGCACAAATAGCTCTGACTGTTTGGAAAAACCTGCTTCAGGGTATGCTGGTTTTTGTTAGAGGTACCTGAATCCACATCTATATTGGAAAGCTAATTTGGACTGCAACAGGTTGTGAATTAAAAGCAGAGTAGCTATTTTCAATTAACATGTTAAATAGGCGGCACTGGCTCCATGAATAGATGTAATGGAAGGCAGGCTGATTCTTTTGTTCACACTGAATAATGCTAAACAGGCCATTTCTCAGTGTGTGCCCGCATGGAGCTTATTGTTCTGGAAACTTACATAAGTCTAACCTGTGGCTCTCTCGATTAATGTATTGTGTTATGTTTAGCTGTTGGAGAGCACATGCATGTTTGTAGGCCTGCTAAAGTGCATACAGTTGAACAGTGTTTTCATTAGAAAGTAGGAAATACAGAGCAGAGGTCTGTTCATGGTCCTTTTTGTCCACATTGTGAGGACCTCTACCTCTGTCATTTAGCAGTGATTTATTCCTTTCTGCAGTGCCTAAGAGAAATCCCAGTGAGGGCAACGCACAAAGACCATCCAAATCCATGAGACACTTCTTGTCCTGTTTCCCACAAGGAGGCTTCATCAGCTTGGGTGTTCCATGTAAGAGTCTCAGTTGTATACTTGTGGAAATGTCCACTCTTGCTGATACACAGAGATTTCCACCCTACAGTCTGTAAATGTTTAAACATTAAGTCTGCATGTGAATGAAGATGCTCTTAAAAGAAAACAGCAACTACTTAAGTATTTTTTATTTTGTATGTATTTATTTCACATACATACACATACATGTATCTGGCAAATTTGAGGATTGTTATTAGAATTGGGATTGTTGGTCTTTGTTTGCACCAACTTCAAGGCACTTCTATTAGAAGATGCTGTCTCAATTTTATGATCTCATCAGATTCTGTGTGTGTCTTTGCAGAAAGGACAAAAAGTGTTGTATTATAAACTGCAATAGAAGTAGCACAGTACAGATAATATTTTTTTCATGTTATGGTGTTCCCTGTTGCTGTTCTGGGAGCACACAATTTTAATAAATTGCAATTTGAGAAGACAATTGTGTTGCTTGCCATTACTGGTATTTATTGCTGTTGACCCAATATATCCAAGCCACGTGAGAGAGCATAACAGCACTGCTGCCTCAGGCAGTAAAGACATGAGTAGTATTTAAACTGTAACTGGTGTTTCTCAGCCTTTCAGTTGCTAAACCCATCCTACACAGTTTTACACCTTGTGCTGAAGAGTTTTCAGTGGTTAAACTGACTTGCACTCAAAATGAGGACAAAACCCACTGAACTCATAATGACCTCCTGAAGTGTCTTCCAGTGCAAATTATCCTGTGATCCCATGATTCTGCATGGCTTCACTGCAATGTTAATTGTATGGATAAGCATAATCTAACTGAGGGTTATCATGTCTCTGCCGCCTTTGCTCATGTCTATTACCAGATTCCTGAGGCATCTCCAATGACTGTTAGTAGTGAATTACAGTATTATTGCTGAATTCTTGGGGACTGTGTATTTCTTCTGGATCTGCCAGGAACTTCCAGGAATGCATCAGAGAAATATACTAAAGTGGTGCAGCTAGTGTCCATGTGTGACATATGTAAGCATGAAGCTCATTAATCTGTAAAACGCACTTGCCGTTGATACATATAATTTAGCATAGGCACCAGAAACAGGCCATGTCCAATTTTGAAGAACTCCTTATCAGACAAATTATCTCCTACAAATCAGCGTCCCATTTGAGCCTCTTAGGTTGTTTCCAGTCCCTGCCCCTCCTCTTCCGCTGATGAGGAAGCTGTAGACTGCAATGAAGTCTCCTCTCAGTCTCCTCCATGTTGAACAGACCGAGTGACCTCAGCTGGTCTTCATTTGTCTTCCTCAAGGCCCTTCATCATGTTTGTTGTCCTCCTTTGGACACTTTCTGATAGCTTAATATCTTTTCTTTATTGCAGTGCCCCAAACTGCTCAAAATATTCAAGGTAAGGCCACCCTAGTGCAGAGCAGAACAGGACAATCCCCTCCCTTCCCCGGCTGGTGATGCTTTGCCTGATGCCCCCCAGGACACAGTTGGCCCTACTGTCTGCCAGGGCACCGCTGACTCATATTCAACTTGCCACCAACCCGGACCTCCAGGTCCCTTTCTGTGGCACTGCTTTCCAGCATCACATTTCCCAGTCTGTACGAACGTCCAAGGTTGCCCCATCCCATGTGCAGAATCAGGTATTGTCCTTGTAGAACTTCATATGATGGGTGATTGCCCATCTCTAATTTATTGAGGTCTCTCTGCAGGGCCTCTCTGCCTTCAAGGGAGACAACAGTTCCTCCCAATTTTGTATAATTTGCAAACTTACTATTTTCATATATATTTTCATTACTTTGGGCCCTTATTATGTTTTGCGAAAACATGGATAGAGGGCACATAGATAGACATAAGAAATCAGGACCTTATCACAATATTTCTGTGGGATCTAGGGAAAAGTGTTCTTGTTGCTCTATGTGGGTCTTGACTATGCCCCCCTTTGCCAGCTTTTCATCTGTCTGTTAAGTATCTACTGCAGTACTGATGGATAAATGATGAAATTTCTTGTTTTTCATTACCTGGGTAAATCCTGTCACATGGTCATGTGAGTAGATACTATAGATCAGAGGGAATGAATGTACCCTACCCTAGCTGGCCACGTCTTTGATAAGGAGTTTTTTTGGTGTTTAAAAAATACGCATGGCATAAATCTGCTTAGTTCCACAGGCAGGGAACTAAAATGATGGCAATCCAGTTTTCCTTTAACATGACAGAATCTCATCTGCCACGAATTAGGGCAAGTATCTGCTGGGTATAAACCACATTACGTTAGTGAACCATCCTCACTCATTGACTCTCTTTTCTACAGGGGAACTCCCTGCCTCTGGCATGCCATGTCACAGTAGAAAAGCTCCCCTTGTTTCTGAGACATCTGCCTTCTCCATTACTGGGACCATCAGCTTTTTGGGGCATTTATGGTCCTTGCCATGATACAGCAGTCTGCTAGAATGTGTGGTTTTACTCTCAGTAACATGTCAAATCAAATCTTCTAAATTACATTAGCTACTAAACTGGGTTGCTCTTGGCTTCAGCTATTTGAAACTTTTAATCCTATGCTGTGTTTACAAACCACCCTGCTTTATTAAATTACCGTCTTTAATTGGGATGAAATTGTTTTTCATGTCAATGCCTGACCAATCCTTTCTGAAGCCTGTTATATTTCTATGTATGCCATGAAAAATTTTACTTGAAAACTTTGAATGTGAGGCTCAATATGATTTTTCTTAAAACTATTTATTGTTTGCCATTTACTTAAAAAGAAATAAGCATGCTTCCATGGAAGATTTTAAGAGAATCTAGTTTATTTTCTGTCTAAAGCCTTAATTTATTGATAGTTATCCACAGTATAGAATAGTGTCATGCAGAGAGGGGAAGGGAAGAAGAAAATTCATGATAAATATTTGCAAATCTAGTTTTTGTCTTTTTAAATACATCAATTCAATGAAAATCTTGAAAATACAGGACAAAGTGTATAGGAGAATTTAGGCTGGAGCATTTTATTGAAAGTGACATAAAACCAACATGGGTTTGGGACTTATCATTGGAACTCTAGGCAGCTAGATAGGAATAAGCATTAACACTTTTAGCTGAATCAGATGTACTTCAGACTTAGTTGGACTACAGATCACTGTATATTTTCTGATAAAATGTTCATTATTTTTGCCTATCATAGCCCCTTTCCAGTATCTTCAAGAGGGGCTCTTCTCTTTATAATTTTCAGGCATAGAACTATCAGAGTTGCCTGTTCTTTTAGAAAGCAATGCACAGAAAATTTGTGTTCACTGAATAAATGGAAAAACACTCACCTAAATTAGCCATCCCTGGAATATTTTTAAATGGAGATTCCAAAAGTTGTAAGTGAAACCAGGACATTACATGTTCCAGGATTCAGTGTTTCATTATTAACTTTCAAGGTTCAGTTTAAGTTTTCATCTCCATGCCCTACTAACACCTCACAGGGAAACATATGAGGTGTCTAGTAGTTACACCTTGTTTGTAAGCTAGTTCTTCAGCACTGTATTTTGGTTAGGGCAGACTTACGCAGTACAACACATGTTGAGAGAGGTATTGATGAATGCACAGTAATTCATAAAATAAAGTGGCTGCTACTTGGCCTTGAAATGTAAATTCACAAACCAGAAAATAGATGCATATTGAGAAATGGAGTCCCTGAAGAACCTGAACCTATTCCACAGTCCCACATAAAGATCAACCTTTGATTTATGTTATCTATACTGTTCTTTTAGACTTTGTAGTCTTTAAGAATGTCCCACAAGCTATACTTTTTAGCACAGAAGATGTGAATGTATGGAAGGAGAAGGTTTGGTTTTGTCAGGGTTTCCCTCCAGCTTTTTTCATCTACCTGACTGCACTAATTGTAGAGTTCCTTCCTTGCACCACTCCTTACACAGCCCAGGAGAAGGTCTTGGCACAGCTCAGTGACTGTTTTTTGCAGAGCCATGGCATCTGCTGTCACAGGTAAGAAAGAGAAGCAAAATGGAGGCACTGCAGTTGTTGATGTAACTGAAGGCTCTGACATCAATCCTTTTAATTAGGTGGAGAAAGAAGAGATCTAGCAGGTATATTTAGAAAGTAGGATGCTGGGGGAAATTACCTCACGCGTGAGGTCTCTGGGTTTTATAATTTTAAGCACTTCAGTAATAAAAAAATTGAAAATACATCTTTCTAATTCTTTCAACTTCCTTATATATCCCTCACCCTTTTTCCACCCTATCTCAACAACTTTAATCAGAAATTATTTCTATAAACTTTTTATTGCTTACCTGTCTCCTGCATATCAGTTGTGTGTAATTTCAGACCCTCAAAGCCTAATTAACAGAAATCAGAGCCAAGGAAAAGGATTAAGAGTATGTGTGTGTTTAAATGCATTCAAAGTCTGTCTCTTCCTGCTGCCGTCAAAGCCAAAGGTAACACTTCTGAATTTCAGTATTGCTCTGTTATCGCTTGTGCCCATGCCAAAGCAGGTGGGGGACTTCAGAATGAGCAAAGGTAGGCCAAAGTTCAGCTCTTCTGAGTATCCCAAGTGGGTCTGGCTGGCAGTTGATTGCAATCAACTGGGCACAAAGTCAGTTTTTTGATTTTTCATGGGCTTGGATCAGCCAACAGAATGCATCTGTATTGATGTTGCAGTTCTCCAAGGGTTTCTTCCTCTGATTCTGTTATGCTCTTACTTCTTCTATGGCAAAGGCCAAGAAGACTCCTCACAATCCAGCTGGGTGCCTGTTTGGAAGACTCTACCAGATCTCCTTTAAGTAGGAGAACTTCACAGATTAAGATTTTTTTTCTGCCAATCTTGCTGGTTTTTTCTCACAACTTTACATGTTCAGTGTTGTTGGGTCAATATGGGTGTGTCAGAAAACGGAGGACGTTCACAGCCCCTGTACCTGGCAGCCTGCAGTGCAGGAGGGATGCAACATTATTATCACAGTGAAGTGAATTAATGACAGATGACCTGAACTACAGTTAACAGCCTTTAGTCCATAAGAGAGACTGCAGTGCACAAAACACTAGCAAAGGGAGATGTTCCAGGGAAAAAGTTCGGGGGGCTCTGAAATTGAAACTAAGACACCGTTGTAAGCTTAAAGCAACAGTATTTTATTATAAGAGGTGGCCAAGTAAACGAGAACCCATGGCAAAGAGAGGGAAAGAGAGGAGGGAAAGGAATAAAGCCCCACGTGTCACCTAACTTGCCCAGGTGTTATGAGGTTGTCTCACCGACCCTGAAGTGTCCGGACTCCCCCAAGCAGGGGCTGCATCCTCCAGCGCCGGCGGCTCACAGGATAGCGGGTGTCCCCGCCAAGGCAACGTTGTCCTTCATGTGAAGCAAGCCGAGCCAAAGCATGAGCCATCTGCCTTTTAACTACTTTTTGGGTGACGTCTCACCTGGGCAGGTGTGGCCAGTACCGCCCAGTGAGAGGCCTTACGTCCCTCCCCCCGGTTATGTAACGGTGCTCCTTCTACGCATGTGTGAGTGCCTTGCGCCTGCGTGGTACAACCCAGAGGGTCCCCCTAAAATGGGTCTGGGGGCTTACTTCATCACCCTCCTCCTCACTCTCTCCTCCAAATGCCCTCTAAGGGCCATCAGCCAATGGTGAGGGCCCAATTAATTTTAGTTTATACACCAGTGTTCCCTCCAAGGCCGAAGTTCTCCCTTGTCAACACTTGTTTTCTCCTACTTGGCAGGGAAAGAATAACTTTCTCTCAGATGGCTGGGCCAAACACAGACCAAAAAAGCATCAACATCTATTCTATCCCGAATACAGGAAAGAATATTAAATGTGTGTATACATATATATACATATACATACACACACACACACACACACACACACACATATATATATATAAAAATATTATATTTACATAATTGCCAGACTGGGCATAATGTTTACCACCTAGACTTTCTTCATTTTCTTCTGAATGTTTTAGCTTTTACAACCAGAGTTATTCGGGAGGTAAGAGAGTTCAGGAAAGGTTACATCCTCAGTTGAGATTGCCCGCAGACTTGCAGAGATTACACTAAATTCGTAAAAGGATATGTACATTTTGAAAATCCCTCTTTGGTAATCATGAATATTACAAGCATGCTTTTGTATTCCGGTTTTCTAAGGAAATGAAGATTAGAAGGTTATATGTAGGTGGGTACCTCAGTCATTAAATCTTGTTACCATCCCTTTGTCTCCCAAGTAACATTTAAAGCTGCTGATGAAGTTCAGCTAAAATAGACAGCAGGGTTGTGACCTCAAGCTTTTGAGTTTTTTCCAAGGTTTATGAAAATGGGCAGCTGCATAGAGGAGACAGGGTTCATAGGTATGGAAGGACTAAAGTATACCCCAGCCCTTATCAGCTTTTGTAGAATTCAAACAGGAGACATTATGAATGCTAATTTCAGGGAGTGCACACTTGGCACATGACGAAATGTGATGATAGTGATGAAGTCCATACAGAATGAAGACTGTAATTTCTGCACTTCAAAAAAGTATCCTTTTCACTGTGGAAATTATAGACTTGGGACTTGCAGATACAAAATGGACTGTATACACTAAGAGGATGGATTTTTCTTTTGGATTGGATATTTGATAGCTGGTTGCATTGTGCAAAATGCCGCAGTTCCCAAAGCATTGGCATTACAAAGGGTTTAGAGCTATGATCCAGCTAGAAGTGCTTTCTTATATAGTCTAAACTGTCTGCAAAGCTGATGTGAATTAGCATGGCTTCTTTTGTGCACTGTAACCTACAGTTTGATCCCATCATTTATAAAGCAAGAAAATGAATCCCATTATTTATCATTATAGCTCAAAGGTATCTATTTGGTGTTTGAACAGCCTCTTGAGAAATGCAGGTGATAGATATTTATTGCAACTAAAATATTCATTCTTACCCAGGGACACATTTTAAAAGTAATATTAGTTACATTTGTGCTTTGTGGATGAATAGATGAAGTTTCCCCTGATGCCTAACTGGCTATATAGCACCCTTCACTGAATGCAATGACTGCAGTGCAAAACAGCTTTGCAGTAAAACCACTGCTGATATACTGATGGTAAGCAAGCCAAATTCATGAAGTGCAAATCCCATTACACCTGGAAAGTTTAATTTTGGCCCTCTAATATGCAGTGACCCTTTGATCTGTGAGATTAGGAAGTCTTTGCATGTTAATTGGTACCTGTGGTTATTTTTATGACTTTGTTGACTTTATTAATTACATCCTTGCGTATTTAGTTGAATCAAGGTCTAACCTCTAAGCTTGCTTAGTTTATCTAGTCACTATTCACCAAACTTAAAGAACTACTTTATTTTAAGGATAAAATATCTAGCTGGTCAGATTGAGTTTCTAGCACTATTTGCAAAGACATGCTAGAAACAAGTCTGCAAAGGAAAGGAAAAAAAAAAAAAAGGATAGTGGACACAATGGCAAAAGGAATAAGGAAAATAAATGACACCTAAAGATTATTTCTATACATGGAGGATTGATTTCTGGAAGCTTCCTAGCTTACTTTCTATGGGTATAGTTTCTATAGAAACCTGGAGTTTTGAGATGCAAATCCAGTACAGCTTTATCTTTATAAACACTTCATGCAAAGCAAGAGTGGGACACTGAACTGTTAGAGAACCAGTGAAACCAAACAATTTTCCAGTGTAGAACAGATACTTTCAGTAAACAAAACACTCCAAAGCACACATCTTGCAGAGTATCCCAGGTGCCAGCTGACTGTGACTGTCTTCTATCAGCCATATAAAGAAATCTTCCTTGCCCGACAGAGATCTTTGCATATGTCAATTTATGCATTTGGAGGGCTTGAAATAAGGATTTGTGTAACATTATACGGCTTATGGACCTGGCTGGAGGACTTACTCAGCTTCAAATACTGCCCGAAGGTCACTTTACCCAAGATGCCTGAAGCATCAAATTAAAAAGCCATCAAGAGGCTGTGTGAGAAATCTTACAAGGAGTTTTTATGATTGCTTATCTAGCTAAGAAACCCTTGTGTGGTGTAACTCTCATTCCTGCAGTCAGATATCTCAGTCTGTGCTCATTTGGCTGGTCACCACTCCTGTTTTTTCTTTCACACCAAGGATGACTGCGTTCCTTTATAAATGTATTGGGGTTTGACAGTGGGAGGTCTGCATGGGTGGCTTCCCCCATGTCTGGCAGCGCCAATGCCGGTCGGCTCCAGGATGGACCCACCACTGGCCAAGGCTGAGCCAATCAAAGATAGTAGTAATCATCTATGGTAACATATTTAAGAAGGAAAAAGTTATTTTGCAGGTGGAATTGTGCTCAGAGAAGTGAGGAGTGCGAATATGTGAGAGGAAGCAACATGCAGACACCAAGGTCAGTGGAGAAGGAGGTGACGGAGGTATTTTGGACACTGGAGCAGATTGCCCTGCAACCCGTGGTGAAGACTGTGGTGAAGCAGCTGTCCCTCGGCAGCCCATGGAGGTCCACAGAGGTGCAGAGCTCCACCTGCAGCCTGTGAAGGAGACCCATCTGGAGCAGGTGGATACCCAAAAGAAGGTTGTGACCCCATGGGAAGCCCAAGCTGGGGCAGGGTCCTGGAAGTGATCAGCAGACTGATGGAGCAAGGAGCCCATTGTAGAGAGGTTTCCTTTTAGGGCTTGTAACTCTGTGGGGCACATACATTGGAGCAGGCTGTGCTTGAAGGACTGCACCCTGTGGAAAGGGACCTACTTTGCAGCAGTTTGTGAAAAACTGTAGCCAATGGGAAGAACTCATACTGGAGAAGCTCCTGGAGAATTGTCTCCCATGGAAAGGACTCTTCTCCCCGAGGAGTGCCAGGAACAACCTGTAATGAACTGACCGTAATCCCCTTTCCCCATCCCTCTGCACCACTGAGGAGGGAGAAGGCAGATCCCAGGAAGGAGGGAAGGGTGGAGTAAAAGTGTTTTTCATATTTATTTTACTTCTCATTATCCTGCTCTAATTTTGATTAGTAATAAATTCAGTTAATATCCTGAAATCAAGTCTGTTTTGCCCATGTGGGGAATTGCTATGTGATCTCCCCCTGCCCTTATTCCAGCTCATGAACTTTTTGGTTTATTTTCTCTCTCCTATCCAGCAGTAGAGGGGAGTGGTAGAGCAGCTTTCGTGGGCACTTGGAATCCAGCCAGGGTCAACCCACCACAATAAATCATCCTATTAAACCCTACAAACACACTTAAAACTTGGGGAACACACTGGCTGTCCTTGCCCATGCAAGGGAGCAGCAGAACAGTTGTCTTCTTTTGTCACTCTTTCCACCTATTTTACAAGTCCTAGTATGGAAAAGTTTGTTCATAACCTCAGGACAATGAACACAATGGGGCACAACTTCAGCCTCAGATGTTCCCCCAAAAGCTAAATGTTGATGAATGTTTGCTTCTCCAGACACTGGAAATGAATGTAGTTACATGCATAATGCATCCTGTTCCTAAAACCTTTAAATCTTTTTATATATAGGGCAAAGATGCTAAAACTGAAGCCAGTAAATATAAGTATCACAGTTCAGAGTTTTCTATTTGGTCTTTGTTAGCTAAGTGGATTACTTAGAATCAGGTTATTAACTGTATTTTAAAGACTACTTAAGTCTTGGAGATGGCTCTAGATTCCATTGCTTTTGTTAAGGCAAAAAGAAGAGAGGTGATCTAGAGGATACCTATACTAACATCAGAGTTAGACAAGTTGCTGGAGTGTCCATCCTTTCTAACTCTATAAGTCAAAGGCTATTCAGACAATGCATTTACCTACATGACACTGGTTACCTGCTGCTTGCAATGAAGCCAGAATCTAACCAAGAAAAGGGCAGAGCTTTCATGTCTTACAGCAGCCAGATGCTACCAGACCCAGGATGTGTGTATTAACTTACTGTTGGAGACAAGACATGTGTAGGAAAAGGCCTTTGTTTGCTTCCTTCTTTGAGAGAAGGGTTATGGGGAAAGGAAGATTGCAGAGAGAAAGGAGTCTATTCAGTATGGATCTCACTTTCTCCTGAAAGACTTCACAGCTGAGACAGTGAAGTGAACCTTGTGTTAGACTAAGGCAAAAAAAAGCAAGCAGAGGAACTACAGAAGTGCCTTGTTTTCCATGCATGAGAAAATTTGAGCATCAGGATCAGAAGGAATTATTTCAGACCAGCCCATGACCACATGACTGAAGCCCTGAGATACTTAATCCAATCAGCTAAATATTTCAAACTTTATTTTGAAGTGCTTCTTTTTTTATTTAGCAAACAGTGACCAGATATAATAAGCATGTTTATAGCTCAATTCACCTGCCTGCCCCTTGGAACCAAGTATTTAAAATGCACTCATCCTACAGCGAGAAAGGGCAACTTGTGATTATCCCATTCAATCCCTGCAGTGACACATCCTGCTTATTTCATTCAGCAAATCCAGCACTACAGGAATTGTTACTCTGTCCTCACTCAGGCCAGTAGCTGATGGTGCACATGGAACAAGCCTGCTGGGAAGATATCCAGTCTTTGCTTTCACTCCAGGTGACAATGAGTTTGCTACATACCTCACTTCCACTAATCACAGGATATTACTGTCACTGCTGTGAAAGCCTTCTACATCTGCCTGATTGCCTTCCATTCTGCCTCTGTGGCTGCTTGGTGAAGCTGAACTCACAACCTGTGCCTGTGAAGGGATGTTTATGCAGCTTTCAATTCACTTCTGAACCTACACTTTCCATCAGCTAAAAATTTGAATGTTGCCTGGTAGAGGAGCTTGGCTCTGGTGAAGGGAGACTTTAGGGAGAACTTGGATTTATCCCAGGAAACAGGCCTTTTCCATCCATGTTTTGGCAAATTTGGAAGATTGTCAGTATGAGGGGTGGAGACATTGAACTCCTGGGCTATGTTCTTCTATTTCCAAAAATCAGTTGACTTAAAGCTTTTGGTCTTTGAGATAACTGGTATATTGATGCCTTCTTATCTCTTGGAGAGTTCCAGAACTTAATTAATTAACATTTATGAAATGTGAACGCTTCCTCTGATAGGTGTTAAGTATCACAGTGAAATGTGAATAATCTTGGCAATTAGCTCAACTTTGGAATAGGTGAATAGAGAATGAGTGACACATTACATCACAGGGAATATCTCAGGTTATTTGAAATGCCATAATCCTCCTCTTATGGATTTCTGGGCTATTTTTATAATACTAATTCTGATTAAAAACAGAAAGTCTAACTGTCTGCTCTAATCCTTTCTTCATCCTTGCATATCTATCAGTGTTAGACACTCTGACTAGTCTAAAGGCCTTTAAAATAGTCCCATGCTGTATAAACTTCTGAGGAACATATATAAGCTGCACACATTCCCTGCTTCTGCAGCAGGAAGAGTTTAAGAAGCTGCACGAGCCTTCAGGATGGCTGCTGTATTTAGTGTATTGACTTTGATTATGTCCCAGTCTGATTTAATTTTTAGCTGTCTGTTGTTCTGGAGTAAGTGGAGCTCAGCTGTGATCACATGCTGGCATAAAAATGTTTTTTCCATTTTCAGTTCTTGTAGTTTTCCTTTTTTTTCCCTCATTTTAGTAGCTGCTCAGCTCCACTCTATAAGCTAAGAGGCTGTATGAAAAAGGACTGGAAACACCTGCACCAAAATGGGTAACGTTGAGATGCTGCTTCTGTAGGCTGCTGTCTGTGCAGGGTACAGCTGCTTTGAGCCCTGCCCAGATTACAACCAGGCTAAAAGAAGTTTCACAAAGTTACTCAGCAGCATATAACTCGTGACAGCAATGGAGAAAAAGACACAACTCTGGAGTTATCTTGTGTTGTTAGACAGTTTTGCCCCACTTTATGATGTATTTTAGGCTGTTGGTACTGCAGATAGGATTGTACTGAACTTTACATTTTGATACTTAAAAAGCTTAGCTAACAGTCTGAAGGTCCACAGCTGTTCTGAGAGGGTTTTCAGCTATAAAGTATGAACTCTTACCAGCTGTTTTAAAATTAAAATGGGAAAAATCCTCCAAAACCCACATTTTTAAAAATATGTAACTTGATGTTGTTTTTCAATATACTGTCTGTAAAAACAGAATCTTTTTCCTAGTTTTTTAGTGAAACCTACTTTGACCATGAAAGAAGCAATTAAGCCAGAATATGTTCTAGTGTTTTATGTGATCTCTAAATAATTAAGGGGCTGAAAATAGATATTTTTTTGTTATTTGTACTGAATGATAAAAATTTTACTCATTATGTGAGCAAGTAAACACAGAAGGCAAATTATGTGAGGCACATAAAAGTGAGGAAGGACTAAAAAAAAATGTGCAAAAGAGTGAACTTGGTCCTGCAGAGTTTGGCAGCCGTATGTAGTGTGATTTTATGATATGGACAGATCAAAAAATAATAATATAAAATGCTCTGCTAGAAATCATCCAGTTCAAGTCTCCATTTCTAAACTGTCTTATAACTTCAATTTTTTTGTTTCCATATGATACATAACAAGTGCAACTTTATGCACTTCCTTATTAGAGGAAAATGGAATTTATTTGCCACAGGGATATGTGTAAGAAACTTCCACTGTAGGAAAGGTGTTTGCATGCTAAACAGAGAAGAACACAGATCACTTTCTGTAATGAAAACACTGTGCCTTGGGAGAGAATTACCCACAGTGTTGTCTTGCTTGGACCATCTAGATATAACTCAATTACTACTCACCTTCACAAAGATTATTTGCTGTTTTCAGAGTGGAGCACTTGATGACAAACTAGTTTTATGCTTCAATCCAGTATACTCACTGGAGGAAGGTTTCCTTGTAGTGGGGATGTTCCTGGGTCGATTCGTTTTACAGCAAAAAGATAAAGGAGATGAATAGAAGTAACCATGATTATTTCAGTGCAGTGGAAGAATAGGTATGGAGAGAAGGGCAGGGGTATTTTGAAGGCACAGCTGATGGGGGTTTTTTTTGAGGACGCATACAGCGGCTGTTTTGAAAACACAGATGGTTGTTGGGATTTAGGAATCTGTAGAAAAGCAAGACTTGAAAGATGCCTAAGCTGCTTTTCAAGTGGGCAATGAGTTCAGGTTTCTCTGTCTTCAAGCATGCTTGTAGAAAAATCTTCGAAGAGCATGGGTGACTTTTCAGAGTGTGTGGACTTAGCACTCTGTAAACCAAGCTCTAAATAACCCAGGCTGTCTCTCTCCCACTGTCAAAATCACTGCAGTCACTGGTTACTTTGAAAAACTGTGTCCATCTGTCCTAAAATTATAATAAATATTTTGGCAAAGGCATTCAAATGAATTAATTTTCTTACATACAGTAGTGACTGTAAGAGTTCTTTGACACTATTTGATTAACTTTCCCAAGGCTGACCCTTTTGTTGTTAAACAGAGCCACAGTGTGACGGTAGCCTGATGACTTCTTTTTCCATGACACAATAGATCAGTCTCATCTTTCCATCACACAACCATGAAGCAAATGAGGTTATGTCAATAAACTGGGATTATTTTCTTTTTAGCTTCCTGCAAGCTTCTTCCTGTTTCTTGACTCCTATCTCTCCCGGCAGTTGGGAGATGCTGTTTTCCTCTCTCACAGCCCCTGGTGATTACACATTATCTGTTCAGGAGTGTGTGTCCATTCCCCAAGTAAGAATGAAGGTAAGATATGATTATAATCAGGATGCTACGAAGCCTCTGGCTCTGCAGATGAATACTTGAGCCAAAACAGGCAACTGCCTATTAATTTCCATTTCATACACTTTTTCTTCTTTGAAATTACTAAGTGTAGTTGCCCTGATCCTAAAAGTCATCATATCCAGAAGCCTTATGGAGCATATGTCACATAGAAACAGTCCTAACAGATCAGACCAGTGTCCACTAAGCCAAGTGTTCCATACAACAAAATACAAGAATAGAGCAAAGACATAGTGTTGCTTCATTAGCATTGCCTGAATTATTGAAAAGTAGTGGCTATGGGACTCATGAGCCAGAGATTTGTGCTTAGAAACTGTCAAGGACTTTATCATTTGAATTTGGAAAAATTGTATCTACTCATTTCTTCGTGATGCTTATCTGTTCTTAGACCTGCATCATATAATTCCTCAACTGCCTTACTTTCTTTACCTGAAGAGGTGACGTTTTCTAGAGTGCACACCTCACTGTAAGGATAGATCTGAGAAATGTCACAGGCAAGAGAGTTTCTTCCTGTTTTGAGTTCATACCAGAAAGAAAACTCTTGCAGAGAATTGTTTTCATTTGTGCACCCAGAAGTCTTTCACACATACAGGGTTACTAGACTGTGCACATACATTCCAAAGTAAATGTGTGTAAGGAGTAGGCTTGCTTGTGTTCACCAAATAATTCTTTTTGAGCTATGGCTGACAAATGCCAGGAACCATCTATCCCAGTGACTCCTTAAGGTGAACCAAGAAGCTGACCCAATTTCATTAGTTTGACATTTCTTTTTTATTTCTAATTTTCGTGATGAGCACCGTGCTCCATCCAGTGACACTGACATAGAACAAAAGCATGCAAATCTCTGCTTCGAAGAGTTTTCATATAGAAAGCCAGAACATGTGAGTTTCTCTGACTTAATGTGTTGGTTTCGGACTGCAGCTGCCTGCAGGGCACACTGCAAGCTCATACCCTGGGCTTCACAAGAGCCAACTTTGGCCTCTTCAGGGATCTGCTTGGTCGAATACCATGGGATAAAGAATGAGAAGAGAGGCCCAAGGAAGATGATTGATACCCAAACTCAACAGTGGTGCATCCCCCAAAAAGACGAAGTCAGGCAAAACCATGGAGGGGGTGAAAAAGGAACCGCTGTGCAAACTCAAACACGAAAAGGAAGAATACAGAGGGTAGGAAGCAAGGACAGGCTGCCTGGGAGGAGTGCAGAGAGACTGAGTAGCCAGAGATCAGGTTAGGAAAACTAGATGCCTGACAGAATTGAATCTGGTCAAGACAATAAGAAAAGCTTCCATAGGTACACTGGTGATTAAAGGAAGCCTAGGGAAAGTGTGGGCCCTCTCCAGAAAGAATTGGGAAACCTGGTTACCTGGATCCTGGAAAAGGCTGAGGTGCTCAGAACCTGAAAGTGCCAAAGTCCCTGTGTTCTAATGAGATGAATCCATGAATCCTAAGGGGGCTGTTGGAGGAAGTGGCTAAGCCACTTATTTCAGAAGTTGCGGCAGTTTGGTGAAGTTCCCGCTGACTGGAACAGGGGAAATATAATCCTCATACTTAAAACTAATAAAAAGGAAGACCTGGGGAACTAAAGATTGGTCAGCCTGAGCTCATGGAAACTATGTTAAGACACATGGAGAATAAAGAGGTGATTCGTAACAGACAATGTGTCTTCCCTAAGGGCAAATCACGCCTGACAAATTTGGTGGCCTTCTATGGTGGGTTTACAGAAGTGGTGAATGAGAAAAGAGTGACTGACGTCATCTACCTAGATGTGCAAAGTGTTTGGCACTGTCCCATACAATACCATTGTCTCTAAACTGGAGAGACATAGATTTGATGGATGGACCATTTTGTGGATAAGGAATTGGGTAGATATTTGCACGCAAAGAACTGCAGTCAACAACTCAATGTCCAAGTGGAGACCAGTGACAAGGGTGTTCCTCAGGGGTTGGTGCTGAGGCTGGGGCTGTTTAACATCTTTGTTGGTAACATGGACCATGGGATTGAAGGCGGCCTCAGCAAGTCTGCTGATGACACCAAGCTCTGTTGTGCAGTCAACGCAGTGAAGGGAAGGGATGCCACACAGGGATCTGGACAGGCTTGAGAGCTGGGCCTGTGCGAACCTCATGAAGTTCATTAAGGCCAAGTGCAAGGCCCTGCACCTGGGCTAGGGAAATCCCAAACACAGGCTGGAAGAAAATGAACTGAGAGCAGCCCTGAGGAGAAAGACTTGGGGGTGTTGATGGATGACATCAACATGACACAGCAATGTGCACTAGTAACCCAGAAAGTCAACTGCATTCTGAGCCACATCAAAAGAGTCATGGCCCCTGTAGTCTGTCCTTGTGAGACCCAACCTACACTGCTGTGTTCATCTCTGAAAAGACTTTGCTCCTCTAGTCTCCTAGTGAAATGTTTCCCCATGATGGGTCTTGAGTGTTGGGGATGACTGTCTCTCCTCTGACACAGATGCATTGCTCCACTGGGAATGCTGACACAATTGTGAATCATTGGCTTCCATCTGATGTGCAGAAGAAAGAAAGAAATAGTTTTAAGACGAAATCAGCTGATGGTGTTTGTTCCTGATAGGGTTTTTTTTCTGCTCTGAAGGGAACTTCTCACTGTATTGTATTGCCCTGGCTCCTCTCTCTTGGCCACGGTGGCAATTTGGGACGCTGAAGGTGAAATACTGAGTTCTGGTTTGTTATCAAAAGGGTCTTAGGAAGCTTGTGTATGCTGGATGTACATTTCCAGGATACCCAGCAATTTGCTAACTTTCCAGATTTAACCTCGTCTGGAGCTGTGTAAACTGTGCTTCCATCTGTATGTATTTGAAGTATGTAACTCCTGCTTTATTTCTTGAGCAGAAGGCTATTCCCTAAAAGAAATTTTAGTGGCTACAATATCTGTATATATCCTTTTTCTTGACTTTTATATGTGCCAATACAGCATCTTTTTTGCTTTGTTTTTAGTCCCTTATGGTTCTATCTTGCATGTTGCACATACTGTTCACTCCAGTTATCTGTGGTTGACTTATACAGAGCACTTGATATGAAATCAGGCAGTGAATGTAATAGATAACCAAATATTTTTATTTTTTTTTAGCTGATGGTAATCGTCTTTCTTGAAGCACCACAGTACCTGTCAGTGATTATTCTCTCAAATGTGTGGTGTGTAAATACTGACATTTACGATTACTAAATGCCTGTGTAACAAATCATAAAATTATGCAGTTTGGAAGGACCTGTGGTAGTTTCATCTGCTTCCCCCTTCTCAACACTAGTCCAGCTTGATCAGAATGCTCTACATGATGACCAGCTATTTTTCTAATAGCTCCAAAAATGGAGAGCTTGAGACATCCCTGAGACCTTGTCATAGTGAGGGTCTTCTTTTCTGGGGAAAAAAATTGCTCTTAAGTTCTCATGGTAGTGTCCTGTGTTGCATCTTGTACCTGATGGCTCTCATCCTTTCATTAGACCCTTTTTAACCTTCACTTCTTAGCCCCGCATTGAAAATCATTATCTATCACAAAGAGATACAAGTTTAATGGCTTTAATACTTTGGGTTTGGATCAGGGAGGAATCAAGTTTTCAGGCTTTTACACCCAACCACAAAGGCTACTGTTCTTTTTTGGAAGAATTTTTAATTGTTTCTATTGAGCCTTGGTTTGCTGCTTTTCATTAATTTAAAGAAGCTGACACTGTAAATAAGACAAGTTTTTTTCAAAGAAAGGAAAGAAAATCATGAAATTGTCAAAATTATAAATGCAGTTTTAATTGTAAGCACATAAAAGATCCTTTAGCATGTAGTATTGCTTCAGGAGTTGTGAAATAGATTGCAGCTTCCCTCAAGGAAAGAAATAAAAATATACCAACTCAAAACAACAGTGTTGACAAATGAGTAGAAATAAGCATTTTTCAGCAGCACTTAAAAGATATATGTTTATACCTAAAAGAACCCTACACTTTGGGTTTCTTATTTCTTTCTTTGAACATGCAAAACTTCAAGGGACTTACAGAAAGATAGGGTGGTAAAATGTGTTAATCCAACATTTGGGAAGAGAGGCGTTTATAAGCCTTGTATTTGAGAAATTTCAGTTTTAACCTGTAAACAAATGTTTGAAGAAATAAAGACTGAATAAGAGAAGTAGTGACTTTTGAAAAATGTTGGACAGCTGAAATACCTTAGTAAGAAAGCAAAGGCAAGGCAGGAAAAGAAGAGAGTAAAGAATCTGTGAAGCATGAGTATTAAAATACTAGGCAATTAGAGAAAGCAAAGCTATTGTGCAAAAAAAAAAAAAAAAAAAAAAAAAAAAAGAAAAGGG
>VWZG01013348.1:0-23054 GCA_013396735.1 Grallaria varia | reverse complement strand
AGGCCAAATAGATGCTGGAGATCAAAAGTACTTGGAATAGAGGCAGATGAGTTTTGGGAAGAACTTTGTAAACAATAAGATGACCTTAGAAGTGGTTTCTTAGAAAAGCAGAAAAAGAGTGTAAGTCTAGGTAGATAGCATGATGCTTTTTAATACATTTGAGAAGGCTGTTCTGGAAAAGCAAGGACAATGGCAGTGAATAAAGAGTAGTTCTGTATATAATATGATCTTTAAAAAAAACAATAGGCCACTCACCTCACTTCCCTCTCACTGGGAGAA
This sequence comes from Grallaria varia, assembly GCA_013396735.1. Lineage (NCBI taxonomy): Eukaryota > Metazoa > Chordata > Aves > Passeriformes > Formicariidae > Grallaria > Grallaria varia. The sequence continues at coordinate 22,775 of VWZG01013348.1, read as the reverse complement.
TGTGTGTCCCTGTTCCATGTAAAACAACAAGAGAAGAAGACCTCATGGCCAAATTGCTTTTTCCCCCCTGATTTTCATAGCAGTTCTGAAGAGTCTGAAACTGTGGTGTTGATGATTTTTCTCAAAAAGTTACTGCAAGCAGACATAAGTACCAATAAACATAAAAAAGTCCCAAAGCAACCAGAGTCTTGAATCAAAGTAACTCAAGAGTACTAACTTAAAACTTCACAATATATCACAATTTGGAATTGTGGCCTTATATCTTGCTTCAGCTGATTCTGCTAAAAGGCACAGACTGTAAAAGTGAAATTCCTCCTCAGTGTTTCGACTTTGAAGACAAAAATTACTTCAATAGTATTCTTTGACGTGTGTATAAATGGATGACAATATCTGTCAGCAATAACTTGAGACTCTTTAATTAATATCATTAGAATTTCTAGATGGTGTAATGCTCATGTGGCAGTCCAGTGTTTTCTCAAATGCAAACTTAATTTTGCATGTACTTTCTGAAAAATCTTAAAACTAATGTAAATGCTGTTTCCTAAAATCATAGAACCATGCAATGCTTTGAGGTGGAAGGGACTTCAAAGATCATCAAGCTCCAATTCCCTATCCAGGGGCAGGTAATCTTCGCTAGACCAGCTTGGTCAGGGCCCCATCCAACCTGTCCTTGAACACTTCCAGGGATGGCTCATCCATAGCTTCTCTGGGCAACCTGTTCCAGTCTCTCACCACTCCCCCAGAAAAGAATTACCTCCTAATCCCTAATCCAAACCTCTCTTTCACTTTTACCCTACATCGTCATTGTTAAGTAGTATGTATGTCCCAACCAGATTCTGTGAGAGCAAATCAGGAAGGGATTTCACTTAAAAAGAAATAAGAATGAAGACAATGCTTATTTAAAAGGTGATATTTAGACTCACTTGCTGTTGCCTTAGTAGTCAGGCTGAGACTTTGGCTGAAGGGCAGATGCCAAGCTCCTTTCTTCCTCACTGGTAAAATCTTCTGCTCTTTAATGGTATGTGCTTGTGGTACTCATGGATTCCCTGTTTGTACTGTGGCAGCAGCACACAAATTTTATTTATTAAACACTCCATGACATTTTCCATGGGTTGCTCACAGTGTAGCACATTTATACCTGAAGGTCCTCCCTCAACACTTCAGAGTAAGCAGTAGAACCAAAAGGAGGAGAACTAGATTGGAAATGAAGTGAACCAGATGTCAAATGTCAAAATATGTGGCCTCAAGCATTTTCAGACTGAGAGGCTCTGAGTCCATCTCTGGTGCATCACTTACAGAGCAGCATATCTGTCTGTCATGAAGAACATCAGAGCAGAATGATGCCTGTACCTCTGTACCTTCTGTGGCAGGGGCTATTCCCTCTGTAGCAAATTCATAAGTGCAGTCTGCACTTACTAACCTAACATGTTAGGTTAATAACACACTCTTGATGACCTTAATGACAGAGAGGATTTGGATTGCACTTTTTCGAGGGAAAAGTCATTCGTAATGAGAAATGCCATGGAGCTACTTTTTTGGCTGCATCCAATGTCTGTTAATGCACAGGACAGCAGGTCTCACATGCTCATGTTTGTCATCCAGGCCTTATCATATGCATCTGTCCTTAAAGAAATGCTGAAAGATAAACTCAGGGTTGACAGTCTGATCTGCAAGGATCTTACCTGCCAGTGAAGTCCTGCATATTACTGGTGCAATAGCATCACCAGTTCTGAAGTTTGCATGTGCTCCACCCTCTTTAATGACCCCACTTAAAGGAATTTTCAGTGGGCTGACACTCAGACAAAGCAAATGAGATTCCTTGGAAAGACTCTAGACAACCATCTTCTCCAGATTTCTGCTGGGACATGTGTTTGCATGCATGAGAGTGTGTGTTGGAGGGGGGAGGAATTTACAATAAGACATTGTGTTAAAAGACAGTGGATGGTGTCTACAGATCTGTTCAGTGAGCTTGTCTAAATATTCCCTTTTCTCCCTTTCCCCCCACCCCCTCCCTTCTCTTCTTTCTTTTCTCCCATTTACTGTCAGGAAGGGCCACCTCTGAAGGGCCAGATCAGTACGGCCTGGCACCAACACAGACGGACATCGTCAACAGTTTCAACTGTGAGTCAATTTGCAATTGGGGGACTCCTTGAAAAACTATTCGTTTATGTGCATGTAGAAATTTCAAGAACCCTGCAGATGGCTTCCAGAACAGGCAGAGGGTAAATTTGTTACCCCTAGCTTCCTCTGGTTGGAGCAGCCTGCACATTTTTGATGTCTCACTAAAAGCTTTGGATAAAGGTAGCTTTTCCTGAAATATACATGGATTCTGATATGTGAGGGCCAGTGCCAGGGTATTTTACCAACAGAATAGCCTTTTGGAACTGAATGCTGTTCAGAGAAAACTGTCGTCCAAGAAAGCTTAAGATACTTCATCTGACTAGAGAAGAGGCTGAAACCCAGGCACAGGATCTTCACTGGATTGTTATTTTGACAGCTGGAGACAAGAGCTGCCAGTCTCAGAGTTGTGTAGGAACACTGATCTGTGTTAGGATGGGTGAAGAGACCTAGCTTTCAGTTTTGAGGTAATTTATCACTTAGATTCTCTGATGCTCCCTGGAGCACCTGGGAGGGGAAGACAAGCCCTTGCATGGTATAACGTGCTTGTTCTCTCTCTTTATATATGCACACAATGTTACACAACACTTGTGATCTCAGTCTTCAGTGGCCCCTTCTGCTGATATGTGTTGCATGAAGAGACTCTTCTTGGGGTTGTAAGAGGGAAAAAAATTCGTTACACAGAGCAAATGAAAAAAGACATCTGCTCCTCACTGTTTCTAAAAGGTACTCCTGTCCTATATTTTCCTCTTGTTGACTCTCCTGGCACTGACAACCTTTGACCCAGCATTACAGAGAAGGTAGCTGGGGAAGGAGATAGAGGGTTAAAGGAGAAGTGGGAAGGTGGGTGAGCTAGAGAATTCAAGAAGAGGCAATGGCAAGTGCACAGGACAGCAGAAGGCAAAAAAAAGAAAAAGCCTCCCTTCACTCTGCTACTTCAAAGACAATAGGATAAGTTACACCCTCTGGAAGGGACTGAGAAAGCAGACTCTCTCACTAGTTCCAGACTGACCACCAGAGCTATGTAATTTGTAGCATCTTGTTCATGGAAAGGTAGAATTAACCTGTTACAAACTACTGCACACTGATGGGATTAACCCCATTTTTTCTAGATGTGCTGTCCTCAGTATACTGCTAACATTTTCTGTGATTCAACTAAAAACTGTATCTTTGGTATATATATGTAGATAGAGTTTTTTATGAATATACACAAATGTATTTATGAAAATCTTTCTCAGAAACTGTAAATGCAACTGTAAATGCAACTGTAATAATGTTATCATAAACAATGCTGTAATCTGATTTTATTCTGCACAGTGAAAAACAGAAAATTCACAGCACAAAACGATGTCTCACGGATCTGTGGCTCTTAAGCAAAGAATTGGTTGTCTTTTCTGACTATGTTTCTTGGCCTCAAGTGCTTGAGTGACTCATACTGTATTTGTTCTCCCTTTTACTTGTCTAATTACTTAAATCCCACAGCTCCTGCAATCCAATGGCCACTTCTGTAAGCTATTGTTTGGAAATGTTGTTATCCCAGGCAGTGCATCAATCCAGATGGTTAGTCAGCTGTATCAATCCTGCAAGCAGTTCTGTCTGTCAGTAAACGAGTGAACATGGGGAACATGGGCCTTGAGATTAACAGGAAGAACTCACTGTTCAATTGCAGCATGCTATTGACGGACCTGTGCTTGAATTTGTAACATGTGGAAGTGATTTAAAAAAGATTTTAAAATCCCACAATGTTAGGAAGCTGAGCACTGAGGGAGTTCAGGCTGATGCTTTACTCCTCACAGGATGCCTTTAGCAGTCAATGAGTGGACATTAAATATACTACTGGGATTACATTTTTACCAGGTCTTAGGTAAAAGAAAAAGCATCAGCCTCAGACATGTACAGCCCCATAGTTTGGGAGAGAATGAGCTGCAAAGCAGGTTTTGAGGACTTAAAGTCTTTGTGAAATACAACACACTGTCCTGTCTTCCTCTTAGCTTAGCTGGTAGTCAGACGTACTGGTCTAGAGCAATGCTCTATTTTTGGCTTTTTTTTTTTCTTACATGAGTTGTTAGAGCATTTAATCAAACTTCAAGATGGATTTTGACTAGGTCTCATTGAACAGTGATTGATTTTGTTAATGTTTGTTGTAGTTCCTCTCTAGTAGGAACAATTTGAGACTATGGGTTTTCTGGGGAAAACTCAGATAAGAAAATAAACAGCATAGTAGCACCAAGAAGGAAAGGTATTGATCAAAGCTGTTCAAAGCGCTTGGCCAATGCATGTCTTTTTTTTTAAACCCCACTTTTTTTTTGCATATAGCAAGCTGATCAAACCTGGAATCCATGCTTTGAGTAGGGGTTGGACTGCACGTTCTCCAGTATGGCCTTCCAAGCAACATAATCTACTAATTCTACTACCTATGGTAAATTCAGTGGCAAAGTCTTGTGTATTTGAACTATGTTCAGCCTGATACTTGCACTAGCACCTGCAGGAAATGTCTTCCTTCTTTGGAACTAAGCTGTCTCCTGTAAAATGAACAGATGAAACTTGTCTTCTGGTAGTATGCAGTGGATGGAAGAAGAATATGATGTGATTTTTTTGCATCAAATAAAGTGAATTCTGCTACATACACAGAGCAGTTAGGATTTCAGGAAATCAGGGCTGGAAAGTGAGCTGGCAATCTTGAACAGATAAAGAAATTGTGTTTCCCATGAGACTGAGCCTGACTAAAATCATTAAAGGGCAGAAAGACAAAACTGTCCTTTAACAGGGGAACAGAGCTAGAGGCATCTCACTCTTATAGCACTTTTCCTATTCTGTAGCTAAATTGCATAGGTCAGGTTCTGGGGCTGTCAATCCAGATAAGTTTGCACCACTCTTCAGAAAGGAAGTAGATACTCCCCAAGGGCTGAACGCCAGTAATTCTGATGTGACTTTGTGATAAAGTCCTGGGCTCTTTCAGAAGAAAGTATTGTTGCGTTGCTGTCATGACTTATGATATCGCATCCTTTACACTTTTTTGTGTCTTTTCAAACCCTGAGCTCCCATTTGATTTTGATGGACACCAGAGTTGGGTTTTTTGGGGTTTTTTTGGGGGTTTTTTTGGGGTTTTATTGGGTTTTTTTGTTTTTGTGTGTGAAGGTATTCTAAACCGAAAGCTTATACATCCTTGTTGTGCATACTGAGCACTTACATATTACTTGAGACAGGTTCTGTAGGAAGAGGTAATAGCAGATGCGCTCGTATACCAACTGACAAAAATGTGAAAAGCAGGGTTTTTCTGACACACATATCTGTGTTCGTATCTGAAATAGATGCAAGAATTTTCAGGCAACCATTTTGCAACAGATGCAAGAAATTTCAAGCAACCATTTTGCATTCTGGGTTTCTTTGTATTTTGCTTCTTGATATTCCTATTCAGAATCCACTGAGGCTGCTTGGGTGTCTGCTGTTTGTTTTAGTGGGTTTAGGGCTAAGTATCAGAAAGATTAATTATTATAATTCAATTTATAAGGTTTTCTTTTTTTTTCCCTTGCCATCTATGACATTAGTAGCTTTTTTATTGGCCATTCATTAAAAATCAAATTAGCTGCCTTCCTAAGATATGCCGAATTGTTTCTGCAGTCTGCTAATGACCACTAGTTTTGCTGGCTGAGTTTGTAGTGAAAATTTAGAAAGTGAATCTGTATTACCAACAACACTGCTGCTGATTTTCTTATTATAAGAGTTAAACTCTTTTCCTTTCTGTACTCTGACTTATACACTGTGATGCCTTGATTTTGTCCACCTCCTAATCATGTCTGTCACAATACAAATTGGATGGAAAATCTTCTACAGGAGCATTCTGCCCATGATTTTAGCACTAGCAAGAAATAATTGTATAGTGCCTTCTATGGAAACATTTAATTTCATCACTGTTGCCAATTTCAAATGATTGTTTTTGTTCCAGTTAATAGATGCTGCTATATAAATGACATTCTGGTGCAAACAACAGTGCTGAAATCTGCAAGAAGCAGAAAAACAGCATCTATTGAGAGAGTAGGTCTATGGGTCTCATCATGACAGCAGCTTTTAAGGACAGTGGGATGGCTGGACACCATGTGTTTGCAGTTACAGACTCCTAAAGCACATAGGGTTTTATGAACCTCAATAGCTTTGGTGTGAATTTGTGAGAATATAGGGACATAACATCACTGACCTCCTTCTGAGGTGATGACGTGTGCCACGGCTGGATTAGAGCCCACAGGTTCCTTATCTATAACACTAAAACAATTTGGGAAGAAGCTTGCTTTTCCAGGTGAGCGGGACAGGCAGGGATGATGGCAGAAATCAGATAAAAGCACATGCCAGCACTTGCAAGGAGACTGGCAAGTCCAGAGAGTCTCATCTGTGTCAGTACCACAGCAGGGTGATCCCCAGCAAGAATCTGTTGCTCAAGATCGTGGGGCAGGAGAGCAGCACTCAAGAGAGTTCAGGAAGAGCTGAACTTGATCTTTAAATACTTCAAGGTGTTAAAGCTGTGAGATGTTCAGGGTTGTGGGTTTGGTTTTGGGTTTTTTTACTGCCTGTCTCTGGGTGATGGATATAGAAGATAAAAGCATTCAATAATTTATTTTTTTTAATATATATTGTATCATGTACTTCATAGATATTCTGGACCCTGCTTCATAGGGACATTCAGACAATAGGTTCTGAATTAAATTTTGAAATGCATTTACTACACAGAATTCAATACTGGTATGGGCATTTTACTCAGAATTAAGTGAAACTGAAAGAAAGTGTTAAATTCAAGAGCAGGGTATAAAAGATAATGAAGACAGAAGGAGAATTTTCTTTAATCTGAATTTTATGAAAAGCTCATGGAGATAAATTGTTATAGACCAGACCCTCAGCCAGGAAAAGTAAGCATTATCCTGTGATTTCATTCAGGTATTCAGCAGGGGAGAGATTAGTCATCAGCAGCTATTAGCCATGCAGAGTATGAATGCTCAGGAATTGGTTGGAATATTGGAAAAGGGCATAAACTGCAGAGTTTTACAGAAGCACCTGAATTTTAGATCAAGCTAAATCACCCTTTAACTTTTTCTCTTTATGAAGAGATTAAATTACTGTATTCTCTGAGTGAGTGCTCTTGCATCTGACTCTGTTTTGTGATAGGACTGACAGGAGGTGATAGAAAATATAAAATGGAGTGATCTAAACATGGAAAAATAGACACTTCTGCTTCAAAATATAAGAATTCGGAGGAAATTGTAGAAATTAAAGATGACAGTTTTCCAACAAGTGAAACTGTGGAATCCACTGCAAAGGGAAGATTTTGAAGCCAACAGGTTAGTTAAATTCAAAGAGGTATTACTAGTTTACATGACCTACAAGAATAACTAGAGAGGTAATAATTATGATGAAAATTCTGGGAAGGATATTAGATATTGTACTTTGGTTATTATTCTTGTCTCTATCAGGACAAGATAATCTAGCAGACAGACAATTTGCAGTAGACAGAAAATTAAGTGAGAAATACCTGAGACTGATCTTTATGAGACAGAAGAATATCTTTGGTCATATCCTGTCTATTACTTGATCTGTCTTCCTTTTTTGAACTGCTCCATTCTCATTTTTGTCTGAGTTAAGCTTTCCAGGTGTCCAGCTGCTGCTGAGTAATGTATTCTGATCATACCAGTTCACATGAGTCAGAAAAAAAATTGAATTTTTAATGCCACTTGCAGGAGAATTGTGTTGAGGTAGCTGTGCTTGAAGCATGAACATTGTCATAACAGTGCTGAGGAAACAGGTGAATAGATTTGACTTACAGCCTAACATGAGGTCAGTGATCAAGATGTATGTCGAGTTTGTACTGTTCAGTATTGTCATAACAGCAGTGTCCAAGATTACTAACAAGTTGAATAGCAACTTGCAATATTTGTGCAACTTGTGAAAGCAAATTGTGGGAACTAATAGGTGGGTTTGTTTTAAGGATCTCTCACTGTTGTAAATCAGGACTAAGCCCATAGGGCCTACAAGGCCAAAAATGGCATGCAAGTGTCAAAATGATGTCAAGTGAGGCCATCATAAGTTCAGGAGGGAGAAACAAACAAAAGAATGCCACTCAGTCTCTTCTGAAGCTGCTCCAATACTTTGACTACATTAAGATTTCCACTATACAGAATTAATTTTTTCTTTCTTTCCTTGTGATTTTAAATGACCTAAAACTTTTTTTTTTCTTCTTTGCTGAAATTTTTTCAAAGAGGTTTTTGCCACTGTTTTCCAAGGGGAATGATAAGAAAGGGCAGTTGGCACAGTCATTAGAATGAATAACAAGGTTTATGTTGCATTATTTCCAAATTAAGTCAATTATGATCTCTGTACGCCCAGTCAACCTCCCCATCTTCAAGTCCTCTTTGGGATGGCTGTGCTGCATGGCTAGCCCCAGTTACAAGATAATGTTTGCAAGGATGGGATATTGGTCCTGTCTGTCTCTGTTAGTGGCCTCCCCTACTAACCACATTGGTAGGTCTCCGGGGAATCTAGCAAACAGAGAAGTGGGAAAGAGGCGGAAAAGCCTTTCAGATGAAAGTCTCAGTGTGTTGCTGAAGTAGACTGGGCCTTTTACAAGCACTGTTTGCATGTGGACAGCCAAGATGTTCAGATGGCATTGATGCTGTTTTCTCCAACATCTGGTGTTATCCAATTACACCTGCCCAATGACTTCAAATTCTCTCTTAGCTCAACAGCTCAGTGTATTTATCCCTCCATATCTTTACATTCATCTAAAGCCATCCAAAATCTGAGAGGTCAGTGCTTGCCCCAACTCCTATCCATGCTTTCCTGCTGCCTCTCTTGTGTTCATCTCTCCTTTTTCTGCAACCACAAGAACTGAGTGAAAAACTAATCAAAACCCTGCCTTTGCAGAAGTAGTGATCAGGTGAATCAATGGATTCACAGCAAAAGAAAGTTACTTGTCAGAGAATTATTACTGGCTTTGCTCAGGAAAAGGCTGATATTTCAGCTCAACCCTTACTAGACATTAAAGTCTAAACCATAAAGGCATTTGGAAGGCTTGAGTGAGAGGAAAGGCTTCTACACATGGATAGTTTAGGTGTGAAATGCAATGCCACAAAACCCCATTGTTTATTGTTTTGCCCACAATAGCAAGAATAGCAAGAACAGTTTGGTTCACTGTGGCCATTACTGTGAGGGTGTTGAGTCAATGGAAGAGGCTGCCCAGAGATGGTGTGGATTCCCCATCCCTGAAAGTTTTCAAGGCCAGGTTGATGTGGCTTTAAGCAACCTGATCTAGTGGAAGGTGTCCCTGTCCATGGTAGGAGAGTTGGAATGAGATACCTCTAAGGTCCCTTCCAAGCCAAACCATTCTGTGATTCTATGATCCTAAAAATCCCTGTCAACTTTAACTATTCTATGATTCCGTGATTATCAGAACATGTCAAAACATAGAAGACTCTTAGCCCACATGCTTGATGAGGTTTCATAGGACTGCAGCTCCCTCCCTATGGAAATAAGTCTTGCTAAGGGTAAGTGAAGAAGTCAAGTTTCCCAGGTTTCTATCATGTCTTAAGGCTGTTGGCATCAGGCAAGGAGTCAAGCTCCCAAAATCTTTTCTATCCTCTTTCCAGTAACACAAAATGGTTTCTGTTTTTCTTGCAGTGAAATAACTCACTTTTCTTCTTGCTAATCTGTTTTGTATTTGGTTTCATTTCCTTCTCTGAACTGAAGATTACCAGCGTGTTCATGTCCAGCAGGCATTAGTTTGCATCTATTCGTAAATTCATAGCACAGAGCTGTGCCCTCAGTTTCCATTCTTTGGAAGCCTGAATGTACCATGACTAAAATAGACTGCAAACCGCTGCTTGATGATAAAGAGGTCCCTTTTGCTTGTACTAATTACAATTTATGCTGTGAGGCTTTTGTCACTGTCTAGTGGCTAATCTTTGCAAGGGTTCTGTTCAATGAAGCTCCAGGACTTGGGCTTCTGGTGCAACCTTAATAGCCTGTGGGTTTGACTGATGAAATTATTTCATTCAAAGCCCACAGAGCAGTCCGAAAGCACACCACATTCTGTAGCACCCAGCTACAGAATCACAGAACCACAGAACTGCAGAATGGGTCAAGCTGGAAGGGTCATCTGGGCCAACCTCCCTGCTCAAGCAGGGTCATCCTAGAGCACATTGCACAGGATCACATAGAGTTAGCTCTTGAATATCTCCAGTGATAGAGACTCTACAACCTCTCTGGGCAATCTGTTCCAGTGCACAGTCACCTGCACAGTAAATAAATTCTTCTTTATGTTCAGGTGGAACTTCCTGTGCATAATTTCCCATTGTCTCTTGTCCTACTGCTTGGCAACACCAAGAAAGGCCTCCTGACACCATCCCTTCAGACACATATATACACTGATAAGGTACACTCTCAATTGTCTCCTCTCCAGTCTGAATAGGCCCAACTTCTTCAGCCTTTCTTTGTAAGAGAGATGCTTCAGTTCCGTAATCACCTCCATGGCCCTCCTTTGGACTTGCTGCAGGAGCTCCCTGTCTCTCTTATACTGAGGAGCCCAGAACTGGACACAGGGGTGAGTAGAGGGGCAGGCTCCCCTCCCTTGACCTGCTGGCAATGCTTTTCCTTAGGCACCCCAGAACAGCCTTGGCCTTCTCAGCGAAAAGGGCACACAGCTAGCTCACGGGCAGCTTGTTGTCATCCAACAGGACCACCAGGTCCTTCTCCACAGATCTACTTTCCAGCAGGTCAGGCCCCAACCTGTGCTTATGCCTAAACTTATTCCTTTCCAGGTGCATTTGCTATGGAACTAACAGCAAAATACATGCCCTGTCACACCTTCCTGCTGCAAATTTGACCAGAGGGCATGAAAAAAATAGTGTTCACCCTGCACTGCTTATGCACTGGAAAATTTATCTTTTGTCTGGGTCTGGAAAACCTTCCTTAGGTTTAGAAAGCATTAGTCAGTTTTCTTTCTTTTGTACCAATTGAACTTCTGTAAGCAAAGGCCAGTAAACATTGGTATGGGAAAACAAAATGATCTGTAGGAAGAAGGGACCTAAAATCTCTTCTGACAGCAGGCAAGAGCACATCACATGATATGAAACAAAAAGGCAGAGATGACCCAGGCTGAATCTGGAAGCATGCGTCTGAAACAGTTTTTTGATTACTTTGTTCATAGTATCAGCTGTCTGCATGCCTCCAAGATGGAGGTTTTTAAGATGAGACTGGATGTGGCACTTAGTGTCATGATCTGGTAATCACAGTGGTGTCTGATGATCTCGGAGGTCTCTTCCAACCCAGCTGATTCTGTGATTCTATGAGTTTGGTGACCCTGACTCAAGAGAATGAAGAGTATAGTGTCTCCCCTCCTGCAGTCAAAGGCCTGCCTTTATGCCCGTTGTCCCTGTGCAGTTCTGGGCACAAACCAAAACAACCCTGTTGTCTACTTACTCTTACACTTCTTCATCAGGAGTGACACCCTACACATTAGTCTGAGACCTGTGCAAAGTGCCCTCCCAAATTTCAAGATGCATGGTGAGGTCTGAAGTTGCCCTGCCAACACCCTGACTCAGCAAATGAGGCAGAACTGCAGCACACACCACACCTCCCCTCTCACCTGATGTAGGTGCACCAGAGATACCCATACATAGGTGTTTGTTTTCCTGACTTCTCTGTTAAACCCTTGTATCCTGTATTAAAACTTAGTGGCAGGCAGAGTTGAAGCTGGCCAGGCCAGGCAAGTGTTTATAACAAACACATCTGTATTTTTTCCCATGATTCTGGATAGAGTTGGGCTCTGAGCCCATGTTTATCGCTCTTAGATTATGTTTTTGTAAAACCAGTGTTTCTGTGAAAATGAACAGAAAGGGCAACATGATAGAGGGAAAAAATGGGGAAGAAAGCTAAGGAGAGTGGTTAAGTACCCTGGTACCTTCCTTCAGGGATTTACATATTACAGAAAGTGTAAAAGTTGGAGGCAGGGAAGTTGCAAGGGCAAGGTCATGTAGTATGATGATTGTAGTTTGTAGATGTATTTAGCTTTGTGTGTTTGGGTCAGAAGTGAGCAATTTCAGGGCATGTAGGACTGTGTTTAAACAGTTTTCATGGTAGCAGGCACTCTGTGCCTGGTGAGAGCATTTGCATGCTGTTCTGACACAGTCCTTCTCTCTTTCTTTGTAGGGAGAGCTTGTGATAAATACCCCTGTGTCACATAAACCATCTTAGCAATTTACTTTGACTGGTTGTAAATCATGCCAGGTGCAGTATTGCTTGTCTATGCTTCATAGCTGTAACTTAAAAAGCATACAATTATTTTCTTGTACAAGATAAAGCTGTGAGCTTTTTAAAAAGTGTTTTTGACTTTGCAGAAGGGTCGTTTGAGAGATCTTGAGTTTCTTTAAGAACTTTGATAATTCAATATTATTTATTTAGCTGAATTTGGTTTATTATAGTCACTACCACAGTATCTGCAGTTGTCCTAGATTATCATTGTAGGTCCTTTTCCACTGAAATATTCTATTCAAATCTAGTGTAGCCTGTCTAGTCTATGCATGTGCTATAATCCAGGTAGTTATACCTTTGAATTTAACAGCATAACCTCCTTCCTAGAAGTCTAAATTGCAATTGGAACTATCTGGTATTTCTGAAGTGTTTTGTAAAAAATTGAGAACAACGTGCTACAAATTATCATATAGGATGCAAAAAGCTCTTTTTTTTCTTCAATCACAGTTCTCTTTTATTTTAAGGTTATTATTTCTTGTCATCTTCACAGGCCCTACGATTTAACATGTTCCTTTTGAACAGAAGGCAGTTAGAGGACGAGTCTGATAGTCAAAAGGACTCTCTAAAGGACAGTGGGACTGTTAGCATATGGCAGTTTCTTTCAGATCAGTAAACCCTGTCCTGAAGCTGTATTTTCCACTGTTGTTTTTTAGAAATCTTTGCACAACCTTTTGCACAGAAAGTGGTTTAAATGCATAAGATTCTTTCTTAACCTTCTCCAATTTCTTCTTGAGCCTCTGAGTGAGTAAACCTCCTCAACACAACCCTGGAAGCTTAGCTGAAATTGGACTGGAATGGCAGGATGCAGCAGCCTCAGGTATGGCTTCACCTGGTAACTCCTGAATTGCTGAATTGAACCAGTAAGTCTGTACAATCTGCTTTGTCCAAAAAAAAAACCAAAAAACAGTGGGAGAAGTTTTTCAGTTTCCAGTCTCTTCCGCTTAAGGGGGGAGTTTACATCACAACTTCCTTAGATCTGTTTTGCCCTTTAAAATTGGCCAATCTCCTCTGTTTTTCCTTCTCAGGTCACCACAGATTCCCATCCTCTGCTTAGCTGGGTTTTTTTCAGCCTTTTATACTATGTCTGGGTTTTCTGATTTCCATTTTGCTGTGTAAGCCTTTGATTTTGCCTAAGGCAACATGCTTGAGGAATGAGAATGTAGCTTAGAGCATTCTTTTCGTAGTAATGGTCAGTAGTAACAGCCAGCAAGAATCTGCATGTTGATGCCATCAGGCATCCAACAACGCCTCCCAAGCCTTTGGCTGGAAGTTAACATCATTCCCCTTTGTGACGCAGGAAACTCACCCAAGACCAGCACCTCAGAAACTGCACCCTAGCTGCCTTCAGTGTTTTGGTATAAACGTCATACCAGTTTGAGGTAATTTAGTTATTGAAAAGAAGCCTTTTGATTCTCTGGAGAAAAAGGTCATGCCTACAAATGCCTTATATTCATAGCTTTGTGTGATTTTGACTGAGGTCCCAATTTTGTTTGTGGTGGTGGTAAGTTCCTGCACTAGCAGTAAACTGATAGCACCATGGAGGAAAGAGAAAGGAGATTTTTCAGAGTGAGTCCTGGGGAGAGGCAGGAGCCCTTTAATACGGGTTCCATTGACAGTTTTTCTGGATTATAATATGCCAGCATCTTCACAGGATCTCTTTCTGATGGGAACAATGTGTTAATGGAGCAAGACAAGGCAGTGCAACCATTGGGAGGGATTGCTTTCCCTCTGTGGACCCTCTCTAGTTTGGAGTATTTCCACTGATTTACCCTGAGTTATGCTGGTCTCCACCTGCCTAATACAGGAATTAGTAAAGTTCTGTCTTTGTTTCCCACTTCTTTAAATGAAGCAGAAAATTGAAATACAATACTGGCTACACACTAATTAGTGCCTACTTAGAAATACCCCTGGGATGATCTTCTGGTGCCTTAAAGGTTTGCATTCAAACTTGCAGTTTAGGACTGGTTGGGTCAAACCACAGGAAAATAACTGAAATGTGTAAACAACTAAAAATAAACTACTACAATGGTGTCCAGGATTCTTACCTTATTCAGGACATAATTGTGCTTCAAATTATATGTTGAACAGTGGGCCTTGAGTAGGAGAGGTGGCTGCCAGGCACTCTCCTCCTGCAAGGGGAGAGACTTTTCATAACTCTACACAGTGTTTTACTTTGTGCATTAATTGCATTGGAAGATGTTTGGCTGTCTTCTGAAGGGGTCATTTCTATTTTCTAAAGCCCTCACCTCTGCAAATTTCTGTGCATATCACATACTGCATGGCTGAGTGGAAGGATTCACCTACAGAGAAGTTACAGAAATGTGACATGAAATTCTCTAAAGATAGGCTTGGGAGTCTTGTTTTAGGTATCCACGTTTGACCATTTTTGTCAGATTTTGTCAGGAACAATGGAAGTTATTTGCTAAACTTTGGACAATGAGAACCTCTCCCCTCTCCTTCACTCTCCTTTTCTCTTTCTAGGGAAGGGAAATGGTTCGAGTATGAATTCAGTATAAGGAGCTGCTCCTCAGGGTTGTTTCCATTTGAATTCATTAACATGTAGTTGTTCCCACGACTTGCTGTTCTAACCAGCCTTGTCTCTTTACTTCTTCCACAGGCTTGTGTCAGTAATCGCTGGCTAGAGTGGAGTTCAAAGATGTCGTGGAACCTTTGTTACAGCACATTCTTTTCACATTGTCAAAGATCTCATGACCTTTTGATTCATTAACCAGAGTTCAGATGAAGCCATTTCCCCATGAATTTATCCTGTAATTAACCTCCATTATGAATTTGCAGTTTTTATGGGAAAGTGAGATGTTACTACTGTAATGATACTGTGTCATCATTCCTGCTTTTATTCTGAAGACCTGCTCCCAGTGGGGTAAAAGGGCTACATGATATAATAAACCACAACCTATAAAATCTTTATTAGGGACATCATAGTTTATAATTTTAATCCATCATCTGTAATCAAAGACAGACTTCCAATAATGTGCATTTTTTGTAGTTCTTGTCTCTTGAGCATCCTAAATGTTTTTACTGCAACTGTTGGGAATAAATGCTGATAATTTACCTAGTAAACCATGTAGGAAGCAAGGGAAATTAAAAAGATTAGGAATTCAAAAGGCTTTTTCTCATTTCGGTGAATAATTTTGTCTGGCCTACAGAGCATTGCATTGCAATTATTTAACATGGTGTATTACAGCATGGTCATTAAAAAAAGAAGAAATACAGTTTTAACAATTCTCTTACCAATTAAAGGGATTCTCACAGTATCCATGGCTGTTCTCAGGTCTGTAAAATCAACCTGTGGCCACAGGAAAGTTCTTAGAACTTTTAACTGAGATTTCAAAAATCCTATGATTACTCAATGAGGAAAATAAACAAACATGCTCCCACACCCCAAAAATAAACCCAACATTAGAAGACACCAGTTTTGATGGAAAAACTAAAAGTAATGCCCTTCTCATATAGCAGTTACCAAGGGCAAATTCTTGCTGATTTGTCACCTCTCTGTTAACATTGTTCCCACATCTAAGTGGCTAGACTGTCCTGTATATGGTAGTTTGGGATCGTTACGGGCCATTAAATTTAGCAGACTTATTCAAGTGCTCACTCCTTTAGTCGTGCTCTTCCTGACAACATACACAGTTAAGCATGAAGCTCCTTTTCCCAGTTCAGGGTGTCAGTTGCCACATGCTGCAGAGCCTTATCTTCACAGCACTGAGTTGCTGATGTATGGTGGTAAATATCATTGTCAAATGTCCCAATCAGGTATTTTGCTGTTAAGACAGAGTCCCCTGAGCTTCATAGTAAGGTCTGCAATGGCAAACTCTTAGCATGAGATACAGATACACAATTGGATACAGATACACATCTTGTAGTGATACTATACAGTTATTTCTATGAAAATGAGCATCTGTTCAAGGACAAACTAGCTAGCATCAAAAAGACATTGCTTACTATCATCCTACTGTCAAACTAACATCTCAGCCTCATGCAAAGGGAAGCTGGAGGGTTTCATAAAGTCTATTCCCCTGCATGTAGAGTTGACCAAACAGCAACATCTTGCAATAAGGACATGTTATGACTGCAAAAAAGCCCTAGTTTTATAGGTTAAGAATGGTGTATAATTCATCTTAAAGAAAGAAGTTGTTTAATAGTATTGACGATGATAAGTCTTCTGAATTTTAGTTTTGATTGTAAAAATATGCTTATGAATGTGATATTTTGTTGCCCTGGAGCCTGCATTAATTAGAGAGAATAAATATGGCTGTATAATTGGGCTCAACCATTACAAATTGTTGGATTCTGACAAGAGGAGAATTTTGGTGTCAAATCTGGTATTTATCAGTGCAATTAATTCTGATCTATACTATGTTTTCATTCAAATGTTAAAAAGTGTGTGCATTTTGACACTTCCTACCTTTTTATTAACAGGTGCTGCAGAAATATTGCAAAATTGGCTGTTAAGAGCAGTTTCCAAGAGTACGTTCAGTTGATCACTGGTGGGTGTTGAATTCACTGTGGCCACTGGCACTGAAATGTGGTTGCTGATAATTCACTTGCTGCTAGTTCACTATGAACTGGCAGTGTAATGGCAAGCAGCCACCTAAGGTTCACTGATCAGACTGCTGGTCATTCTCAGATGCACCTTGCTGCTTGTGTTTGTTCATAAATTTAGATTTTTTCACCTTTAGAGTAGTATGTCACAAATTCCATGGTGTAGACTGTGTGGAGCCAGAAAAAATTCCTGCAATGAGGGCAATGGAAAGTTTCAGCAGTTCCCTTCCTGTGACCACCCAAATGTGTTGCATGGAGAAAGCATCCCCAGAGTGCGGGGCATCCTGATCCAAAGAAAGGCCGAGGCATGTCTGTAACAAAAATAAAGATTGCCACAAGAGGAGACCAAAGCTCCACTGCAGCTAACCACCACATGGCTGAGGGAATAACTTGCAATGGTCACAACAATTTTAAGATATTTGCAGTGCGTTGTTGTGGAAATTACCAACTGAAATAGCTGTTTTACCTCATAATCTCAGGTGGAAGAAATCCTCTGTGTTAATGAGTCGATTCTATTTAGCATGGCTGCCAATATGTGGCTTACTAGAGACTGACTCCTGCTGATCCCAGTGTCCTTGTTATGACAGTCCAGGTGGTTCTGTTGGTGGTCCTCTGGACACAAGGTGTCCAGAGCTGCAATTGAGAAAACTAGACAAGAGGAAACCCAGTACTCCCAAAGAATTTTGAAGTGTGTTTCTTGGTCAGAACAGGAACCATTTAGATATTTTGAGTACATATTTGTGTGTGTATATATGTACATAGGATACTATATTGCAAATCTTAGCAATTGTGTGCATATTTATACTGCAGCACTTGTGCTTCACTCTTTGAAACACAAATTTCACAAAACTACTGTCAGAAAATCCTTTTGCAGTAGTCTTGCATACCAGAGAATTTGGGTAGGAATCAGTTTTGTCCTGAATAGTTCCAACTCTTCCACCAGTGCATAAGTGCCGTGGACTTTACTGTACAAAGCAGAACCAGGTCTCTAAAAGCAAAGGAAAGGTTTCCCATCTCCTGAGATTCATTTGCCCAGCCTCAGCATTACTCTGGCAGAAATGTTCTAAGGTCCTGATGCATATCACACACGCGCGTACACACACACACACACACACAGAGGTTTTGTGTTTGTGAGAGGGAGAGAGCATATATTTATAAGTATGTAGAGATATTCAGTGTCTTGCCCAGTCATGCTGGGCTCTGCCGTGAAAGCCAGGGTGTGAATCCCATATTTTTAAGCCAAGATTTTCCTCACAAGCCTGTCTTTACATCATACAAAAATCTATCTTCTTTTTTCCATCTCTCTTCCCTGTCCACATCATGAGTGCAATACCATTCTCCAAAATGGATCTTTCAAGACTTAGTTTTGGCTCTAGTGGTTCTCATAAAACATCTCTAGTTCAGGCATGCATTATATGGTAGAAAATACTGCAGCCTGATATAAAGAAGGATATATTTGCTGGCACACTTCTTTATTTTAAAATGAAAAAAAAAAAAAACAAATACTAGCATAGACATGTATTTTAAAGCACAGACGTTGTTATTTTTTACTATGGTTTACCTTCCCAATCAGGAGGGATGTGAATAATTAACTTTACAGATCCTCACAAAAAAAACGCAAAAAACCCAACCCAACCCAAAACCAAAACCAAAACCAACACCACAAAAAAGCCCACAAACAAACAAACAAAAACCCCAAAACCCAAACAAACAAAAACCAAAACAAACCCAACAACAACAACAAAAACAAACAAAACCCCATCAAGTTCTGGGATGTTTGAGTGGCCAACTGCAATAAATCCAACTCAAATGCCAGTGAAAATCAGCATTTTCCACTTATAGAGAGCTCAGATGATTCTATTCAGTATTGAAACAGAGAATAAGAGGAGACATTTGCTTTTAGACAGAGACAGGAGTGGATATTCAGGGGAGGCATCCTGTAGGATAACTTTGCCCCAGGTGTGCAAAGCCCACAGGTAACCAGTATGTAATTCCATTGCAAACATTAGAAACCAAGGACCAGTTGTATACCATGAATGTTGGGGTTTGCTTCTGCAGTGAATCTTCAATTGAGAGCCATACTGAGCTCAAAGAAAAGTTAGCGTGGTATGTAAGAGTTTTGCAAACCAAGGCTGAAGAAATAATTAACTCCCAGCAAAGAGCTCTATCTTCCTCCTTAGTCACTTTTTTGAGGACCTGGTCACATAGATGGAGACTCTATATTACCCACACATGGGAAAGAAAAGCTAAAAAAAAATAAAAATTGGTCCAATGGAAGATGAGAAGTACAGAAAAAGAGAGTTATTCAGTTAGTAATTATCATGGGCAGTACCTATAAATGCTGTAATTCTCAAAAAATGTCAGCATTATGTGCTGATCAAACAAATCAGGTCTGTGCGTGTGATAGTGCAGTCAGCAAAAGCTTGGACTTGTGTCTCTAGGATAGAAGGGTTTGGGATTTTGCTGAGCCAGCTCCTGACAGTTTTCACAATTAACTAATTTATATCTGTAATTTCAAATTTATAAAACTCACTGCTCCTGTAATTAATGTAAGAGTTACCCAGTGTCAAATGAGATTGGCTTATGATAACATGAGGTGTTTTGAAAGTTAATGGAAAAAATGTATCTGCATTGTACCAAATCTGCGAGGGTAAAGAAGATTTGAACTATGCATAGCTTTTGAGGGGAGAGAAAATCGTCTATGAAGCTTGCAGAAAGGGTACTACCAGCAGCTGAACCAGAGGTTATCATGCCTTTTCTGGGGAGATGTAGAAAGTGATTACTAGATTTAAAAGAAAAAGAGCCTCCTTGCAACACACATGTACGTCTACTGCAATAAAAAAATACAGTCTATTGATATTAATATCACTAATACACTTTTGTATGTGACAGACATCTTTAAAAAAAAATCCAAGATGAACACAGAAGGCAAGTGAAGTATACTTTGGAGCTTAGCTGTGCAGGCTTTACCAAGTAAAATCTTTTCTAAAACTGATCCTGCATATCAGTATTATATTTTGTGCTAATGGCATTTATTGAAACTTTGAAGTAAGCTCTTTCACTGACAGAGGTTTAGTTTGGGGGTTTTTTATGGCCATGGATATTAAATTCTAGTCATGAACATGGGTCAGTCAGTCCTAAATAATAGGCAAGTGCTGTTCTGAAAGGGCTAGCCTCAATCTACGCTATGAGCAGTTCAGGCTGGACAACAGGAAGAATTTCTTCATTGCTAGAGTGGTTAAGTGTTGGAAATGGTTGTCCAGGGAAATGGTGGGGTCACCATCCCTGGAAGTGTTCAAGAAACAACTGGATGTGGCACTTAGTGCTATGGTCTAGTCGTCAAGATGGTCTTTGATCAAAGGTTGGATGATCTTGAAGGTCTTTTTCAACAATAATGATTCTATGATTCTATGACTCTGAATCCCAAACAAGCCATTGGGTTTATCCAGTATGTCCTGTATCATTTTCATAGTCTCTGAGTGAACTGCCAACTAGTAAGTTATCCATATGCAGCTGAAACACCTTGAGTCAAGTATGAGCAAACACAGCCTTACCTCAATCATTCCACTGAATCACTAATCACTTCAATCAGTGAAAGACCTTGAACTTTATTTCAAGGTAATTTATTGTAGCCTTAGACTCCAGGCTCTTGGTGGTGTTAGAGATTCACAACTTCCCCTGGACAGGTAGCTGGAGGTGTCTTATACAACCTCTTCTCAGGTGGTCACCACTGGATGTGATTTAGACTCCTGAAGAGTGCAGTCAGTGTTTTGAAGAATGCAATATCTGGATTTCAAATTATGTGAGACATAGTTGTCATGCACCCCAGAAAGTGTAGACTACTGCAAGAAAATGTAAACTGAGGGATGACAAGGAAAGTCAAGAGTTGTGGAACAGCTTTGATGTGTGCAATAAATCAATGGACAAGCACTCTTCAGACAGCATATCCTCAGAGCCATTACAGCATGACACTACACAAGTTGTCATCTAGGTGTTTTAGGAATTTTCTGGCACAGTTAGCAAGTTAACTGGGAGCATCACACAGCTGGTTCAACTCAGATCAGAAAATTCCTAAAAAGCCTGGATGACAACTTTGTGGAATGGGTCCTAAGGGAGCCAAGTTGGAAAGATGCTCTCCTTGGTCTGCTGCTTGTCAACAGAGTGGATCTCATGAGTGATGTGGAGATTGGTGGCTCTTGGCCACAGCGACCATAAAAAGCTTGAGTTTAAAATCTCTGTTGACAGGAGGAAAAGCTACAGCAAAACCTCAGTTCTGGACATGAGGAGAGCAGACTTCAGGCTGCTCAGGGAATTCGTAAGTAAGGTCCCCTGAGAAAAAGTTTTTGCAGATGCTGGGGTCCATCACTACTGGTCACTTTTCAAACATCACCTCCTAAAAGGCACAGGAGCAACAAATCCCAAATATTGGAACTCAAGGATGTGAGGTAGAAGGCTGGCTTTGCTGATCAGGGTCCTCTCTTGGCAAAAAAGGAAGGTGTATGCCCAGTGGAAAAAAGGTCAAATGACATGGGAACAATTCAGACATGCTTCTTGCCACTGCAGGGGGAAAATTCATGGGGTCAAAGTTCAACTGGAGTTGAATCTGGCCAGAAGTGTGGGGAGAATAAAAAGAGTTTTTCCAAGTGTATTATTGGCAATAGGCAGAATAGAAATACCATCGACTCATTATGGGCTCAGGATGGTCACTTCACAAACAGGGACAGAGACAATGCAGAGGTGTTTAATGCTTTCTTTGCCTCTGTCTTCCACATGGATGATGGACCAAGGGGGTCTCAGCGCCCTGAGCTGGAGGACCATGACTGAGAATGATCAACTCCCAGTCAACCCTGAAATTGTATGGGATCTGTTGCTCCATCTGGATTCCTACACATCTATAAGGCCTGATGGGATTAATTCCAAAATCACCAGAGAGCTGGCTGATGTCATTGGGAAACCTCTCTCAATGATTTTTGAGCTGTCTTGAGAATCCCGAGAGGTCCCAGCTGACTGGAAGCTGGCAAATGTTGCCCCAATTTTCAAGACAGACAAGAAGGAAACTACAGGACTGTCAGTCACATTTCAGTGTGTGGAAAAGTTATGGAGAAGATTATTCTGAGATGTATTGAAAAACACTTGAAAGACAACACAGTCATTGGTCACAGCCAGCACAGCTTCATGAGATGAAAGCACTGTTTTATCAAACCTGATTTCCTTCTATGACAAGGTAACCCACCTAGTTGATCAAGGGAAGCCAGTTGGTGTAATTTTTTGGATTTCAGTAAAGCTTTCAATACTGTCTCTCACAGGATCCCTCTGGACAAACTGTCCAGCACAGCTGGATAAACACAACATGTGGTGGGTGAGCAGTTGGCTCATGAGTTGAGCACAGAGGGTAACAGTCAATGGGGTGACATCAGAATGGTGACCTGTCACTACTGGGTTCCACAGGGGTCCATCCTTGGCCCTGTGCTCTTCAACGTCTTCACAGATGACTTGGATACAGGACTGGAAGGGATACCAAGCAAGTTTACAGATGATACAGAACTGGCAGGGGGGAACTGTTGACTCCCTTGAAGGCAGAGAGGCCCTGCAGAGAGATCTGGACAAGTTAAAGGACTGGGTAACCACCAACCCTATGAAGTTCAATAAGGAGAAGTGCCAGATTTTGCACCCGTGTTGGGGTTACCCTAGATGTTCATACAGACTGGAGAGCAAGATGCTGGAAAGCAGTGCCACGGANAGATGCTGGAAAGCAGTGCCACGGAAAAGGACATGGGGCTGCTGGTGGATGGCAAGTTGAATTT
>VWZG01013347.1:34010-54624 GCA_013396735.1 Grallaria varia | reverse complement strand
CGAAGCCAAGCCATGATGATTTAGTTGTTACTGTATTCTTTTCTTTTTTTTTTTCTCTTTATTTTCCCCAATAAGATTACAAGGAAAAGAAAGAGGAACCAAGGCAATAAGTCACTATTTTTAATGTGATTAGGCTCTTCTAACTAATCAGGAAGACCATTAAAATTTGAAACAGAAAAATAGATTTTAAAAAGCTGTCTGGATGAAAAACAGTTTTATTGACAGAAATTCAGCAAAGTAGCATTGATCCCCTAATTCAGTATTTACAATTTTATACAGTAAAAAAATCATAAAAGAAAAAACCCCAAGGCCTGAAAATCACTTTCATACACTAGAATAACAATAAAGGATGATAAGAAAAGGTTCTGTATAAAGTTTTCAAAATACCTTATAAAAAGACATGTCTCATTAATATAGATCTCTTAATTCTCAAGATTTTGGGGTTGAAATAATAATTTTTGACATGAAATGTATGTAAAACAGGCTAAGCACAAAAATCACATTTTAATTAAATCGGCTTAAATTATTCATTGTGAAATAATGGCAAACAGCAGTGGGCTATGTTTGATATAAAAGGAACATTATGGACATGCAAATAACACCTGGAGGGGGTAAATGCATAAACTGATAAACATATGAAGTAATGTGTTAAATTTTCGATAGGTCTGTTGTTTTGAGGGTGGAAGTTCCTTAGCAGAGAGAAAATACAAGGCACTGAAGAACTCTTTAACCCTAAAATTAAAATAAGTGAATAGAAATAAAAGTCAGGCAATTTAAAATGGAGAAGGAGGCAGCAACTGTAAAAGTTCCGATGATTAGTCAGTGCAAGGTGCCACTGAGAGAAGTTCGTAACACTGAAACCACTTTTTTTTGGGTTTTTTACCACAAGTTTTATTCAGACTAATGGTAGCGGTACTGTAACACTATCCTGTGGAAGAAAATCTGTGATCCATGTTAAGTAATTTGTCAGGCAAGATAATCTAATGATGCCATTTCTGTCACCAGGACCTGAGGGAATAGCCTGAAGTTGTGTCAGGAGAGGTTTAGGTTAGATACCAGAAAAAGGTTCTTCACCAGGGGTTGGCTGGGCACTGGCACAGGCTCCCCAGGGAAGTGGGCACAGCACCAAGCCTTACAGAGCTCAAGAAGTGTTTGGATGATACTCTCAGATACATGGTGTGACTCTTGGGGATGGTCCTGTGCAGGGATAAGAGTGGGACTGGATGTTCCTTGTGAGTCCCTTCCAACTCAGCATGTTCTGTGATCATGTGAATAAAATGTATGTATGAGTCATTTTCAACAGAACTGCTGGTAGAATTTACTATGAATAAATATTTCTAATTTATTCTGCATGAAGCTTTTTTCACCCTATCCTCTATTTTAAGGGGTAAAGCCCCATTAACAGTCAACTAATTTTAGTGTTACAATTGAACAAATATTCAATACTTCAGAAAAGCAGGTGCTTCTATCACTAGCTTCAGAAATGAGCAGATGGCTTTGTCCTGTTCAGTACTTCAAAGCTGGTTTAACTGTATGTGTCTTTTTGGTACCTCTTATATTTTTGATAAGCAGTTTTAACATAGATATTTTGAGAGTGTATGCATGTATGTGCATGTGCAAGTGTGTATAATTTTAAAATGTTGAAGTATCTTAGATAAATTGGTAAACAGTTTAAATATTTAAGCAATTTGTCCATATAGGGGTTAGAAAAAGATTTCTTAATTTTTTCAGGCAAATTATGAAGAATAACATAAAAGATTGCACTCTTCTGCTCTTTTTGCTTGAGTTACTTATATTCTTCTGCTCATCAAAGCATCTCCTTTTAATTATTAGAAAATATTTTTCATGGTTCAGTCACCCACCTTCTATCTTCAACGTGTCATGCAAAAATATTTGGAGATTCACCATAAAAGCACACTTTATTCAGCATAAAGCAGGAAACATATTCAAGTGTCAGATCAGTTCTGAAATGAAATATGAGGATAATTGTGGAAGGCAGTCTATGCCGGCAATATGTCAGGGTAGTGAATCATTGATGTTTATAGCTAGTATCATTCACATCAGTGCAGCTATAATTTTCTTGCTATATTAATCAGGACCAACATGGTGTCTCAGAAGACTTGTGATTCCTTCCTATTTAGCTGTTAGTATGTGTAAAATCCTCAAATGCAGTTATGTTAATGTTTCCCACTTAAATGGCCTGTAATTATGCTGTCCACTTCCAGTAAGTCAAGTATGGGAAAAGGCTGATATAAAAAGCATGGGAAACTACTGGAAATGCTTATATATTTTAAATATATATATTTTAAATACAAATTTTAAAAATAATGCCAATAGACACATAAACATCTAAAGTGAAGATATGGTCCATGTTTTGAGGTCTATCATTATTATAGTTAGCTCAAAGGCTGAGACTTGCATCCTGAAGTGACTCCTCCAAAGCACTTCACATGTACTCAAAACTGCTTAAAAGGTGGAAGTAATGGATACGTTCATGCTGCATCCATGGAATATTAGATTTTCAGCCATGGTTTAGCCAGGTGCTAGTTCTTGGAAAAAAATATGAAACTGTTGAGTGTTTCAGTTGTAAACAGTTACAAGTAATTTTTAGTATTTGGTTTGCCTTCTGTTCTAAGTTTAAGAGTATCTAATATTTCCAAAGAGGATCTGTTTCCCCTCTAACTAGAATTACAATTGTCTTCTACTATAAGAAAAGTAGTAAAAGTCACAAAAAACACCATGTCCTCTTGCCTTAAGACAGTAATTAAGTTGGCTTCAGTAACGCAATGAAGAAAAACTTCTGCTCTACTGAACTATTGCTCCTGACAAGGCCATTGCATTTCCACTGCTGGACCCATCTAAGTGTAAGCTAGTGTGTGGCTGCTGCTACTGTGCGTAGAGACAGGCAGTAGACGACCACATCTCTGGCCAGATGTTGTGTGATTCTGTATGTGATCTCAGTTTGTTTCTCCACAACATGTACCTAGTTATACAAGACCTAATCCATGGTGTGAAAATTTGGATAAATTTAATGGATCCTCTGTGTTAAAGATGTTAATGTCCCTCCAACTCTACAGCACCGTGTAAGAGTCCTTTCTGAAAGTGAAGAGGCAGTGTTATTGCATGCATGAAAACTGCCACTATGAAAATGCTTGTTAACTTTTTGTTTCATTCAGCAAGGAAGGGCAAACAATATTTGAAACATAAAGTTACTGAGGCTTTTCATATTTCCCATAAAATTTAGACAGGTTTCTTTTTTAAAGAAAATTTGATGACATTTTTTATACAATATTAGGATATACTGTCCCCTTTTGAGTGAAAAAGGAGTCAATTTTATTGAGCTGGGGCTGCCAATCTCACAGTCTGATCCTTCTTCCTGGAAAAAATAACAAGATAAACACACAGAGGAAAAGGAAAAGAATAACAGATACAGAAAATAAATGTTTAAATGAGTCTTGCAATCTCTCTGTTGCAGAAATTGCTTTTTGCTGCCTGTATAGTTATGAGACCGACAGTGCGGTTGCAACATCCTTGAAAGGCAAAGACAAATTCGACTTTTAACATAAAGCAAAAGTAATGCTGAAAAAGAACAGAAAGAAGGTGTGATATATAAATTCTGTGTGAGGATACTTGGGAAAGACTATCATGTGTCTTATATCCCAGATACCTGAGATCCAGCTGAAGCTTGAGAGGTTTCCTTGCATTGACTTAGTCTAATCCGGGCATTTCAAAAGCCTGAAGTGATTCAGGATTTCAGTATTTTATTCATTAATATATTCTGATATATCAATTTTAGATTTTTCTCTAATTTATCAATTTTCTCTTATTTTCTGGTCATGGTCTTTGATTATTTGAGTTGGGTTTTCTTCCCTGTCTTTCTTTCTTTCTCGCCATTTCAATACTTAAATTTATCTTGAGATGTTGCTGTTTTATTGCACAAAGAATTAGGGACTATATGCATTCATTCAACAGTGATAATTCTGTATTTTTTTCACTGAAATTGTGTCTCATTCCTTATATGAAATAAATTGTGACTGTCTCAGAGACAACTATTCAAAACTTCATTTGTTGCATTCTCTTCACAGTGGAAGTCAACATATTAATTACTCTCAACAGCCAGAGCCAGCAGTGAAAACAGAAATATTAATTTCCTAAAAAATTTTTGTCTTATGGTTTTATGATAGGATCTTCTTCTCAATAGTCTCTTTTGATTTTTTTTTTTTCTGAGCACTATTCGCAAGTAGATGTAAAATATAATTTTTTACACATTTGCTCATACAAATTTGTTGACATATTGGTATTCAACACAAATGCTTTCACTACGCTACGCTAATGTATTCTCATCCTGATGTAATGTATTGAGAGGCTATTTGAGTAAGTAAGGAATTCTGTCCAAAAAAAAGGAAGATAAATAAAAAAAGAGTGTGCAGTCATGTAGGTAATGCTTGTAATATAATGTATAATCAACCTGGTGGGTAATTTTCAACTTATTTAATCAGGTTTAATTCTTATCCTTCCAATATTTGTATCCTTCATGAAGAAGACCTTTAGAAGATCTTTTTCTACCTTTAGAACAAATATTTATGAAGTTGAAACAAACTCATAAAATTGTACAAAACTGAGAATTTTAAGGACTTTTCTTCCACATGATTTCTCTGTCCACTTCTGGTTTTGAGTTGTGATTTTTTTTCTCATCTTGAAGAGGTGCATAGCCTCTTTAAAGAGAAATAATACACTATTTCCTGTTCTCACTTACCATGGCTAGTACCATAAAAGTCCCTAACATCTGGGAAAACAGGGAAGGTTCTCTTCCTATACACCATGGGGATGGAGCATGTTCAGAATGAAATTTTCAAAATGGAAGCCGTCAAATTTTGCCCAGAGCAACTAACTTTTTTGGTAGATGTTAACTGTTCTCTTTTTCCAAGCAAAATTGTTCTCTTGTCCCTTAATCAGCTGTTGCTATTCCAAAGAATGGAGTCCCAGAGCAGCCCAAAGGGCAGTTTCAGGGGGTAATGCCTGTCTCTTTGTTTCTTTGTTTTTAACATGGACAAAACAATTTCATTCCTTTTCCTATTTTATTTTACAGAACTGATTAAACTGTTTTAACTATAATGTAAAAGTACAACACTATTCTCAGTAAGGCAGCTAACATGGGAAAACAACTCAGCTGCAATTATTATAATTTAAGAAACTAGTACTAATCAAAGGGGAAGAATGAAAAGTTAGGATCACTCTTTAGCAGTCTTATCTATCATCATTAAATTTGCTCTTATGGGGTCTGTTCTTAAACTTAATTCCCATCAAATTATGCCTCAAAGTCTGAAGAGGTACAAAACACTCCAGTACTCTCCAAATAACTCTCCAAAGAGATGGTCAGCACATTTTTTAATATGTGTTTGCAGTTATGTTACTCTCAGATTTCTCTGTAGCAGAAATGCTAGTGCTTCTCAAAAGTATTAGAATAATTTATTTCCTCAAAATATTAGTCAGTTTTGTGAACATTTTGAAAATTTTTCTCATGTAACATAAAAATAAACAAGCCTCTGAGTAGAGTTCCTTAAGAAATAGGCACAATTATGGCACTGGCTCAGAGGAAATCTGTGGTCAGAGTCTTGCTTTGATTCAGATGAGGGTCTTTCAGATTGCGTAACCTTTTAATTAGGCAGAATAGGAAATTAATTTTCCTATTCAGACAGAATTGGAGTGGGATTCAAGCTTGCTGCTGTACCTAATAGGTTACAGGGAATGAACCTTTCTATTTCTCTTAAGCAATTAGACAGGTCCTTCTAATGGAAATTTAATTGAAACTAAGTTTATCCTGTAATTATAAATATTTTTCCCCTTGAGAAAACATACTTCTTATAAAATATGGACATAAAAAATATCTTGTTCAGTTTCAGTTTAGCTGCAATTCTATGTTTATTTAAATGTATATACATATATATGCAAGTTCAACATCTAGTTTTTACTTTTCAACACTAAAATTCAGAGGATCCAGATAAGATGAGCCATGTACAAACACATGCATGCCTCCATGGGTAATTCTTATTTTGTTACTTGATTAATGAGGATATGTTGGGGAAGCAGTATTTCTTTTTTTCATTCTGGAGTGTATCTTCCCTGATGCCTGTAAATGCTATTGGAATGGTCACCATAGCAACTAATGGTGATGTTCAAGCAAAGTGTTCCCAAAATTTTAGATAAAGAAGTAGATCATTAGAAGCCTTTAGAAAGAAGGATGTATGTTTATGTAGACAAAACTGGTAAGTGAAAGGAGACACAAAAAGTAAAATAATCAGGGCACTGATGATAGCAAGTGCAAAGGCATGATGTGATTAATTTTTACAGTTGCCTTGGAGTTATTGCACTTTTGAATTGATGAGAAAATGCTTTTTATCTTCAGAGAATATAGGTGCTAGGTTTAAATCCTGGTTGTGACAGGACAGATTTTTTGCAGAACTATCTAAACTAGTCAACAAAGAACAGGTTTGTTTGTTTTCTCATTTGTGTGTTATTAAGAGTTACTATAATTAATAAGACAAACATGAATATTTACTTCATTTTAACAGCTGAAATAAAATTGTCTTGAAAGTCAAGATCTATTTTGCCTTTTGGGGTATACAACTCTGATGAGGGTGGGTTTGAATATTTTACCTGAATTGTTATTCATGTCAAAAACTGCTTACCAGTGTCACTAACACTGACAGTTCCACTGCCAAATTACTCTGTATATAACTTCACAGGTAAACCAGCGTTCCATACTTGAGCACCTCCTGGATCATGTCATGAACATGAAAGTGGTAGACCTAGTTTTGTGTTGCACAGAGCTTTGTAGAATAGAACAGCTCAACTATTACTGACTATCACAAGAGAGTCTCTTGCATCTTAGCAGCTTTAAATAATAGCCAAAATACAAGTATTTAATGCAATCATCATGCTTAAAATGAAAAGATTCAAGTAATAAAAAAGGAGCAGTGCTGCTTCTGGAGAGAGCAGCCTTTCAAAAGAGAAAAGATTACCTCTGCAGAAGAGAAGGCAATGTCACTACTTAGTGATAAAGAAGCATTCTGCCTTAATTTGAAAGGACTTGCCTAATGAGCCATGCCTGGTTCCCCTGGAAAGATTTATTACTCTCGCTTAACATGGATATCATTATTAATTAGGCAAGCAGAAATCATACCATCCTGTCAGCAGAGATGCTGGATTACCCCGAAGCTGGTTGTAAACCAATGACTTTCCTCACAGCCCATTCTTCAGCAGGGCTACATTCCCTCCAGTAGAGACTCAGCACGGTGCTAGAAGTTTTGTGTCTGTTCCTCTTCAGAGAGTTTTATCGATTCAAAATGAAAACATCAGGGGCAAATGCTACAGCTAATCATTATGAGTGTGAAAGAGTTCTCAAAAAATCAGCATGAAACTGGCTCATGTCCATCACTGGCTAGTAAGTGCATATGAAAATGCAGGGTGATAGCAGATTTGTAAATGGGTAGAATGATGTTTTATATTTTGGCTAAATTAAAAGTCAATTTAGTTTGGTAAAAGTTAAAACATGAAGATTCCTGCTTAATCCAGACCTGTTTTTGAAACTTCTGACAAATTTATCTTAAACTTCCTGTTACCACTGCTTTTAATTTCTGTCTCTATAAGGACATTTGGATAGCTATCTTTTGGCTTTGCCTACGTATTGTTTCCTGCAGTTATCCATTGTAAGAAGGGAAATGTGATTAGATTGATAAATCTAGAATACAGATTTTAAATCCTTCAGAACAAATACAAAACTAAAGAAGAATCTTGCAGAAAAAGAAGCAGAAGCAGTACTAAAGGGAACCATGTGCAAAAATAATTTTACAAGTGGGATGAAATACCACTAAGAAGTAAAGAAATACCTCATATGTATGTCAGCAATTTTAGAAAAACTAAAGTACAAAATTTAAATGTATTTGACTTAAACTTCTATTACCATGGATTTAACCATAGACACTGATATCAAAATTACAAGTACATACATTAGAACTAGTCACAAATTGAAATTATTATTCTGTTAAAATATTATTTCTGTGGAAATGCTGAATTTTGTTTTCATTCCGGTTAAGAATTTCATGGAATGAAATCATTAATAAATCAGTACATTATGTGTGCTGTTTGTCACAATATGATGTAGTATCTAATCTGCTCTAAAAGTTTTACATGTAAAACAAGGAGGGGAAATGCTACCTAATATTGATTGGATCTTTTCTAAATCAAAGCATGCTCTTTTTTTCATATTTAAAAAGGAAAAATCTGGATAAATATTGTAGCTCCCATTTAGCTCTCCTTTCTTTTTTCATCATCTAGTTTTTATGTAATTCTTAGTAAAACCTCGTTCAATTATTGCTAGCAATGTTGATAATAAAATACAGTCTTTTATTTAATCCCTTCAAAGACTCTTCTGAGATTTTTGCAGTTTTCAAACACTTTTTAAGGGAGTTCAATCTCAGTAAAACTTTCAACATTTTGTTTTTCTCAGTCTACACAATGACTCTTCCCTTTTCCATAGGCAGAACAAGGGGGAATGACTTAACACTCAAAGACAGTAGGTTTAAATTGGGAAATCCTCTACTGTGAGGGGTGGTAAGGTGTTGAAACAGGCTACCCTATCCCTGAAAGTGTTCAAGGTCAGGTTGGATGGGGCTTTGACCAACCTGGTCTAGTAAAAGGCGTCACTACCCATGGCAGAGGGTTGGAGCTAGATAATCTTTAAGGTCCCTTCTAACCCAAGCTGTTCTGTGATTCTGTTTTATGTTGCTACACATATCCACAAGGTTAAAAAGTTTGTCACAGCACTGCTGCTCTGTGCACTTTGAGGCTGTATGTGCAATGGAGCATAGATGTCCTTAAAAACAACCTAGACATTATAACCCCTTTTTTGAATGCTGGTGAGAACATACTGTGAGCAGAACTGACACTTCAGTTTTAGTGCAAGGGCCTGTTTGGAAAGGAAAAAAAAAATAGAGGAAAAAAGATACCAAAAAAGAGACATAAGTTTTGTCATATGACATAGGCTGTTATTCAGCTACATCTAATTGGTTCAACTACACAGCCCTCTAAACATTTGGGAGAAAAATCTGTGAGCATATTCAATATTTTTTGAAACACTGTTTGTAAGATCAAACAGCCTGTGCGCATGCTGATTTTTCCATACATGACTTAAGCTACTAAGCTTAGGACTTCAGGGAAGTAAGGAAGGAGATTATTGCACAGTAAATGGCATTTTTAAAATCCTAGTAACTTGTTTTTGTCACAATGATCACAAAGAGAGGGTATTTTGTCTCCATAGCTTATTCTTCTAGAAATTATAAAGTAGTCCCGAATAAGAAGCATTCATGAATGCATGCTGTACTTTCTGGAAAAAGTCTGTCACATGTCTGCTGAAGGAATATTATGGGAAAAGTAGTGTTTATTCTACTGTTGCCTACTTGTATGACTAAGAGTAATGGTTTCAGATGGGTTCCTGTTATATATTTCCATTCTCAGCTTTAGGTTCCTCTTCCAGCTTGTAACAGTTGATTATGCCCCCCTTGGCCTGTTCAGTTTGGTTATAACTAGAAGGCAATGCTGCCTTGTGAGTCCCCTTCACTGGTCTTACCTGTGCCCTTTGCTATGGGGTAGCATTGTAGAAATTGCACCCAGGCTACTTATACCCAAATTTCCAGATATATTGGCAAGGACAGCTGATGAATTTGTGACTTGTGGCAATTTCTTTGACCCAGCAGGGATAAAATAGAATTAAACTTGTTTCTGCTAGTGTATTTTTCACAAGGAAAAATTTCATGGCAGAATTTTATCATAAAGTATCCTGTATCAAATAGATAGATAAACACATAAATAAATATTTTAGTGAATTAGTTTCCTGATTAACTTTCTTATTCTTTGGTTTAGTACCAATTGCAAATGCTAGAAATCATTGATTATTAAATATTTTTAACCTAGTATCCATTGTGTAGTGTTATGTTGAAAGTAAAGCCAAAGGTAACTTTCTCCTCGAGGTCCAAAACCAGCAACCTAACCACTGGCAGCCACTGTAGTCTCTACTGGCAGTATCCATTTAAAGACAAATTCTAAGCTGAATTTTGTAAGCCACTAGAAATATGGACTTGTTTTCTCTACCCTCTATAGGCAAAATAGGACAGATGGACTTTTCATACTGCTTAAAATAAATCCCTTGCTTCCTTTCTCCAGAGTTCCAGAGCAGGGTGGGTGAGTCAAGTAGGTCAGAGAAGCTGACATTTGTGTTGCTCATTTGAATAGAAAGTGAACACCTTTTGTAGAATTTATCTAACCTGAAAGTGTATAGCTGATAACATTTTTGAGAAGTGATTTGTTAAAATATTCAAAGTTGTTCCAGAGATATGCTATGTTGTTCTGTACCATTCTGAATATGTGTGCTCTTTTAAATTCATTAAAATATCAGTGTTTAGACGAAACCCCCAATTTTCAGTTCCTCAGTTCTCAGTCGTTATTACTATCATTAGAAGTGCCATTTAAAAATGCTGGGTTTGAGGCATAAATATTTGTAATTAAAAGTATTAATGATGTATGCCAGATTATATAACTTCCCGTTTTCATCAGGACAGTGATCTGCTGGACCGACGGAAACATTGCTTCAGTGTCCAGTCTGAATGTGGAGAAGATCTTTACTTTTCTGTGGAACTAGAGTCTGACCTAACACTATGGGAAAAAGCCTTCCAAACAGCAACTTTTTTAGAAGTTGAACGGATACAGGTGAGAACAACTGCCTTGGTGATCACCTTTTGGTACATTAACAAATTAGGCTGATATGAAATAATGATGCAATTTAAGAAATTTTCTGACCTTCTGCAGCTCTCAAATTATTATTGTGTTATGTTAGTAATTGCAATCTAATGTTCAGAAGAGATCACCTCAAATACAATCTTTGAGTTATTATGATCTGGGGATACATATTTGTTAACTGAAGTTCATGGACAAATGAGGAAAACCAGTTTATAGATCAGGGACAAAACCCAGCTGTTTAGATATTCTTACTGTCTGACATGCTCCCTTATTTTCTGCTGGATTTCACAAGAGAATTAAGTTGTCCTTGTACTACCAGGAATGAGAACACTGAATGAAGTACTCTCTGGATACAAGCAAGAACAAAATTGTACCTCAGATACACTAGTCTTTTGCCACATATTTCTTGTTTCTTGTGTGTTTACTCAATTGTCATATGACAGCAGATATGGGTGACACGCAGGTGCTGATTACTAGTGAATTTTTACAGCAGATTATGTATGAGGCTGTTTAAAGATTACTGTATGTTTTGCGCATGACCAAAAAGCCTTTTGACTTAAAATAGTAGAAAAAAATAAACCTCCACAATTATAACTCACTGAATCCTAGCTGGTATATTGGTGTTCTAATCATAAGATATACATGTGATTAGAACAGCTTTAGTAGATGTTACCATGAGTTATACACCCTTACAGGAGCCATATTAGCATATTAGCCTGTGCAAGTATTGGCTCATGCATTTCCTGTGTCCTCCTGGGAATGCAAGCACTGACATGTTTTTTCTTCAAACAAATTGTTAGTTAGTTATTTATTAGCCCTTTTCTGACCTACGAACCACCACATGCAGACAGACTGAATTAGTATATGCTAATGATGATCCGTCTTGAAAAGGCTACACTGCTGTCAGTTTTAATGCATATTACCTTTGTTGGAGGAATGGAGAAAATTCAGCTTTTCTCTTTATTTCATACACTCTGTTTCCTTTTATAGAAACTTCTCTTACCTAATACAACTGACTGCAACCTAGTTTATAAAGGCAGTACTGTGCCATCAGTAAAATATGTCATTTTTCTTGAATAATTTTTAGCCCAGAAACCACTTCCTATTTGTTCTACTCTTGTACTGATTCATACTGTAACATTCCTAGTGTAGATTTTTCTTTTGGGTTTTAGAATTACATTTATTCTAAATTGATCCCATGCTTCCCCAAAATAATTTTCCTAATAATCTTAACCTCAGATTAGTTTTAACGTTTCTTTTCTCTGTCCTGATGTTCAGAGTGACAATTAATGACTCAATGATTTCCTGAGACTGATTGATTGATTATGGAAAATCTGTGAAAGTGGACAGACTTTTCATGATAGATTATTATTATTTCAACTTTTTTCTTTATTGCCTCTATCTCAATTTAAAAAAAAATAGAAAACTTTTAAATATAACTGGGTTTGGTCTCCTCACTTTTCTTTCCATTTTCAATCCATTTCTGCTTCCATCTAGCAATTTGAAGATGCAGATAAAAGCTGATGGTATAATTTGTTTCCAAGTTCTTTCATTGCTCTGTGAGAAAAAAACCCAACAAACCAAAAAGTTGATAGGTTGAAAATTAAAGTATCAACTGTACAGTTTTACTAAAATTGTGGTTTATGCAATCGTATTCATATGAATATTCATATATAATATGAATGATAATCCAACTGTTTGCCTTACAATAAAATCATATGATTTCTAAAGTATAACTGCAGTTTAAACTGCCTTTTAGAATTATTCCACTATTCCATAATCATACAAATAATAGCAGTTACTCAGTGACCATAAATTGGCATTAAACTCTACAAGAGGTTAATCACGGTCCTATTCTGATCTAATTTCAAGGAATATATTATGAATTAAAATATTTTTAAATGTGTCATTATGAAGATGTGGTTTTGGTTCTTTTAGAAAACAAATCTGTTGCAGAAGATATAGTCAAGCTGATAATAATTTAAGAACATGGTACAATAATGTAGTGGTGTCATTTTGGTGTGTTACAGTTGCCCTTTAGTTAGTTTTGCTTAGGGTAGTAAGTAAATGCTAATCCATTTTCCTAATTACCTATTAAAAGAAAAATACTTTAGTTGATTTGAAGATCCTTTTTACTTACTATCTCACAGCGTTATTGTATGAAGAATCTGAGAATACTATAGCTTACATAATAATTTGCAATTATATATGACTCTCCCATTCCCTTTGTGTTCCTGCTACTTTAAGCTAAAATTTTCACTTCTTACATTGTGAATTTTTTTATTGCTGTCCTTGTTTGTATTGTAGTTGTTTGTTTTCTAATATAAGGATTATTATGTAGGCTGTTTTATGTTGCAGTACTTTAACATTTGCCTCCACTGAAGTTGAATCTGAGTTTGAAAGTCTGAATTAAGTCTCAGATTTATAGTATAGTTTCCTTCAGCTTCAGATATAGCTTAAACTAAACTCACAATTTAAATTGTATATATTGAAGAAATAGGATCTAAGGAACAACTTTGAGTTGTCTCCGTCAGCCCTTGCCTGATCCACTGAATTATTCATAAACCCAACTTAAGATTCGGTATTCTGTGAAAGAATAAAAAATGAGTGCTGAAGTATATTTTGCTTCTTTTAAGAGGGAGATGCTTCAGTTTTGATAAAGTTTTCATGAGCTCTAAGTGAGAAATCAGCAATCAAAGCCAAACGTCCAGAGTATTTAGTAATAATGGTCACTTTTAATGTTTTAATATGTTTGTTAAATGTATAAGAAACCTTAAATTAATTTGTCCTGGTAAAAATGTCTGCATTTTTTATTTTCTACAAATGTCTGAACTAAATGACAGATTAAAGAAAATAAAGATGAGAAAAATCTTTGGAGAGTTAACTAGTGCCTGAAAGTTCACATTCCTACTCTGACCTGTGACCAGAATCATGTGCAAGTGCATACAACAAATGCGTAAGATAAGGGACATTCTTCTCCAAAGAAACTAGAATGTCAGTGTCCAGAGATCTTTTTGTTATTCTCAAATTTTTGTTTCTCTGAATTGTTTTGAACATCATGGAATGTATGATCTGAGGGCATAGAATGGTCTTACATACAAGAAAAGAATAAGCACAGCATCAGCTGCTACTGGTGGTCTGCAGTTTCTGGCTAGAAATAACTACACTACGGTGAACTAGATGATATTTCTCCACAAACTGTGCACTGCCTTTTAAAGAAAGAACCTTCAATTTAGGAAGCAGTTTGGTTTTTTAGTGCGCCCTTGAACCAAGACTGGAATGTCCTGTTTCTCACAAATCTTACCTTCCCAGTGGTGCTAATTAGACCAGGCACAGTGTCGTGCTTAGGAGAGGTAGCTGTGCCGTCTCAGCATGGTGCTGCAGTGCGCGCTGTAGGTTGACCTTTGGTGCTGAGGTGTGCAGTTAGATGACTTTAGATGACAATATGTGTTTTAAATCTCATATACTGCCTCCTTGCCAAAATTTAATTTCTGGTAGAGGTCTGTCCCAGATCTTGTAGGTTTACAAATAAAAATGTGGTTTGCATCCTGTAAGAAGTTTCAAGATAATTCTGCAAAGCTGTACATTTTTTACTTTGCATGCAAAACCTGAAAATTTTTGCATATGTGAATTCATTAACTATAAAGTAACTGTGAAATATATTACTTTACACTCTTTTCTTGTACTAATGAGATGGTGCCAAAGGCAATATCTCCTTCTTTTTCAGTAGCACTGATTTACAGTCAAAGTTTACATATTTGTAGTAGTTTTGTGGTATAGCTGATCTAAGAAAAAAAGTCTTTTATTTGCTAATATGAACACTAGCTGTGAAGTTTTCAATTTTCCTTCTTTGCAGTGTCTATTTCAACTGCTAGAAGCTGTTAATGCACCTTTCCGCTTCTCGTGTTCTGGGGAAGACCATTTAGAATCCAAAGACTCCCCCCAAAAAAAATACATAAGTAAAGGCATGTGATGTACTCTTGATAATCAAAATGCCAAAAATAATAATAGGTACTTGTGTAATACTGACAATTTGGTAACTCACGTTGTTCCCATGTTTACAAGTTGTATTTTGATTCTCTGACGCATTATAGATCATGGGAGTCATTGTTCTTGTTTCATATTTTTAGTAGTTACAGCAATTTTTTGATGAATATGACTGTATTTAATTTAATCAGGAGGGTAACATTTCTATGAAATACAAATGGTTTCTTTAAACAAATTGCATCAGATTTAGAACTATTTAATTTTTTAACATATTTTGTGATGAAAAATACAAGTCTGTAATTTTGTACCTGAAGTCAGCCTCCAGGCACAGCGACAGTTTTGATATTGAAAATTATTTTAATAGATTTCTCATGGCATGTGTTGAACTATGGTGTTATGGAAATAAATGGATGTATAAATTTACAAACTGTAGAATGATAAAATCTTTCAGGATTTTAAGGTTTCTCATAGGAATCTTTGAGATATATTATTCCACTAGCTGAAGCAAAAAAGGTATTTCATATAATTACATGAGTTGCTAAATTGTATAAAATACTATTTATTTCACTGAGATTATGGACAATATAGAACTAGAATAAAGAGCATACCAAAGAGATATTTTACATATGCATTTATTTTTCCTTAGAAAGCTAAAAGGAGTATATTAATGGTGAAAGTTGTTACTCGTTATGAAAACAAATAAAGAGGTTTGAAAATCATAGAACTCCCCTTTTAGCAATTGTCGTTGGTAAGTCACTGAGGCAATTCTGATTCTGTTTCATTTTTTCCCTAATGGAAGCAATGCCTCTTCTCACATTACTTAGACAACTTCATCACTGATAAAAGTTCTTTGGTTTGAAATATACTGGGAATAAATTGACATATTTACACAGATGTTATTAATTTCCAATAATATTTTAGAGAAATATAAACATGAGAATAAAGACACAGAAAGAGTAGTCCTAGGAAGTATTTTAAGAAATGTGTTCTGTGGTTATTACCTTCTCTGGTTTTTCTTTTATAGTGTAAGACATATGCCTGTGTTTTGGAGAGTCATCTTATGGGACTTACCATCGACTTTAGCATGGGCTTTGTCTGTTTTGATGCTGCCACAAAGGTAAAGTTCTAAGACTTTTTTCCATAAAACTATTATTCTTCCTTGTTTTTCAATAATATTTTGAGACAAGTAGTACATCCTTAAAATGTCCTTCTCTTTGCTTTAGAAACAGATCATCTCTTGTCAAATCTCTCACGCTTTAGTTTGGTTTAAATTCACGACTGATTTTTAATTATTTGAGAAGTTGTATTCTTCACATGCTTGCTATTGAAAAATCAATACCAATATCAATCTGAAACAAGCATCAGATCTTCATTCTTTAATTTTACATGAAAGCCCACACTGAGTGAGTTTGATGTTTCTTTTGCTGCTGTGTCCTTGGTTTTGAGAAGAAATAATCTTCTTTGTTTTAAGGTGATCTATGAGCTTTGAAAATAACCTTCCATTCTCTTCTCTTGTTTTATGGGTGGAACTGTGTGCCATTACAGCAATTTCCAGTTTATGTTTTATATGTTTTTGTTCAGGTGTCTGTAAAAAGATAAATCAACCGTAGTCTGCATGTCTCATCCATCAGTTTTTTCTGTCATCCTTAAAAAAGCTCAGTACAACTGATGAAAGAGTTTGGTTTATCCAGTGAATAGTATTGCATCAATTTCCAGATGATATTATTGCAAAGTCCAAATCTCAGTAAAATCATTGATAGCCTGTTGAAAATTGCATTAATTGTAAGTACTAAAATGTAAGCAGGCTTTACTGCTACTACTTGGCACTGCTGTTATGTGGGAATGTGAAATCTCTCTTCTAAGTTACACCACTCCTCAGTATTTGTTTTTCTTTGAAAGACTGCAACATTGCTGCCAGCAATTGCTGAAAATGCCCTTTTGACTCTAGAATATGTTCCTATGCTCCATCTTAAGTAAACTCTACCCACCACATTACTCTGCTAGTCTTTACCCTTTTATTCCTTCCACTCTATTCTACAGTTTGTTTGCTCAAGTAGTGGTGAGTTTGAAATCAAAATATTCATGTATATATGTTTTTGTTAAGCAAATAATCTTGAATGATTCATCAGTGAAATGTGACTATGAGTTTAGAAGGTATTACGCAAAAAGTCAGCGCAACAGAATTAAAATGCAGTGGCTCAGTTAAAAAAACCCAACCAAACACACAGTTTTCTCAACTCTCCAAAAATATTTTATATATATAATACTTATGTATTATAATACATATAGTATTATAGTATCATAGAATAGTTTGGGTTGGAAGGGACCTTAAAGATCATCGAGTTTCAACCCCCCTGCCATGTGCCAGAACACCTTCCACGAGACCAGGTTGGTCAAAGCCCCATCCAATCTGGTCTTGGACACTGCCAAGGATAAGGCATCCACATCTTCCTTGGGCAAGCTGTTCCAGTGCCTCACCACTTTCACAGTAAATTTCTTTTTTATATCTAACCTAAATTTCCCCTCTTTCAGTTAGCACCAATTATTCTTTGTATTGTATGTATTGTATTTTATGTTAGAAGAAAGCATAAATAGCACTATGAATAAAAAGAAAAGGTACTGTTTTGTTAGGTAATCAGGCATTAGGCAGTGTGAGATAAGGATGGCAACTGCATTAGAAAAGAAACAATACAGTAGAAAGCAACATAATCTCTTGCCAAGTGACCCCTGCAATTAAAATTGTCAAACCATAGGGTGAAAACTTGTCTCAAATCTGTTCCAAGTATGTCAACCAATTATCTATATCTTATTAATGTTTACATGTACATTTGTGAATTAATCTAACCCACAAATCCTAACAGGTGTCCCATGAATGACAAAAACATTATTTAAATGTCATACTGTTCATGAAAAAGACACTTACATATAAGTTTTTATAAGTTCAATGATGTTTTACAATTTGTATTTGAAAAATCAATACAAACTACTATCTTTTCACTTTCACCAATGAGGTATCTACAGCTTCTTGGGGAAACCTGTTCCACTGACTCACTACCATCGTCATAAAAATTGTCTTCCTTCTATCCAGTCTAAACTCTACCTTCTTCTAGTTTAAAAACATTATCCCTTGTCCTGTCACTGTAGGCCTTGGTAAAAACTCTTTCTCCATTTTTTTGTATAAGCTGCCTTTAAGTACTGAAAAACAGCAATAAGATCTCCCTACAGCCTTCTCTTCTCCAGCCCAAACAGCCCCAAGTCTCTCAGCCTCTCTTCAGCACCAACCCTCTGATCATCTTAGTGGTCCTCCTCTAATATCGGTTCGCTTCTGTTGTTTTGGCGCTGCTCATACTAAATTCAGCCACTGTTTTTTGGGTAGAGCTTAACTCAAGGCCATATTCTATAGGCTTCAGAGTTCACTTTCATATTGAACAATTTGTTCAGTGTGTTTCTCACTTCTCACAGAATAACACTGCAAATGCAAAATGTTTTAGTGAATTCAAAGAAGGTCTTGAACAAGTACTTGGAGGACAGATCTAATAGGTATCGTTAAATGTTTTTTGTTACTATCTATTTATGGCACTTACATGTTTCCCTGAACACAGAGATCTTCAGGAACGAAGTAGTTTTTGAGGACAGCTGAGAAGTACTGTCTTATATTTTGTTGCAGTGGTGTCTTCAGTAAGTCTTCAAGCAATTTCAATCTGATCCTTAGCATTGTGCTCATGGTATTTTTAGGATTTCTTCTTAATCGCTAATGAACTGACTAAAGTGTCTTTAAAAGTGCATAATCACTAATAAACTGAAGTGAAGGAAGCCAAGTTCTTTAACTCATGATTTTAACAGTTATTCAGCCATTCAAATATCCCAGTTATGTAAGCAATACAACAATATTTAAATTGTTTCTTCCTCTTATGTTCCAAGTAGGTTTATAGGTTTTGTCCAACATGCCTGACAAATTGCAGTCAAAATTTCACAAACGTTCTAAACTCCAAACTCACTACCAATTTTCATGAAGAAGTTTATAGAGGGTAATGGCTGTCATTATTCTTATGGTTTCCAGACAAAAGCTGTGCAACCCTGTGTGGCTTGTTTCCTTGCTTATTGTCATTTAATCTTTATATAATACTTAACTGTGTAAGTTAAAATTAGTGCTTAAAACTTGTCATCTGTGCTAAATGTATTTCAAGTCAAACATATCATAATTAGATAAAAACATTGTTTCTGTGTCTACACAGACTGATAAATATGAGTACACAAAGTATTAAACTGAGTTATTCAGAACAAATCTGTACTGTGATGTGATTGTAATAGCACTGACATAAATCATAGCTGTTTCTGCTGCATATTCCCTGCTTTCTCTTATTCATTTTCTGACTGATAGCTCTTAGAGTCACCAGTACTTTGTCATTTAGAGCATTTGGTATGTTTCTCTATTGCTATTGTTGTTTATAATCAACCATTGTAATAGAAAACACAAAACCAGTTTTTAAGACTGCCTAGTTTAATCAGATTCTTCCAACATTTCAGAAAATAATTTCTTAATTCAAGTAAACAGTTTGTAAAATACCAAATATAATTTTGGACACAAAATAATTTTTCACCCTTAACATTAAAAAGCAGTATCCATATATTTGTGCCCTTGTTCTTCTGTAGCATTTTCCAGAGTCAGAGCTCCAGTGCAAGACGTCAGCTCTTTTTTTTTACAAATGGTGTATGGTATGAAAACAAACTCTGACATACAAGCCAAGCAGGCATTGGCCAACGTTTGATTAAGTTTTCTGATACAGTCCTTCATTGGCAGTAGTTATATACCTGGAGTCAAAAAGCCACCTACTTCCTGTGTTGGCATACATATAAGTTTAAATCTGATCAACGGGGAGTTTCCCCACAGCATCTTTTCCGCTGAGGACTTTTTTAAAAAAAACCCTAATATCCACCAGCTTTAATACAATTTCATTTGCTTTATTTGAAATACAGGATGTCAAATAACATCCTCTTAATGAACTTCCTCTTTCTTCCTTGCTGGTATTCTATAAAAAGTGTTTTTACTTAATCTTTGTGAATATCATTTAGATATTTTCCTTTCTCTTGACTGCCTAATCACGTTTCCCAGATTCTGTTTAGTTACTCCTTGCACTGTAAGGTGTCTTAGTACACAGCATCTATGCCAGATATAATTTTTTATTTGAGATATTTCCCATGCTAAATGTTTTGTTTGTTTGTTTTTAAACTATGAAAATTCTAAAAAGGTGCAAAAGGTTAGTTTGATCTAACTTGATCTTACAAATTATAAACCAAATTTTACCGTAGGTCATTTTTGCAGCATTGTATATCAATGTCTACTGGAGAAAACATTTTCCCAAAGTCCTGCATAATTGCAGCACAGCAATTCAGGTCCTAAATTTGTCTAACATTAGCCAGCATATAGACATCAATGTTTTAATGAGCAAATGTAATTCTTTTGAGGACAATATATGTTAAGTATGGAGATACACAGATATTATGATAAGCATTTATAAATATGGTTTTGCAGCCAGTATAGTCACATTTAGAATTAAGTATAGAGACCGATAAGTTATACAGAATAACAAGACATGTACAGAAGTCCATCTAACTACTAATCTGTAGGTGATCCAATGTATAAAACTACTTACTGAAGTGGCATTCTACCTTAGTTTTAATGTGCTTCTAATAAAAAAAAAAAAGACTATGCTGTATGGTTGAATATGCGTAGGCATATATGTTATAAGTGTTTCTGTTTATAATGATGTATTCCTTGAAATAGTTTTCTATAATGTGCATATTTGCATCATAACTTCTATGAATAATACAT
>VWZG01013347.1:16359-33968 GCA_013396735.1 Grallaria varia | reverse complement strand
TATATAAGTATGTGTATATATATATATATATATGTATATATCTATGTTTGTGTGAATATACATTGGAATATACCTACCTGTACAGAGCTATGACTGTATTCCATCACATTTACTGCTCATTAAACCAACAGTCAAAATTATATATTTGTCATAAGAGAAAAAAAATCATCCCTTGTAGGACAGAACATAAATTAAGGTGCTGCTGAATTATATGGTGGTGCTAGTACAAAGTAACAAAAAGCTCCACAATGGCCCATGAGGCTCATATCAACAAAGCTCAGTGTACTTGTCCTCTGTTCTCTTGCAGAAACCTGGTACACTTCATCAAAAAAGAGAATACACTGTAAACAATAAATAGCATTGCAAATATATTTAATTTGGTTTTTATACTGAAAGGCTGCTAAATCACACAGAACAATAGTTATTCGAATTTCTTTAGGAACAAACTCTATGTTTGCCAGGGATGCATACCTTATGGTCTGTCTCTTCATACAACTAATACATGTACAACATATTACAATAAAACAGCATGCAAAACCCCTCTTGATTCCCAAAGTTCGGTAATAGAGAAGGCAGAAGGAAATTAGGCTCACTTCAAGATAGAGATTTAATGATGTAACCCCTGTGAAAAAATTTTTTCCATGCTTACAAGTTGAAATGCTGAAAAAATAGCTACTACAACTATAATATAAGCCATCAAGCATAGTTCATACAGTTTTATGTTCTGTGGCTAGAAACAAATGTTGGTAGGTCATCCAACAGTACCCAGCAAATAAACTGTAGTCTCTTAGCATTCTATGTAATTTCAGTAATGGACAAGAACAGTTATTTTGTAAGGGCTGACTGTCTTGCTTTTCCC
Organism: Grallaria varia; assembly: GCA_013396735.1. Lineage (NCBI taxonomy): Eukaryota > Metazoa > Chordata > Aves > Passeriformes > Formicariidae > Grallaria > Grallaria varia. The sequence goes on along the minus strand of VWZG01013347.1, from coordinate 33,109 downwards.
CTTTGTCTCATTTTTGTTCTTTATCCTCTATGTCCTCCCCTGTCTTTCCCTTTACAGTTATAAAGCTGCAGCAGTTGACAAAGGAAATTGCCTTGGACCATAATTCTTTTGTAGTAAGGCACTCTCCAGAGATCTGTAACACAGTAGAACTGAGCATGAACAAGATCCTAATCCTACACAGTTCCCTACTGCTGCTATAAGTCTAAAGTGTCACTTTGCAAGAATGCAATCTTTCTCAATTAGCTATGAGACAAACAGACAAATTAAGGTGTATCCCAGGTGCCTGAAGACCCAATTACTTTTATTCTTGAAAACAAGGACCTCCAAGGCATCTGCTCTTGATTTAGTTTAACTTGTAGGAGTTTTGCTTATCTTAGTCAGATGACAAACAGCATTAGCTTGAAAAGTGCCCATTAATGTTTTGCATAATTCTGTAATATATATAATATAAAAAATGCCTTAAAAACCTAAAAAGAATAATAATTCAATCTGTCAGAGTATCAAGAAAAAGAAGACAATGTTGAAAAAGTACAGCTACTGCTTTTTGAAGATGTGAAGGAAAAGACAGCAGAGGGATTTGCAGGAACTAGGATTTGAAAAGAGACCTCTGACATCTTTTTCTTAATAAAGATGGTTTCTTTGTTTACTCCACCGTTTACAGGTGGTCTGAGATGTAGCTATCTAATCATTATAAAACACTGACAGATTCTTTCAGGTTTTTTCTAAGCATCCTACTGAAGGCCGAACTTCTTTTGCTATTACACAATAAACCCTGTATAATTCATGTCAGTGGAAAGTATAAAGAAAACATATATTCATAGAGTCATAGAATATCCTGAAGTGCAAAGGATCCACAAAAATCATCCAAGTCCAGCTGCTGGCCCTGCACAGGACAGCCCTAAGAATCACACCGTGTGCCTGAGAGCATTGTCTAAACATTTCTTGAACTCTGTCAGGCTTGGTGCTGTGACCACTTCACTGCAGAGACTGTTCGAGTAACCAGCTCCTCTCTTGGTGAAGAATGTCTTCCCAATATCCAACTTAAACCTCCCCTGACTCAGCTTCATGCCATTCCTTTGGGTTCTGTCACTGGTCACCAGAGAGAAGAAATCAATGCCTGCACTTCCTCTTTCTCTCATGAGGGAGCTGTAGGCTGCTGTGAGGTTTTCCCTCAGTCTCCTCTTCTCCACCTGAACAAGTGAAGTGACCTCAGCCACTTCTCAAGTGGCTTCACTGGAGGTGAAATGATGTCATTGCAGTGTGTGGTGGAAACACTACTGCACAAGTTTGTAAAGTCTTTCTGCAAGAACAGATTTGGTCCATGGTGCATAATCCAATATAGAAGATGTAAGACTGTTAAATAATAAATTGAAGGTAGTTCATCACTGAAACCATAGGAGACAAATTAAATCTGTTCTTGTTGGCCATTTCTATGTTGACAAAACACAGCTTTTCTTTCCTAGTGCCAATGCATAGTGCCCTCTATATCCATCCTAAATCATGTAGCTATCACAGAGCCATGGACTAGTTGCTCACATTTCTGTGCATATTCCTTAGATCATAGTTAGTAAAAATACAGTCACTATTTATTCTGTAATCTTTTGGTGATCCAGTCTCTGTTTAGGGTAAAACAACTCCCAGACCCAAAACAAAGCAAAACCTCTAACTAATGTTCCCAGTCATAGCCTAGACTAATTATGTATTCCCACACTTCTGATGCCATTATCTCGATGATTTTGTCTGAGGTCATATCATCAAAATAGTATGTGGTTTAGTCCAGGATTCTGGGAACGAGTAGCAAACTTACATATAATATGAATGGGAAAGTATTTTCTAAGGTCCCTTGCTGAATATGTTCTAGATTTAGCACTAAGGCTAATAATAGAAGCAAGATCATTTTCTTTATTTGTGTGACTGTGGGAAACACCAGCACAGTATTACAGGTATAGAAGTCAGTAGCTTTTCTTTCATGTGTCATTTATGTATTTCTTTTACGTCCCAACTATAAAATAAAAATATGCAGGCAGAGAGCATCCATGGGTAATTATAGCCAAATAACACTAGCAGAAGATAATAGGTAGTAATTTGGTTGCAAATACTAGAACAAATGAGTCCTAGATGATTACTTATAAATAAAATATTTCTCATTAAAAAGTATTGGTGGAGAATCTTGGTCCCAGATATGTCACAGGAAAAAAAAATCCTATTAATTTCAGTGAATACAGGATTTTGCTTTTTGATGATTTCTTATTACAATAATTTAATAGCATCTCAAGAGAAGTCTTAAATCTAATTTGTCAGCTTGTCTGCACTGTTTATTTGTTTGTATTGCATTCTGGTATTCTTTGAAATTAACTTTATTAAATGATATAAAATGCAAAAAACAGCCTAAGCAATCTATGAATAATAACTGGGAAAGGACTTACATGTTATTGGTTGTTTTCAATTTTATGCATATTACATACTGTCTTTGTTCAGAAATTGTCTTCTTACAGTGCATTTCCCAAAACATGGATTAATTATGTCAGATTTTCTGCAAGCACACTATAAGTATGGAAATTGTGAAGATGGTGGTATTTTCAGTATATACTAATACTTTGATCCCCATTTTTTGGATTGGACTGCTTGCTGTTCAAAAGTTCAGTCTTTACTCATTGAATGATAAATCACTTTTAAAGGCAATAAATAGTTCATATTAAGTTCTCATCTTGGTCTTCCATCAGGGCATCATAAGGATGTGTGCCTCAACTTGAAAAGTGTCTCAGAGTCCTCATGAGTATCTCATGCCACTCCCACAAGGGAATCTTTTCTAATTTGGTTGCATTTTGTGCTTTAAAAGGAATTAGCACCTGGTCTGCCTGTCAAGTCTATTTAGGGTATACAAAAATTTATTGCTTCCTAAAATGCTATATATAGTCCTATAAAATATTCTCAGTTATGCACAGTTACTGAGAATTATACAAAGAAAGTACTTGAAGAGAACAGGCTGCTTTTACCTTAAAAGAAGCCCTATTGGAATATATTATAGAGTGTTGAGCTTGGTAACACTGTACCTTCAAACCACTAAGGACTTCTGCTTATATTTTATAATTTATGAAAACTGATTTAGGAATAATTTATATGACACAATTTGTGAAAAAGCCAGCGTGTTTTACAAATGTACTTAATGCTTAGAAGTCCATATATATATATATATATATAGGTACAAAGTTATAACAACCTATGCTAACTCTCTGAGCCAAGCATTCAGCAAATGGTTCTGAGGAACGGTGATATTCAAAAACATGAAAAAATCATTACAGTGGCAGTGAAGTAAATCAGTATCCCCAAGAGTACCTATTTCTAATGCAGGAGAATTAGCCTTAAAAACTAGAATTCAGAGCAGTCACCATAGTGAGCACTATGATACTGAAGTCAGCCCTCAGGTACGTGAAAGATAACAAAATGTGAAACTCTCTGTCTCGTGTTTATGTCACTGCTGTAGTTGCACATCTGTGTGAAACTCAGTGCTTAGGTCAGTGCGTCTGGTCTCTCCTTTCTTTCTTTGGCACTATGAAGTAGTCATTGTAAGAAGGATAGTTCTGGTTCCTGTTGACTGCTTATATATTTTGCAGTAAAGAAAATGAAAAGAAGGAAAAAACCCCAAAAACACGCTCATAACATATGAAACAACAAGAGGAAGTAATCCAGCATTCCCAAGACACTGTACTTTAAGGGTGATGCCACTGCAGTCACAGCATTCTGCATCACCTTGTACATCTCCTACAAGTGCAAAATGTGTAGTTCTGGCCACACAAAGCAGCACTTCAGTTTCTTTGGTAGGAGAAAGGGTCTTACTGGGCATATACTTAACTAATTTACACAGTTTTTGCCATCTGAAATCTGAACATCTAGTTTAAGTAGTTTAAGCTAGTTGTTATACTTTTAATGTAGCATGGTATATTAAAATAGAAACATGTCCAGAGTCTATCAGAGAGAAGTTTTTCCCAGTTTAAACCAGGAACTGTTATTCAGAGATTCTCTAAAGCAAGGAAATAGCCTGGGTGACTAGCTTGAAATGCTTTGCATTCCTGATTTAATAACTTCAAACTCACAACATTTCCCCACTCTTTTTTTTGCAAAAAGAGCCCTCCCTCATGTGGAAAGGAACAGATAATTTTTTTGTGTGGGAATCCTTTCATGCCTTGTCAATAGCATTTTTATTCCTTACACTTTAGTTGAAGAGTAAGCATCTCTGTAAAGAGACTATCAGTTCTAGAAGCTTGTTTTGATATCCTGATGGCTGAAGTGCAGTTTTATTTGAATTAATCCTCTCCACACTATAGACTTGATTTTTCATGTACTTAAGTAAGAGCCATTGCTAAGTAGGAGTCTCCAGAATTATGTTATGCATAAATTGAAGTGTGTTCCTGAGTCATAACTGTGGTTTGGTGACATTCTCCTTCATCTGAGTGGGAATGAAGTGCATGGTAAAACTGCATGGAAGCGTCAAAATGCTGCAGTTCTATAGATCCTTCATCTTCACTTGAACTTAATCTGATTGGGAATAAGGTCAGTGTAGTGGGTTGACCCTGGCCAGATTCCATGAACTCATTAAATCCCTTTCTGCAACTAGGCAGAAGGGAGAGGGGTCATCCACCCACCACCCTCATGGGCAAAAAACAGACTCAAAGTGAGATAATACCTAAATTTATTACTAACAGGATAAATGCTAAACTAAATAGTNTGACTAGCTTGAAATGCTTTGCATTCCTGATTTAATAACTTCAAACTCACAACATTTCCCCACTCTTTTTTTTGCAAAAAGAGCCCTCCCTCATGTGGAAAGGAACAGATAATTTTTTTGTGTGGGAATCCTTTCATGCCTTGTCAATAGCATTTTTATTCCTTACACTTTAGTTGAAGAGTAAGCATCTCTGTAAAGAGACTATCAGTTCTAGAAGCTTGTTTTGATATCCTGATGGCTGAAGTGCAGTTTTATTTGAATTAATCCTCTCCACACTATAGACTTGATTTTTCATGTACTTAAGTAAGAGCCATTGCTAAGTAGGAGTCTCCAGAATTATGTTATGCATAAATTGAAGTGTGTTCCTGAGTCATAACTGTGGTTTGGTGACATTCTCCTTCATCTGAGTGGGAATGAAGTGCATGGTAAAACTGCATGGAAGCGTCAAAATGCTGCAGTTCTATAGATCCTTCATCTTCACTTGAACTTAATCTGATTGGGAATAAGGTCAGGTACTCCGGGATTTTTCCTGCCCATCTAAGGGTCCTTGTTAATGCTACATCTCTCTCCTGGCCTCTCCATACATCAACAGAGAAGAGAAAGATGATAGCTCCTTTCCTTGATTGTTTTCTCCTGAGATAAAGAGACAATCAGTGCCCTTTACATTTCTCATATTGGAAATGACAAGCTTAAATAGATTTGTTGTTCCTGAAGAAAGGCAATGGTCTTGATCTTCTGGCAAGATTTGTCGAGTTACATAGATCTTTTAAAAAAATGGCATTTACAAAGTAGGTAGGAATATGGCCACCTGAATGGTATACTGGATTGTTTTGTTTTATTTTGTTTTGAACTCAAGATATGAGTAAGTATCATTGATCAAACAGGGTCAAAGTAATAGCACACACCTAGAAATGAGGGAAGATATTCTATTTTCCACAGAACAGATTGGTGGCCTCAGGAGAACAACATTTGAAACAAATATATTTTCTCATAAATTGTCAAATTCCTGTAGTCTATATGAAACTGAATGTTCTTAATTCTGTTTATGGCAGATGGGAGTTCACCTGTCACATACACACAGAGAATGGAAGTGATGCTGAGAGTAGGTGTGTGTTTTTTATCTGTAAGGGGCAACTATATAGGGAGAATTTTGGAGAAAAATTCTAGCACTTTCTCTGTGTATTGTGCACAGTTTAGATGGTGTCTTTTTTGTTTCTTTCTTCTTTAGGTTACTAAGACAAACACAGTAAACTTTATTTAGCTTGGTGCAGGTGTGATATTCTTGCCAGTCATTAACATGAATAGATCAACATGTCGTGAAGCAAAGGGGGCTGCATAGATTTAGGACAGAATTTGATTTCCCTTATATTCTATTTAATTCCCAGTAGATACTAAATCATTCATAGATATAGACAAAGGGCACAGATGGAAGTGTCATCCTATGCTCCTGAGAGGAAATAATTTACAAACCCTTAGACAAAAGGGTTGCCTTAAGTTTCTGTCTTGTCCAGTGCCTGTGAAATTAATGTCTTCTTGAAGTAACAGCACAATGGGACTGATATTTTATTCTAATTGTTTGAAATAATTTTTATACTAATTATCTGAAATACTACTAGAATCACAATGAAAAATTTTAATGCTCCAAAACACCCGAAGGGTATGGGGATATTTTTAAATGAGGCTGAAAAGATTATGACAAAAAGTAGAACTTTTCCAATTTTAAGCAAAGTAGTTGAAATGGGGTTTTTTTCTACATAAGTCCACATTAGATACATTTTTAAAAAAAAGATGTTTTTCTAGACAGCTGTAAATTTTATTAATTGGATGCTTATTCTGTAGAGCAATCTGTCTTTTTTTCAACAAGGCACAATGTAATTCATAATATAATTACTTGAAAGGCCGCTGATACGGTAAGAATTAATGATCTGCTGAAATTCTTCATTAGAGCTTTCATAAATAAACTCAAAATATGTTCTTATGACATAGTTTTCTTTTGTTACTTTATAATTTAAAAATAGATATTTGTTTTTAATTTGATATACCCTTTATGTTAATATTAGATTTTTCAATGTGGAGAGGGAAAGAGCAGACTTGTATATCAGATCATCACTTCAGACAGAGTAGAGAGTCTATGGATTGTCAGTGGGGAAAAAAAATCTTTTTTTTTTGAAATGACAATGAATTTATAATCCTTCTCTTTTCTGATTAATCAGTATTAAATATAAATAAAGGAATGTCAGTGTAAATTTCACATATGTATTTTGACAGATGTGAATCAAATACTGTCAAAGTATAGTACATCCATATAATCAAAGGGACAGCTGACCACAGAACACTACATTCATTTAATTATGTACCATAGAAGGGTTGAAAGTGCTCTTGGAAGGAGATCAGCTATCTGATCAACTGTCTAATACAATTTTCAATGACAACTGATTTTTTATGTTTTGGGGTTTTGTTTTTTTTTTTTTTCCTTTAGGCTGTGCTTTGGAGGTACAAGTTTTCCCAGCTCAAAGGTTCTTCAGATGATGGGAAGAGCAAAATCAAGTTTTTGTTCCAAAACCAAGATACTAAACAAATTGAAGCAAAGGTAAAAACAATACATTGTTTGTATAAAGGCAATGTACAATTTTCAAAACAGATAAGGTAGTGAAGGAGTATAATAAACTAAGTTACCTTGAAATATTAGATTAACGCACAAAGAATGCAAAGTAAAACAAAGAAATTGAAGTAAACTGAATCAATTACTTGGACTTTTTTCTAGTTTAAAGTTTTTTGAAAGGTGTAATTAGTTTAAAAATTCACAACATACTGGACTTGCTATATATGGTTTAAGGCACAATTGCCAACATTCTTCTTTGTCATTTTGATAAAGCTAGCTGAGAGCTTGAGTGCTCTGTTTTTCACCCTGTACTCGTATCATGACAAAATAGTGCAAAATATATCCTTGTCAACCCAGGGACAAAACTTAGCAAAGGTATAAAAATCTGTTTTTATTTAGAAAATGATTTTTTTAAGAAAAAAAATGTGGATTAAACACATATTCCCATACAAGATTGAATCTTTCTGTCTGTGTCCAATGCAGAATCAGAAAAGATGAACTTTCAGTTGTGCTTTTGATTCAAGAGCTCAAGAGTTAATACATGAAAACAGTAACTGTGAGAGATTTACGCTTACTTTGATTTATGTCTTTTGAGAATAGGACATTTACTGTCCCAATGTGTGTGAGAAGTGATCTCCCCAGGTCTTTGATAATTGAAACTGCTTTACAGTCAAAGCTCTTTTTGACTAGAATCACAATTTTAGTGTAAACCTAAAGGCCATTTGTCCATCTTTAAGCCTTACTTTTGAATTAGTTCCTATAAAATTTTTCCTGACCATGTCAGGGAAAAAATTGCTGACTGAATCTGATAACAACCCAGTTGCATGAGCAAAAAAATAAAATAGTTAAATAAATCGTCTAAAAGTGCTAAATACATACAGTATAATGAATTATGTAAAGAAAAAATACATTGTTTTGGGGACACTTATGAGTTTAAATACCAGTAACTACATTAAGCAGCTATTTTTCCTTCCTCTATATTTCTTTATGTTTGGTGTTAATTACTTTCTACCCAGAAGTTTTTTTCTTGATTTTGAATGTTTAACTCAATAAAGGTATGTAAAAGTAATCATTAAGTCAGCAGCAATGAAATGTGGTGACTATGGCTTTCAATACCTTCATGTTCTACTCCATCTCAAATATTTTCTTGCTTCTGATTTCCTTCAGAAATAGTTTTAATATACTTTTTCACCCATATTAAGAAAATGCAACCTAATTTAATGTCATGTGAATTATTTTCTCTTAAGGAAATAATTCTAAACTTTTATCACAGAATCAACTAGGTTGGAAAAGACCTCTGCAGTCATCAAGTCCAACCTATGACCTAACACCACCTTGTCAACTAGACCATGGCACTAAGTGCCACATCCAGTCTCTTCTTAAATACCTTCAGGGACTGTGAATCCACCACCTCCCTGGGCAGCCCATTCCAATGCCCAGTCACTCTCTCTGTAAAGAATTTATTCCTAATGTCTAACCTAAACCTTCCTTGGCACAGCTTACAACTGTGCCCTCTTGTCCTACTGCTGGTTGACTGGGAGAAGAGACTGATACTCACCTGGCTAAAACCTGCTTTCAGGTAGTTGTAGAGTTAAAGGTCTCCCCTGAGCCTCATCTACTCCAGGCTAAACAACCCCAGCTCCCTCAGCCACTCCTCATCGCACTTCTGCTCCAGTCCCTTCACCAACCTCACTGCCCTTCTCTAGACCTGCTCCAGTACCTCAATATGCTTCCTAAATTGGACACAACACTTGATGTGCAGCCTGACCAGTGCCAAGTACAGGGGAGGAATCACTTCCTTGGTCCTTCTGGCCACACTATTTCAGATATTGGCCTTCTTGGCCACCTGCACACACAGCTGGCTCATTTTCAGTTTCCTCTTGATCAGTACCCCCAGATCCCTTTCTGCCTGGCTGCTCTCCAGCCACTCTGTCCCCAGCCTATCGTGCTACTGGGGATTGTTGTGACCAAAATGCAGGACCTGGCACTTGGTCTTGTTAGACCTCATACCGTTGGTTTTGGCCCATCTACCCAGCCTGTTGAGGTCCCTGTGTAGAGACCTCCTACATTCCAGCAGATTGACACTCCCCCCCACCTTGGTTCCATCAGCAAATTTGCTGAGTGTAGACTCTATCCCCTCATCCAGATCATCAATAAAGGTATTAAAAGGACTGGGCCCAACACTGATCCCTGGGGAACACCACTAGTGACTGGCCACCAACTGGATGCAGCACTATTCACCAACACTCTCTGGGCCCTCCTATGAAGAATGAAAGTCAAGTTGTTCTGATATCTGTCTGCTATTGCTGTCATATTAACACATGATTTTAGGACTGAAGAAAATTCACAGGAGTCTAAGAATGGAACAGGGTTGGGTTTCTTGTTTGGTTTTGCTTGTTTTGGGGTTTTTTGGTTGGTTGGTTTTCTTAAGTTGGTAAAACTAGAATGTATTTTTAATACTGAATTAAATTTTAAAAAAAGATAAAAAACAAAGTATGAAATCTAGTTTTTGAAGAAGAAAATAGTTTTCATGAAAATATTTTCCAGTTTTAAATTATATCTGTCATGCAAATCACTTTGTTGTCCCTAGAGATATCCTGCCTGGTACTTTTATTTTTCCTATTGTTATTCCACTCAAGTTGAATAGAACTTTATTTCTAGAAAATTCTGCCTACCTTTTATTAAGGTAGAAATTCAACCTTATGAAGGCAGAATATTACTGAAACTTGCTAGCATGCTTATTAATATGCTGTCGTGTTCCCTAGATGCTTCTCTTTACTATAAATTTAAACTTTCACGTTAATCAATTTGGGAAAAAAATTGTTGCTCTTATTTAATTTTCTTGGTGATCAAAGCATATCAACTATATTGTGATTAAAGATGTCAGGTTATATTCTCTTTGGAAGGTACTATGGCATTTACAATAAGCACTTCTATCAGTTCCGATTTTTTTTGCATATTAAGTATGTTGCTTAATTAAGAAATGTAGATAAACGTGGCTATAAAATGAATGTGAAGGTTCTTAAGTTCTTTTGAACACTCAGTGGTTTGCTTAAAATTCTATGGATAACCCCCTTCAGCAGCCTTTAAGCCTTTCATAGATGTAGAGCATTATTCAGCGCGAGAAGAGGTGGAACAGTCCAGCCTCAATTTTTTCACTTTACATTACTGAGTTAGAGGTATAGCTATTTGTGGAACTGTTGTATCATTAGGATATGTTAATCAGATTTTCAGAAACGTTTGTAATGCCAGATTTCATGTATACTGTATTCAGGCTTCGTTTGGAATCTGACGACTGAAATTTTGTAAAACATCTGTTAAAGGTTGTGATGAATATTCATGGCCACAGTTATCATCACCTGTTAAATGCAACTCTGTTTTTCAGATGACCTGGAAACCCACTGATTTAAGGGGAAATACAGTATAACATTTTCTTTATGATTCTGCTTTTTTTTCCAGTTCTGTTACATGGTGGGGGATGGGGGGGAATAATCAGAATGTAGTGAAATGAGACCTCACAGCAGAGCACAAGACCAAAAATCTGAGGAGCCATTCCACCACTGTAGTAGGGCTGTTCACCTCTGCATTCCCAAGTAGTGTGTAAGCAGGGCATGGCAGGTAACTTTCAAGGCACCTCAAATCCTGTATTCAGTTTTGAGCCACCAACTACAAGAAGACAGTGAGGTAGAAGAGCATGTCCAGAGAAGGGCAACAGAGCTGGTGAAGGGTCTGGAGCACAAGTCTTACAAGAAGCATATGAAGGAGCTGGGATTGTTTAGCCTGGAGGAAAGAAGGCTCAGGGATGACCTGTCCATCTCTAAAACTACCTGAAAGGAGATTGTAGCAAGGTGGAGGTCAGTCTGTTCTTGTAACAAGCACAACAAGAAGAAATGGCCTCAAGGTACACCAGGGGAGGTTTAGATTGAATATTAGTAAAAATTTCTTCACCAAGAATGTTGTCAAGCACTGAAACAGTTTGCCCAGGGAAGTGGTAAGTCGTCATCCCAGGATTTATTTAAAGGATGTGTATATGTGGCACCTGGGGACATTGTTTAGTGGTAGGACTTGTCAGTGTTGGGCTAATGCTTGGACTCAATGGTCTTAAAAGTCTTTTCCAACCTAAATGATCCTGTGATTCTATACCATTCCTTCACAGAAAAATATGACTTATCAAAATCCGAATGCTTCCTGTCTGCCTTCATTTATGAGGTGTGTGATACATTTTGTGTATCTCATGCTATCTCAGATGTGTGTGATTATGGCACGTTGCGCCTTTGTGATAATACCCTTTAGCTCTAGAACACTTATTCATGATCTACAGAATTAAGAGCATCAGAGTGCTTAGCTATTGAATTGTGATCCAAAATTCAGATAAATTTGTTATTATTCGAGAAACGCATTCCAACTTGTATCTACACATTACTTGGGAAAAAAAATATGTATGTGTCAGCATTTTAAGGTTTAGCCATACTGTCTTCATAATTGTCCAGCATCTCCCCTGTATTCTGGTGGAATATACACAGATAATCGCTGAAAATGTTAGAAGAATCGAGGTAAAATATGTTTTGGGGAAAAGTCCATTCATTAGTTAGATTTTTGTTGTTGTTCTTGTTGTTGAGAAACACACTTTCTGAATTTATATTCCTAAGTGAAAGTGACTTCACTGACACTGAATTACTGGTTTTTTATAATACTGTCAAAATTTTTTGCAGTGCACTTCATGCATGACTTAACAAAATTCAAAATGACTTGCTTTGAAACACACAACATGTGCTATGGATTTAGTTACAGCTTAACTTATTACTCGGTATACTTCTTGTCAACTTTAAAATAATTTTAGGTATTTAAACATTACAAATACTGCCTTTTATTTTCTGTAGAGATTTCGTAGTGATACTTTTGTTTGGCCTCTCTTTAAATTACATCATGTTACTGTAAAGATATATAAAGTAGAATAAGTGTTTCCTCATAGATTTAAACAGTTCTAGTCTGAAAAATCTGAACAATAATTACCATAGATCACACCAGTGGGTCCATGGCAGGGTGCCTGGAAACAAACATCTGACTTGGAAGGTCTCTAAGGCAAGGTCTAAGTGGTTTCTGACAAGAAAACCACTTAAGGGCAGCATTAATCACTGATACCCCTTAGACATTCCAATCTGTAGGTTATTTCCCAGCTGTCACTCAGCAGGAGATATTGCACAAGTTTGCACAGTCAGACAGAATTTGTCAGAGGGAGAGCTACAAAATAGAGCTGTCGGCTTGGCAGAATGTGGAGCCGATGTGTCCCTCGATTTGTTCCTACTGAACTATTGGGGATGGGTTATAAAAAAACAAGTGCAGAAGGGCAAAGCTTTCTCTACATCTGTAAGGGATTCACTTAGGCACCTTCCTATCCAGTTACCTGTCTGCTTATCTGGTTTCTAGCTATAGTTTAATGATCTGTTAGTGTCTCCGTAGTATCTCAGAAGCCTCCAGAGGCTAACAGAATCTCAGGATTGTAATAAACTCAGTGTTGCGATCTTCAATTTTACCTGACTAAATATTAGACCACCACAACAGAAACTGCTTTATATTTTTCTGACAAAAAGGAAGAGTGCCTTAAATCTATGAAAGATTCTGTTTCAAGATAATACACTTCCAAACATAGTAGTATGTAAGGTGTAGAACTATCAGTGCCTTTTCTTATTACATGTAATTTCTGATTTGAATTTTATAAGTAAAGACACCAAACTGTGAACTGAGGGTCTGTGTGCCTTGCAAAATGTATGTATAACTCAAAAGCTATGCGTAAGTCTATGCTTTCACCTCTCAACTTGCAGCAGAGCAGTTCTGTCAGAAAAACTCAGGCAAGGTCACACAGCTGTGCTGGATCAGGTGAACCTTTGTTCACAGACTAGCTGAACTCCTAAGCTGAGCTGTACAAAACTAAAGGGAATACAAAAATAAGCTTGTAAAGATGAAGGTCGAGTCAATTGTCTTAGTCTATTTGAATATGGAGAGGGCAGAAATATGGTATCAGGAAAGGAAAAAGTGTAACTTCCAGGATTTAGCATTAATTTTATTATTAATTAATGCTACCTTAATAGTAATTAATGCCAATTAATTTGTAATTGATATTGTCTTGTCTAGAAGTCTAATCCAAAACAGGGCAAATAGCCTGAGTTATTGCTGCTTGCACTACTGTGAAAAAAATACTCACTTTGAACAGTTGCAAGGTGACTTGATGGATGTTTGCACCATTTTATAGACAGACATTTCTGTTCTTTTCAAGTATATTCTCCAAAATGCAGTTTTAAATTAATCCTTGTTCTTAGCCTTGAGGGTTTTTCTGTGAGCATCACAGTGCTCTTTGCATTTAGAATATCATCTAGAAATGGGTTTTAAATATGCATCCTTAGGATTTTTGCAAAGGGATTGCTCAGTTGCAGTGACTGCATTTCTGAGTTTAGATTTCTGACCTTTGTTGGTTTGCATGTTTCAATTTTCAGTTTCTTCTTATCTTGCACATTAATTATTTGTTTAATATCTATTTTAGATCAGAGTTTATGCTAATATAGAGAGACCATGTAACACCACATTTGATGAAAGAACAAATATGTTCTCATATGAGCATTTTAAATATGGATGGAGAAGATTTTCATCTAACCATATCACAGATACTTAGAAACTTAAAATGGGTTGATTTTGTAGATGTATCATTTCTGTAGTTGTACCATTAACATACTGCAACAAGAGATTGCTGGTTTGAGGGTTTTTTTTTTCATTTGGGGAAACTCTTTTTCTGTTTCCTCTTTCTATCTCTTTCTTTTCCATCCAGACTTTCTTCGTGAAAGGCAACTAGAATTCCCATACACTTCTTACCCTTCTCAATGGCTGCATCTTCTTCACATACCTTTCAAGCCATTTACATTGTCCCCAGTAGGAACTGTGAATGTTCATGTTAATAATCTGGGGCTGTCTGGTATAATGACAGCAATGTAGAGTAGGAGTAGTTTAATCAAGAGATAGCTTATAAAAACAGTTTGAAGACAAGAGTGTACACTGATAATCCCAGGAGAGCAGGATCCTAGGTGAGGTGTTCAGACAGCATTCTGGAAATTGAGATAATAGTAAATTATGTACTTGTGCATGGACAAGTAAATGTGGCTCAAGTTAAGATTCCTTGCTCTTTAGGGATTCAGAGATTTTGGTTTTCCCTACTGGTATCAAGTTCAGTGGCTTCACAGAATATTTTTTTAGGTTTGTTAGGGTTTGCCTGTTTGTTTACTTGAAATTTCATGTAAACTAAGTGGGCAATACACAATAGCCTGCCTAGATGAAAGTGTATTCAGACAAGAGGATGACTGAGGACAAAGTATATACGAAAACAACCAGGTGTGGCTGGGTGTGCACAAAAGCCTATGGGTTCCCCTCCGTCTGCTGGCAGTAGTGCTGACCCTGGGCAGAGTAAAATGCAAGTTCTCAGTGGAAGTGAGGGAATGTTTTGTCTGTCAGCGGCTCTATTTGAAGTCTTAACTGTTCATTAAACTTTCTTGTGACTAGGCTAATGTGCCAAAAAAACCTGTTGTTCCTGAGAGATCCTGTTCCCATCAATCAGGCTCTTGGGAACTGAGCTGCAGCCATTAATCAGACCCTTGGGTACTCGCCACATACCACTCAGTCTACTGTGCTTCACATTGCTTTAATTTCCAGTCAGATATGCATGTCTTCATTGAAACAGGAATAATGTTTCATGGGAAATAATAATGACGCATTTGCTGAAGTCTTAGTGCTCTTCTTTGCAACCAAGATAATTTCCACATTGCGTCATTACTATAAATATTAGTAATCCAGTGGGACCTTCAGAGCCTGTTCTGTTGCCTCACCCATTCTCCTTGATGGTCCATTGAGCAATGAATATTCCTGATGTGTTACTGTTGCAGAAAAACCTGTGATAACTGTTGGTAATTATTATAGTCATGCACTTGAAAATTTAGTGTCCAGGAGCTGTAATTATGATAGTAGGAATTTTTCAGTGTATTTCAGCTAGTAGGGATACCTAATTAACTTGAACAATTCTCAGACTGTAATATTTGAATGGGCTTATCCCGTTGAAACATGGATAAATGTAGTCTTTGTCCCTATAACAGATGCAATTCATATTATAAATATTTCATGGTTGCAGTAAATATTTATTCTATGATCTTAAGCTTCAGTTTTATTTTTATAATACCAATTGGATAAATTAATGTAAAAATAAAATAGTTAACTGAAAAGGAAGTGAATTTCAATGGCTGATAATTGTTATCCTGAAATAGCTTCCATAATTTCTTGGTTTTTCCTCTTTCAATGTCCATGGTTTTCTTATCTATGATAAATTTTCTTGTTTTGAAATTTGAAGGAGAAAAAACCACAACTTGGACATGGTGATAAAATTGCCTTTCTCCCAAGGTTTAAAACTAAGAATGTTTCTGAACAGATTTTTTGATATGGACACAGATGGCAGCTTTGTGACATTTGGAATAAACTTTATCTTCTTTATTGATATTTGATCATCAGGGCAGAGTAAAGAAGCTCATGGGATGTTACAAATTTATTTCTGAGCATGTCTGAAGGACATCTGCTGAGGTTTAAGAGAACTGAACAAAGATTCACCCATTCAGTGCATCACTGGACACTTTGCACATGCAGCTGTCTGCTTTCACGCTGTTGTTGCCCTCACACATGAGGGATTTGTGAATGTCTCCAAGTATTCTGTGAAGCACTATCTTTCGGGAAGTCTCAGGGGACAGAAAATTGCAGGTTGATGTCATTTTGAGAGATTTAGCAATTTTTGTTGAATTTGCATTACCAATATTCTTCTAAGCAAAAGAGCTAAACTGTCGGCACTGCATAGTCTGGAAATACCAGTGCTAGACAGAAACACAAATAGAATATGCAACAGATATCTATTATTTGCTTTATATTGCAGTGAAGAAATCTGTATAGGCAGTGAATCAAAGCAGAGAGATAGCAAGTCTGCACCGTTATCCCTACACTTATATGTATTCAACTACCTCAGTGTTTGCTTTCAAATATAAGAAATATTTTTTGATTAAATACCAGGTCCAAAAACACATACTGAAGACAACCTAAGAAAAAAATTGACCAGACAAAGTCAATTAAACACAAGGGGATAATTTGTGTAGTAAAAAAAAATAGGTAAGTTTTATTTATTTCCTCTATAGTGGTGTCTAAAAGAGTCCTAACTAATCTAATCATATGCTGAAGGACTGTAAAGAAATGTAAATTAAAGTAGAAAAGTAAGGAATTTGTATAATATTCCTAATAAGATTAAAACATGGGGTATGTTGCTTTTCTGATCCAATAACAGATCAATAACTGATCCAAAATACCACTATGTGATAGTAACACTTTTTGAAAATGTGTCTTTTTTTTTT